>JARVGW010000357.1:8880783-8912597 GCA_031762495.1 Anablepsoides rubrolineatus | reverse complement strand
TATATACTGGCATGGTTAGGTTTAGGGTCAGGTATATACTGGCATGGTTGGGTTTAGGGTCAGGTATATACTGGGGTGGTTAGGTTTAGGGTCAGGTATATACTGGGGTTGTTAGGTTTAGGGTCAGGTATATACTGGCGTGGTTAGGTATAGAGTCAGGTATATACTGGGGTGGTTAGGTTTAGGGTCAGGTATATACTGGGGTGGTTAGGTTTAGGGTCAGGTATTTAGGGTAAGGTATATACAGGCGTGGTTAGGTTTAGGGTCAGGTTTATACTGATGTGGTTAGGTTTAGGGTCAGGTATTTAGGGTAAGGTATATACAGGCGTGGTTAGGTTTAGGGTCAGGTTTATACTGGGGTGGTTAGGTTTAGGGTCAGGTATATAGGGTCAGGTATATACTGACGTGGTTAGGTTTAGGGTCAGGTATATACTGGCATGGTTAGGTTTACGGTACGGTATATACTGGCATGGTTAGGTTTAGGGTCAGGTATTGAGGGTCAGGTATATACTGGCTTCGTTAGGTTTAGGGTAAATGGTCAGGGTTAGGCTGTGTGAATGACTGGGAAATGAAAGGATGTCAATGCAAAGTCCCACTGATGATATAAAAATCAACGTGTGTGTGTGTGTGTGTGGTTTGGTCTTTTTGAAGGCTGACTCTCAGGGTTTTGACTTGAAACTGTGCTTTTTTGCCATTTGTGGCTATAATTGTGCTGGTTAATTAGATTTTTTCCTTCTGTTTTTATTTGTAAACTCAAAGATTTACTTAAAACTCATAATATAGCTCCTTATTTAGTAAGACTGAATGTCCAGCATGAAAATAATTAATGTGTTTGTGTGTGTGTAGCTGTCTGTGTGGGGGAACACTGCTGCACAGGGATGTCTGAGCTCAGCAAACCTTCAGCAGATAAATAAAGGTTTAAAAAAGACATCTAGATAATAGCTGTTCATGATTACAGGGGCGTATTGCAGAGCACTCCTGTGCTGTGCAATGGTTACACTGCCAGCATCAACATTTTCCTCCACGTCAGCCGGTAAAATGAGAGCAACTGCCACATAATCTGTTTTTAATGGATGCTAATGCAGGAACACCTGTCACAGCCGCGACAGCATTTTTCCCCCAATATAATCCTAAGAAGATTACACATGTTGGGAGCAGGTATTCCTGGATTAATTATTGACAGGATATGAATTATGTTTTTTAGCTGAATGTGTTTTGATAATGCACGTGTATATCCCTTGCCTGTGGTTGTAGTCCCAGGCATTGGGAGATAAAAAACTAAAAAAACTTTAAATGTGCTGTAAAATGAACTTGTTTTTGTTTCTGTTTGTGAATGTATTGTTGTGGCTTTAATTATAATAAATGTTACCTCACTTAGAATTCAGTTAATGCCTCTACCAAGTAGAACAATATTGTGAACGATGATGAATGCTTCAACCATTTAGGATCAAATAGTTACAAATCAATGTAATTATTGGATGTACATGCACGAAAGGATTAACCTTTGGAGTAAATAACAGTCAAGATGGCTGACGCAGATAAGCAAATTTAGAGAGCACAAAAATGTCATTTATTTAGTCCATTTTACAGTTGTTGAGCTAAAATTTGGTGTTGTTGAAGCTGGGAGTCATTCCCATCTGCAGCATCTGTTTTTAACTCTCCATTAACTACTGCACTCAACTCAGTCTGTCTCAGCAAAATATCTCATGAACCACTTGACAAATTTTAATGAGATTCTTAGGAAGAGATTGGGTGTACATCTACAACTCATTAACTTTTGGAATCAATTCAAGATGGCTGCCACATCCAACTGACTGTTGAAAACACAAACATGGTGATAACAGCCAATTTTACAGGTTTTGGGGTACAGTTTTGGTGTGGTAGTACTTAAGACTCATACTCAACAGTTATGATTTGGTCAAATCATGTCACAAATGTTTTCCTCAAGACACTGGGTGAATGTTCCAAAATCACTTTTCCTAGAAATATAGTTGTATAACTTTGTGAGGCATCCGATGCATTATTTTGTTTTAACTAATTGTAGCAGGTTAGGGTTAGGTTAGAAAGTAAAAAGCTTATTCAGCATCCTATGTTGAATAACAAAAAAAAATGCAGAATTTAATGAGAACAAAAGCTTTCATCACACTTCTTTTTAAAGGCCACTTGGATTTTTTTATGTCAGTTTTCAGAATAAGTATAGTTAATGCCCTCATTGTTCTCTGGAGCTTGAGTTCTCCATTAAAATGACTTTTCTTTATCAACTTCATCACCTTCACTGCATCTCTCCACCTCACCTTGCCCTGGATGACAGCCAGAGCTGAAAATAAGTGAAGCTCTACCTGACAAGCTACCAGGAGGGGGTGAGGAGACGCACATAGGTAGGTTTGTTTTTTAGTGGGGGGGCTCAGCTATTTTCAACTTTCTAAGGAGCTCATTAAGCAACGATGTGATCAGCACGCCTCCATTTAGGTGATGCTACCGGCTTCCACACCTTTGCTTGCCACACCACACAAGAGTCAATTTTATTCACTGTTAAAGGAAGAGAAGGGGAGAGAGCTCATTTGTGTGTTTCTGGCAGGTGGGAGGGAGCTCACTTAGCCAACAGGCTTCCCCCCCTCCTCCCCCTTCATCTCCCAGAAGGCTCACCTCAACTTTCAATTGTCAGACTTGTTAGTGAGGCTGTCTGACATCAGGGCCGTCAAGTTATCGGCTGGATTGCACTTTATGATGTGTGGTATGATAATATTTTTACCTCTCTCTGTATGAAAAGGGGGGTGGGGTGCTTCTGTTTCTTTTATTCCCTTCAGCCCCCTCCCACCCTGTCTCTACCTCTCCTAGAGGTTTTAATATTTGACTTGAGAATTTATTCTCACCTCGGAGCGGCTTCGTTATTCCCAGCAGCACAGAAATCACACGCCAAGGAGATATTGATGGATGTCTTCTTCTCTCCTCCGGAAAGCTGTCGTCCAGGACAACAGTGACGAGGAGCTTCTGACACGCTCCACTCCAGCTCTTGTCTCTTGACGCGAGCCTCCTGCAGCCGCTTGCCAGCATGGGCTGCCACCAGGGAGGATGCCGGGATATGCAGCAGTGATTCACCTATTACAACTGGCTTTGGAAATGTGACACACACCTTGACAGCACACACTCATACACACACACCTACACACACACACACTTTCTGGATAAGCTGCTGCCAAGAACAGCAGAGAAGGGCATGGAGCAGATGTACAAGACAGGAGGGATGAAATAATAATAAAAAAGAGACTGTAAGGGTGTGTTATTCTGCAGACAGCAGAGAAATACACACACAATGTCTAAATCTACCTTCCTCCCAGAAGCACAATGGAGAGATTACTCAGAAAGTGCCAGGTAGACAACAAGATGTGAGCTGTCAGAGCCTTCGTAGCTCACTGCTGTGAGAGTTAATCAGGTCTGAAGCACACCCAGGTACACTATCTTTTCTACAGAGTGAACACATTTCTCGACATTAATCCCCACTAAGCCTTTGAAGCTAATGTAATCTAATTAATGACTTTTTTTTTCCTAGGCAAACTAAATATCTGTGGAGTGTTTATTTATTTAACTCGGGAATCTGTCCAAGTTAACACAATGAAAATGATTTTAAAAACATATTTATTATTCTGATCTACATTTTTTTTCTCTTAGGAAAACTGTGTGATGTTTTCTATCTCTTCGTGTCTTTATTTGTCTAACAGTAAACATCCACCTGCGTCTATGACAAAATGTTCACCTGAAAAATGTTTGCTTATATGATTTGTCTCCTAAAAAGCTTTTTAATGGAGAAACAGTGATGTGTAAATGTTAACTACCCCTCATTTCTGTACCTTTTCCATCCAAGGACCCATACTTTCTTGTAGTCTTTAAAGTGAATTTGATGAATAGCTGCTCAGCTATTTTTTACTTTAACTGTTCACTCGTTTTTTTTTTACTCCTTGTGCATACATATGGTTTATGGTGAATGGGGATGGGTAAAAACCCATGTGAGTAGGGGCCTCATAAGTGGGCCCATTACTCTCCCCAAAAAGACACTGAGCTTTAATCAAACCTTCATTTTATTTGGATGAAGGACAAAAGGTTAGAAACATTCAGTGTTCTAAGCTTCTCAGGGTTCCCCAAGAAATCTCCAAGAGGTCTCTAATTCAATGCAACAGGCATCACACAGACCTTTGTCATGGAGTCCCATCACCATTTTGTGGCGGTTGAGCAGATTGTGCCCAGTTAGGACTCCAATCAGTGTGCTTAAAATTTTTACTTGTCAGAGTGATGAGAGTTTTCCCAAACCTAAGATTTGGGCCATTTATCAGTCTGCGGTCCTTCAGCTCCCTCCAGCAGATTCAGTGTTGATCTAATCCAGGCCTGTAGGGCAGTCCTACAGACTGTTGTTGAAATACCTATAATAGGCTCTGGTCCTTTAAAATGAGCCTGACTACTAGCTTTTGGAAGGTTGTCAGCTCTCTCATTACTATTAATGTCAGTATGTCCTGGTACCCATTGAACAGTAACACTGTTGTCTTTCCTCAGTTGGTTGACTATTTTGGCACACTCCCAGGCCAGTAATGTTGTGAAGTGGAGAGCTCTAATAGCAGTTTGGCTCTTAGGATGAATATTTCCTTCTGTGTACACTGAAGGTCTTTGAGAGATTCCAAATACTGGTGGATTGCATATGTCTCAGCTTGAGATACAGTTACAAAACCACCTAGTGGGTATGTGTACTCTCTTACTAAGGTTGTGCAAAATCAGCCCGCCTGATTCTGTAAAACAGTAGAAACATTTGGGAGACAGGTACACCATAGATAGTTATTCCAGGCAGACATATCTTCAATGTCTGTCTTAAAAATTGGCTCAAAATTGTATTTTTTGACCGTTCTGTTTTCAGGTCCTGTAGGGACTGGAACAGCAGGGACTGCCCAGTCCCAGATTCTAGTGTGCTGTTAGTCAGATATGCTTTTCCACCTACCAGACTGGTGTAACCTTACCATACTGGATGCAGCCGCCCCTAAGATGTACAAATCCAGTGGAGTCAGGTCCAGTAGGACTTCAAGGGTGTTCTGATGCTCAGGCGGGCCATTCATGGATGAGCATTACTCTTGCCACCCCAACTTGGACTTGAACCCACCACACTAAAGTAGCATAGCATAGCATGAGGCAGGTTATGGCCATATACATCCATCTGATAAACTTTGGGGTAGCACCCAGAAGTACCCCAACGACTACCTGCAATTCTACAGCACTGGTGTAGGCACATTGGTTGTACAGGTACATGTATGACAACATGTGCAATGTGTGCTTAAAATATGAAGAAAGTGGACAAATGGAGGACAAAACACATAATTAGTACCTGAAAGTCATGTCTTAACAACAAGACTTAGATGTATCGCTCATCAGATGATCATTGACTGATAACCAAGATTTTTGAGACTCAGCTTGTTGGCGCTGAAATCCTATTCCTGTTTGTCAAACTATAATATTTATAATATTTTTTTAGTTAAATAAATAAGAAGGAACAACATATAAAATCAGTCCTTTCAACCTGTTATGTGTTGACTAGAGACCATGAGATCTTCTGAGATTAAAATGTTTTGAGTGGACTAAAGCTGTGTTGTGACAGTGGCTTTTTTATGCTTCTCTGTTGCTTCTGTAGCTACAGTATGTGCTGAAAAGAAGAGTCTTTGTTGTGCTCTTATTTAAAACAAAACAGATTTAGTGTCAAGTTCACACAGTGATTTGTTAGTTCTGAAGCTGAGAAAAAATAAGTTTGAAACTCTTGGTAATTTGTTTGAGCTGTGAGGAGAAGAGTGGATCAAAATTCTTCCTTGCCTCCACACAATCTAATACCCACACAAGAGAACACTGATGGTGCTGATGAACAATAAGGATATTCAAGGGACTGAAGATCTATTGTTAGGCTGAGGGTCCTCTTTTGCATGTGAACAGTTTTGTCATTGTTGACTTCTTTAGCCACCATCCGGAGGCAGAGGCTGAGTTTACCTGAAACTCCTCAGACTGAAGAAGTCTCTTGGAGGGGAGATGAAATGTTTCATTAAAGAAGAACCCATCCGGAGGACCTACTTAACGTTTTATGATTTTTCTACCTGGAATACTGTGATGCATCAGGACATAAACAAACAGGAATTTGACGAACAGGTTTTTTTTTTAGATGCCCAGAAATTTCTGTGAAAAACCATTGAGTCGATCAACATTCTTGTTGTCTTTGTGCCAGAATCCTTTAATTAAATCACACAACCTGGAAGTGCCAGTACTGAGTACCAGTAAGTACCCTCCCACTTTGAAGGCTGCATAAAGTTGAAATGAACAAAATAGTTAAATAAATCTCAACCAACCAGCTGACTATTCACCAGAATTTGATGATTTGAAGTTAAAATCAGGAGAAAATGATCATAGTCTTACCATCAGAAACATAGGTACAGAATAAAAATCCAAAAATGTATAACCAAACTGTTTCAGTGTGTATCTAATTGTTCATTCATGCTATTACTGAAAAGTCATGCTGTCTCTGCCTCACAAAGATTTGTGGTCTTGTCTGAAAACCTGCTTTTCTGTTCTTGATCTGAAAGTAAAAATAAAACCTTTTTTGCTCCTGATGTTTCAGAAGAGACTTTCTCATTTTTGTACCTCAAAATACTTTAAATTCTGTGACAGGAACTGTCACAAAGGACTGAAGTGGGACACTGCTGTGTAGAAAATAGATTTTCACTTCATACAAACACTGTTATCCACGGCAGGTTTCTTTTCCTAGCCCTGTCCCATGAGCCCCTTCTCTCTCTTTTTGCAATTTCCACAAACAAACACCCTTTTTTACAAGCTGCTCTGTACAAAATAGATCAAGAAAGCACACAATTATCTCTAAAAAGTGGAACAGATTTTTATTAAATTAACCTTATTAGTGCATTACGGTAAGCAAATGCCAAAAAAGGGGTTCCTCATTTGCATTAAGATAGATTTTTCAAGTTGACTGCACAATTTAATTAAAGAAAAGATTAAGAATCATTAACCAAGCTGCTGTACCTTGCAGTAGTGACAGGCTTACATGTGACTCAGGTTAACAGAAACCCAGATGGTGGCTCTCTAACTGTTGAATCACCGTAACCGAATCAGAATGATCCCATTAGTTTCCAAGGATGGGGCAAGGGGGGTGGCTAAGAAGTGAGGGAATTTTGGTAAATTTGCAACACCTCCACATGGTGCAGCCTGGGGGGCTAGTTTCATCTGAAACCCCTGATTGTTATGTGGTTCTGAGGGTAAGAAGGAGGAGGGTTCAGGGTTGACTCAGGTGGCTCGGGGTTCATTTTAAGGTGGAAAATCAAAGTGGAACTTGGAAATGAAAAAACTAATTTGCAACGCTTTGTGTGAACTGAAATTCATGAGGCAATATTTACTTTTTTGTAGACAGTTTTGAAGTCAGATCATCTCATGTTGCCATATGATGTAGTTATGGTTCTTTGTGTTACTCTTTGTAAATTATATGCATGATCTCAGGTGATATTCAGTGATGTCACGCTCAGAGTGTGTGTTGTAAATGACTGAGCTACAACCTCACCAGTATCTTTAGCTCAGTATCTGTAAAACTGACAGAAATATAGATATTTTTGTGTTTCCTAAAGGCAGTTGGTTGTGACAGCTATCATGAATGGAGTCCACACTATAACAAACAGACATGGGCAACAACATCGGGATAGAAAAAAAGATGAGTAGGAAAAAGTCTAATTGTGTTGTCTAAAAATGTAAGCTGTAGACACTTCTTACAACTCTTTGTCCGAAGTACTATGTGCTTAAACTCATTGAATTTCACCACATTATGGATAGTTGCTCAATTGCATTGTCTGTTTTCTTTGGTGATTCTGTATATTTATTGTATCAAATAGTTAAAAGTGTATGTTTTCAGCTACAGACCAGAGAGGCCCAATCCTAGTTGTGTGAATGCTAATTGATTTTTATATCGGTAGGATTTCTGTGGGGTAACTACTGCAGATTTTATATTTTTTAATTAGTTGGCTATTCCTTTTGTTTTTTGTAATTTTCATAATTTTCATAGTGTTTAATTTTATTTACCCATATTTTTCCATGAAATATATACCTCTTTATGTTCTACAAAATCAGTTTACTTCTTATTTTGTCTGGTAGGTTTTAGCTAGACTTTTGCAACTTCAACATTTTAGTTAGCCATTTGCTTTTACTTTTAGATAACCCTTTGCTTTTTAGCTGTCATTTTTCTACTTTTAGGTAGTGTTGGGCTTTAAGTTAGTATTTTGCATCTTTTAGGTTTTTACCCAGTCTCAGCCGCTTTAACAAAATAATTCAGCACTCAAAGTTCACACTGCATTTTTGAAAAAATAATGCAATCTCTAGTTTTTTTTAGGTTACATAAACTTGTCATAAGCAGAACCATTTAATACAAAGAGAATCAAACATTAATCCGATCACTTGTAAAGCTCCTGGTAATAATAAAAAGTATTTATGTACAACAAAGAATAATACATGTGTGATTTTAGGGGAGTATGTGGCTTTTCCTGTGTTTATTTTGTACATTTTACAATTTTTTTGTTGTATTTTCAGGTTCTGTTCTCCGATTTCTTTCTGAGAGTTTTCAGCTGCATACCTTTGTCTGGTTTTACCCCCAGGTGTTCCTGTTTTTGTAATCAGTTCCTATTTAGTTTGTTCCTTTTCCTCTGTTGAGTTTTTGCAGCATTGTGTGAGATTTACCTGATATCTGTTATGTTATATCTTTGAGTTAGTTTTCTGAGGCAGGTTTCATTCACCATAAGTCTTAATAAAAATATGTTTTTGTATTTACTGGGAGAAACTGCATTCCTGAATTGTTCCTTGTTCCCGAGAATGTGACAAAAAGAAAGGAACAAGACACTGGAAGAACCTCTTTAACATTTGGCTTTTTCTTTTTTTAAAGTATATTCACTGTGTTGGAACTAAGTCAGTGGCCACAGGTCTGATGCACACACAGACCAAGCCAAGTGGAGAGGATTTGACAGTTCTTTCTGTCCACCGTAGGGTTAAAGAACTTGGGATGCAAATTATTCAGGAAGGATGTTGTTTAAAGCGTGAGGGAGAAATAGACAGAGAAGAGGAGGAAAAAAAAGGAGGTACACATCCAAACCCCTAATCCTCTTGCTTTCGCCAAAATGACAAATGCAGGAACTGAGGCATAAAAGAATCACTCATGTATGGCGCACTTGAGTATTACTGCAAGGCACCTGCATTGGAATGAACAGATACAAATAAATACAAAATAATGCAGGGGGAAGGCGGTGGGACGGAGGGGAATTGGGGGGTGGAATCACTAAGAAGCTTAAAAGAGTCTTCGACATTTGAATGCAATCAAGCGCCATTGAAATGATACCAGGTGCCTGGCAGGTGGAGGGAAACAGATGCGCTGGGGTTGGCAGCCTCAGCAGCGTACAGGTGTGAAAAAAAACGTGCCTGCTCCCTAATTACTGATTTAAATGCTTAATTTCTGTGTTTCAATATTGATTGCTACCTTTCTGCTCCTATTTCCCCACGGAGCGGACACAGTATTTGTAGGGAGGCCGTGTCTGTCGGTGTGTTTTCTCTCCTTTATTTTATTTATTTCTTTTTTCATTTTAGCGCAGCCAAACAAATCTCGTCATTTCTCTCGAGCGTTTGCTCTGTGTTCGTGTTTGGATTCCTTCCCAAATCGTTCCTGAGTGATTAAAGGGGGGATGTCTTCGTTATTTGATGGCAGGGCAGCGGAAAAGCCCGCTCGCAGCGTCGCTCCTCTTCTCTCTTTGTAGATTGGATCATATACTGGTAATGGGACGCACAATCAATGGCCGTGCAGCGATGCCAAAACCTGCCGCGCACACACACACGCACACATACATACACTTCTTCTTTCAGTGGATCCAGATGGATCTTTATCTGGCGATGTATTGATGAAAATCACTCCTCTCATTTGCTGGCCCTTCTTCCTTCCTCTACAGGCAAATGATAGACTTGTGTACCTGCTGCAATTTGTACTTTAGTTTGAGATTTACAACCTGCTGTGCTACAGAATGTTGGTGAGCAGGATGAAAAAAAACTGAAGTTAATGAAACCTGATAAATTAAAAAATGAGGGTTTATAAATGTGAACCCAGTTAAACCTAAAGCCTTTTTTCCTAATTATGCTTACAATGTTAACCATCCTCCTCATGGGGGATGTGAGTTCTCTCTTTAAATCATGCTTTATTATCACGTTTGCTAAATATCTCATGAACCACTGGACAGATGTTAATAAAACTCCAATAGAGTAATCAGTGAAAAGACATCTACAGCTCATTTATTTTTAGGGTCAACCATATTCAAGATAGCTGCTACAGCTACTTAAAATAGTATTTAAAAACACAGAAATGCCTCTAACTGTCAATTTAACAGATGTTGACTTAAATTCTGATGTGGTAGTAGCTGAGACTGATCCCCAACACATCTGAGTGCTATCAGATTTTACAAAATCTTTGTATAAACGTTTGTCAGAGTTACCGCTGTTTGTCTGTTAGCAAAATATATCATGAACCACAGGACTCATTTAATAAAACCTTTAGAACATAATTATTGGAATCAATCTTTACAACAGAATAACTTTTGTAGCCATTCCAATACAAAATGGCCACCTCAGCTAGCTGACCTAATAATACACAAACATGGCTATACTTCAGTGAATGTTCCAGACACTGAGGTATAATTTATTATTATTTTTTTTTCATATCAGTGATGGCTCTAAAATGCATAACTTAAAATGACTGTTTTATCATTTTGACCTTAAGATTTGAGTTTTTATTTGTGGGGGGTGGCGTCTCGGAAACATGGCAGGGTGGTGCATGCTGGGAATGGTCCAGGCCCACCGTGGCAGCTCTCGTTGCAGGCCAACAGCTGCCTTTCCCAGGTGGCCTGACATTCGAGTACACAGCGGGCCAGATTAGATGGAAGGTGTAGGAAGAGGGACAGACGGCAGGAGCATGATGAAGGACAGAGAGGTGGAGGAGGGGCTGTGTGAGGAAGGGAAGGGGAGAAAGACAGGACGATTAACTTAGTGCCAGGTCCTCCAGCTCACAGGGTTGGAAGGCGGGGGAACCCCGGGGACAACCTGAGCCCCTGGATTTCAGTCCAGATGGCTGGCCAGGATACCCCAGAGGACCTCTTCTTATTGATTTAGGAAAGAAAACAGAGAACCTGGCTTTGCTTTGGGCTCAGGCAAACACCAACTGTACCGTACAAGACCTGCATGGCTGCTCCTCCGTCTTTTTCTTCTTTCTCTCACCCTCATCTCAGGTTATCTGCGGTGACTCGAGGGGTACGAAGAAGTGGGGAAGCGAAGGCGAGATATGAATATAAGTCAACTGATTTAGCGGGTTGGATGTAAAATGGGTCACACTTTTGCAGGTCTAATCCCCTTTTCTTTGTGGTCAAATTGTGCGGTGATATGAGACGGTGTCGGCTCCCTGGAACTAAATAGAGCCTGAACGGTGCAGGTCTCCGTTAATACAAAGAGCTTCTCAGTTAGTGAGCAGGCGAGAGGAGATGTGCAAGATAAGATTTGTAGAAACACATGAAAGAGAACATGGGTATAAATATGTATGCACCCCTTGGAGTGGAGCCCCTTTTGTATGCCCATTTGTACAGTTTTTCTTGCACCGCCTATCCATTGTCAAATCCGGTCAATTAGACTTACTTTTATTACTAAAGGAAACCTATCCGATGTAATATACATTCAAAAAAGTATAAATTAAGTGGTTTAAAGAAAGTTCTAAATGATTATAATGTATGATGAAAGCTGTTTGAAAAACCCAGACAAACTGAGTGTCTGTATCTTGCTACTGCAAACTTTGTGCTATTTTGACCATTTAAAATGATCAGTTCAATTTGGAACATCACACAAGAATCTCCAGCATTTCCAACTTTATTATTTTTGAAGTGTTTAGCATCATTTTACAACAATCACCAAAAATATATTTTACAATTTCTTCACATTGTTCTTTTTGTAATTTACTGACGCATACTTATTTTTTGTTTTCTTATGCCACTTTTAGCGTTTAGCTACTGTCTTGCTATTTTCAGATAATGGTTTGACTCCTTTCGTCTTTATTTTGACTTTTAGTTTTTTTGCTACCTTTTTTTATTTTAGCTTTAGTTTTGTTTGATTAAGTTAAGATTTATTAATCACAAAAATTGGAAATTTAACTTTTATTTAAATAACCTATGAATTTATTAACAAATTTCAAAAAAGGTATTCACCATTTTTTAATTATTCTGTTTATATTAGCTTTACTATATTGCCAAAAGTATTGGTTCACCTGCCTTGACTCACATATGAGCTTAAGTGACATCTCATTCCTAATCCATAAGGTTCAATATGACGTTGGTCCAACCTTTGCAGCAAGAACAGCTTCAATTCTTCTGGGAAGACTGTCCACAAGGTTTAGGAGTGTTTATAGGGATATTTGACCATTCTTCCAGAAGCACATTTGTGAGGTCACATACTGATGTTGGACGAGAAGACCTGGCTCTCAGTCTCTGCTCTAATTCATCCCAAAGGTGTTCTATCGGGTTGAGGTCAGGACTCTAGTGTGGATGAAGCTGACTGGCCTGCACCGACTCTGCCATTCATGTCTTTATGGACCTTGCTTTGTGCACCTGTGCACAGTCATTTGGATGGGTGAACAAATACTTTTGGCAGTATAGTGTATTTATGTAGTTTTACTGTTGGAACATTTCAGTTAGTGGGGTTGCTGTTAGCGTCTGTGGGTTTATGTTATCCTAAACATCCAGAATTCTAATACTTTTCAGCTAAACTAGCAGTGCATTTTGTCTTATCTAAGTATGGACATTAAAAGACATCCTATGCAGGCAATATTTGTTAAATTACAACCATGATCCACTGACAATGACTGTTTATACACCAAATGAGCAAAACTCAATACTTTCACAATGGCATTGGAACTAATACAAGACATTTTTTCATTAATCCTTTACTATGTATTTGAATATGCATGTTATCTGATATCCATTATGGTGGTGCAGCAGCACCCCCAACACCCCTACTTCTTTTGGGTGAATGAAATAATTTGTATCTTTGGAGACATTCATGATCACAAAATCCGTAAGCTGTTTTGGATTGCAACATACGAGCTTTTTCTTTTGCTATAATTTTTTTTTTGTTTTTGTGAAAAGCACGTCTCTATGTCTTTTAATAAAATAATATATTTATAAAATCATGTAACATGTTGGGTAAAAACATGAAACATCTTTGTATCTATTAGCACGCAAAGAGTTAACTCCAATCCAGCCACATGAGGATCCTGCAGCATATGATATTTGTCAATATCGTCGATTGGCTATGAAACAGATCCCCATCAGCGAGGGACCGGTGCAGTGAGGTATCTGTAACCGGACGCCTACACGCTGCAAACACTATTGACCTGCCAAGGTGGACTTCTTTGTTTTGTGAAGAAGACAACTACATCTTCTGTATTTTTATACACTGGTTAATGAGCTTAATGAGCAACTGCTCATTTGTTTGTGCTTCTCAGACGTGGACACCTGAGGCATGAAAGGGTTTTTGTGATTGTTGCGTAGGTGCACACAGGTCGTACACTGGAGCTCTATAATCCTGAATAGATACGATCACCTCAGGGCTAAATTACATCACAGCCTGTGGTATGATGGGAATCTCTAAAGCTTTTGCACACAAAAGCCACTGTGTAACAATATATATTAGTCTTAACCCATGTCAGATCTTTATATTTCTTTACCTTTAGGCTTTAAATCAATATGCAGTCTTAAAGTGATTGCTCGCTATAAAACAAAAGGGTGAAAATCATATCTAGGAAACCTTTTATGCTCCGATAAAATCATGTTCATCCTGTTTCATGTGTAGGTTCAGATTGTGTTTCTGTTAGCACCATAAATAAACACAAAATAAACTGAAGATGCAGTTTATATTCAAACATATTCCTTTAGTTCATTCAGTGCAGTTTCTGTTTTTCATCACCAGCTGCAGTCTGTGTCTTCAAGGTTTTAGTAAATTGGGGGGGGGGACTTTAAATGCCAGTACAGACAGCTTTTTGGCTGTCTTTCCTTTGTTGTCTCTTGTTTTTTTCCTTGCTAACATGGACTCAAGATGCCAGCATTTATAACAACTGTCTCCAGTGAGTGAGAGCTCAGATTCAAGTCACACACTGCTCGATGCATGCCATGGATGGAGTTCTGTTCCAGTTCCCCACACGCTCCTAATCATTCCTGAAGAAATGGGCCTATTTGCTTTTGAGTTGAACCTAAATAAAATGTCAGGTAAGGAAGAAAGTAATGTTTTTTTTTACCATACACACTCATTGGTGTCAGTATCTGTGAGGAGAGTGTTTTTTTTCTTTGTGTGTGTGTGTGTGTGTGTGTGTGTGTGTGTGTGTAGTGATAATTGAAGCCCACTCGCCCCTGTGGGACTTCACTGATGTGAGCTTCTGGCTGCAGTTTGATTCTGAAAGGTGTGTTTTGTTTTATCACTCTCAAGTGTTGCTGTGGTAAAAGGGTGTGACAGTGCTGCTAAAACCTGAGCTGAGTTCAGACCTGCTTGTGGACCTCTAGAGGGAAACTCGGTACAATGGTTTCCATTTGCCAGAAAGAAGCTTTGCAGCACCTTGTGTGGTTGTGCACTCCTTAGTCTTTACTGAACTTAAATTTAAATGACCAACACTTGGATATTATAGTAGATGGAGCATGACCTCTCCTGACAGTGTGCTTGAAATATTATATAAAAACAAGTAGCATTTTTGAAAGCCTAAATATTTCCCATTGCATACCAAAGCTAAAGCTCTTGCACAAGCTATTAGCACTTAGAGTATGTGTTTGGGATGAATCTCTGCTACTCAATCTCTGTAAACCTTAGGAAAAAAAAACGTGTCGCGGGTGCAGCAGCCTAAGCAGAGAGACCCAGACTTCCCTCTCCTCAGCCACTTGGGCCAGCTCATCCGGGGAAATCCCAAAGCGTTCCCAGGCCAGCAGAGAAACATAGTCCCTCCAGTGTGTCCTGGGTCTTCCTCTGGGCCTCCTCCCAGTGGGACGTGCCCAGAACACCTCACCAGGGAGGCGTCCAGACAACCTTTTCCTTAAAACAAGTAAGTGGGTAAATTATGCCAGTAAAAAATATACTTATACTTACTACTTACACACACTGTTTTGGTTGGGTACCTGGTACAGTTAGAACATACCAGAAATGCATCTATGGACTTATCTAATACATACTGTATTATAAATGTACCCAGCAACCCGTTCCTCATGGGGACCCATAAATACCTACCAGGTATGTATTGTGAACTGGATACTTCCTGATTATGTACCTAGTGGTAAGTACCTTGTTTGTACCCAGTAAGTACTTGACCCATATTGGGTAAAGACCAGTTATGTACAAGATAAGTACCTGGTACATATCAGGTATGTATCCCAAAAGCACTGAGGTGTATGTTTTGTTACTGGTATTTAAAACTAAATGTAAATAAACAAAGAAATGAACATAATGTTTCATTGGTTGTGCAAAATTTATCTAGGAATTAACTTAGGAAAGACAAATTATGTATGAATGAGTTGTAATGATTGTTTTGTCTTTTCCTCAGGTTTTTTAGGTTTTTTATTGTTGTTGTTTTTGTCATACTTGTAAAATCACCACTGCAACCCTACTGAACGGTCTCTGCCTGTTCACTGTAAACCTACATGCCACAGATGTAGGTCACACTGCAAACACAGCTGAGGGCAATAAGCTATCGTTCTTTATGCCTCACTACAAGATGTATTAAAGACACATATGCTCCTAAATGAATATTTAAATTACTAGCCTTTATTATTAATCTGTCCTGAAAACATTTGAATATCACCCCAAGCATTGTTTCTCTTATCTAACCCACCACTACCACCCTAACCTGCCTGCATTTATTTATTTATTTTATTCTTTCTGGGGGAAACGCCACAATCAGTTTGCTCAGTGATGTATAATCACCTTGAAATTAATTAATTGTAACACAACAACGCCCGTGATAGCATCAGTGCCCGTGTGGTTCTCTCCTTTGTCTGCATACCCGTTCTTTTCACCCGTTCTGTCCCGGACGTGATCCAACTAAAACGGCTGCTATCTCAGAGCTGTATGTGTGGGGTCTCTGCGAGTAATTAATCTCAATGAAGCTCGTAGCTGAGATAGGTATGACGGACTGGAATTAAATTATGCCCACACACACACACACACACCCACCCACCCACCCATCTACCCCCACCCCAACACCTCAGCTCCACCATCTCCGCCATCTCTGGTGTGCACCGGTGTGTCTACAGGAGGAAATGTGCCGCCTCGATTTACTCAGGTTAATATGAGCCACCTGAGCCTTATCATCATATAACCAGCATGGAGATACTGTCATAAAACATGTAGGCTTTTTGTTTCACTTGAGTCGTTTGTCATTGGTTGCTTTCCCACTCATTTTCAGATCAAATCTCTCTTGCGTCTACCTTCTTTTTAACTTTTCAGCAATATAAAAGTTTCCGCAAATTGCAGGATCGTGTAACGTGAATGAGAGTGATGTGAATAGTTTGCTCTATGACTGCTCGTTTTATAGTTTGTCCATTGCTCACAAAGCTGTTTTTGTATTTATAATCTGTTTCAATTCTGTTTAAGCTGCATTGCTTCTTTGTGCAATTTTTGGGTGAACTTAAGTACCTAAGTATTCATGTTCATTTGAAATGAGAAGTTATATTTTACCTATGAAAAAGCATAGCATTCCTTGAAGAAATTTGTCCAGTGGCTCATGAAACCTTTTGGTGACAGACATGTACACAGACATGACAATATTCTTATTATTTAATACAATATAATTATTAAAGGGGAGGTAAACACTTGATTAAGGATGGAAAATTATCCAAAATTATTAACAAATATATTTGCTATACAACTAGTGTCTGAAACTGTGACATAAGTATTAAGCCTTGAGCACAATCAAAATAAAATTAATATGTTTCAGTACTGTTAAGTTCTGCTGTTTAACCTATATACAGCTGCTCCTCTCCCCTGGGGGTGAGGGGGTGCCAGACTGGATAATCCAGAGGGTTTTGTGTAAAGCTTTTTTCCAGCTCAAACTCTATAAAGATTAAGAGACATTAACATTTTGTTGTTTATTCCCACATACATATAACAAGAGTAACAAGATGAGAACAATGTACCCTCATAACAGACAGGTGTGGGACAGATCTGGTGTCCATCTGGCACTGCTGGATATGGCAAATGGGTTTGTCAACCAGATGTGGGCCAGGTCTGGCAATGATGGCAATGTTTTTTAGATAGCATTCCACAACTGGCCCAGTTGTGGTTTGGTTTATGTGGGCCAAACCTGTCAATGCCACAGCTGGCCCAGTTATGGTTTGGCTTATGTGGTGCTGGCCCATGCATGGACCACCTCTGACAAAATGTGTCATCAAAGGCATGTCATTATTCGCGGTATCTAGGTTGACTACATTGTGTCGGCCAGAACTGGGCCAGACAAACTTTGCTTTGTTATTATTTTGCACTAAATATATATGATGTGCACTGCACTAGGTGAGAGTGTGTATGGTTATCTGTCTCTGTGTCTCTATTATAGACTTCAGGATTATGACCCCATCTCTGACTACAAAGACAACTTTTGGACGATGTGAGACTTGCTTCCTAGCAGATGGTACATTGCTTTGCATGATTGATCTGTTTCTCACAGTTTAGAATTATGGTATATTTTAAACTACGATCCTGTGAAAAATCAGGTAGAACCACAATATGTCATTCATGTGTCTGAATACAGTCAAAAAGACATTCTGATATATTTATAACTGATTGGACTTTAATTTTGTACTGTACCTGTCATCAAACTTCAAAGACAAATATTTGGACTATGTCAGCTTTATTTATAAAAAGGAAGACTTGTCAGCTGCACAATAAGCTGACTCTGTCTTTTGAAGACAAAGCATTGGATATTGACCGTGATCCTCATCTGTATTGATTTCTGGTAGAAATACACTGTATTTCCACTTTAATTATTTGCATGGGTGCTTTTTGCAGAGATGGACATCAATATTGCAGAAATGAGTGAATTTCACCAAACCTACAGCCATTAAAAGAAGGATGTGGTATCAGAGTTCTCAGGAGACTGATGTTGTTTCATCTGAAAAGTTAAAAGAACGTATGAAAATAATTTAGCTAATAGTTTCATATTTATTTGTTGTTAGCTTTAGACGTTTAGCTTTTTTTTAAGTTTGCAGAATTTCACTAATGACCTATGATAATTTACACATATTTTGGTCTTGAAAAATTGAGGTAAACATCACAGTACAGTGACTTTTGAACTAAAATGTAAAGTTGTTACATCACAGCCAAAGCCACTGACATAACTAGCAGCTATAAAATTCAGTAGATACAAACTGAAACCTAATTTTATTATTAAGGCCCTATCACATTACATAGGTATTGACAACCTAAAAAAAAGAAACACTAAAAACGTCTATGTTGAAAATGGCATAAAAAATTTCCACAAACCTCCTTCTGATGTATACATACTGTAATACTTACAATTAGATTGAATATCTATTCTGTTAGAAGATTTTGTAAAAACTGGAAGCCCAGATAATAACCTAATCCAGTTCTCAGTTAAAATGAGTCATCAGCAATCTGTTTTGTAAGTTGTCTTTCTTAGCAGATACTGTATTTTTTATAGCATATACCGGTAAGTTACAAACTACCCTACTATGAAATCATATTTATTGCATTCTAAGTAGCGGTACAGTTAGAGGCCAGCCAGGTTTTGTGCTGCAGCCAAATAAACACCTACACGCAGGTTGATGACAAGAGCTGCCGCCCCGTTCTGCTCTCCCTTTAACCTCCAATATTCAGCATAAATAAGGTGAAACGAAGAGAGATGTTTCTGCAGAAAGTGTGCCTGTGTGGGATGTGGGGGTCACATGCCTCCAGATGAGCTCCTCAGGAAACAAAAAACACAAGTAACCACGATGACAGGCAGCTCACTTTACCATAAATCAGTGTGTTTTTAATCATACCTGTTTCAGGTGGTGGGAAGAAAAATTCCACCTGCCCGTCTCACTCTCCTCATCTTCGTATTTCTCTCTTTCTCACTTGTGCTCAATTATCTAGCAGCTCTTTTGGTGTTTATTTATTTATCCGTAGTTCATGTACAGTATGCATGCACAAATTTCCTCCTGGGGGGGAGTGAGAGAGGCTCAGTGGAGCGTGGCAGCTAACCACACCAGCAGCGAGGAGGGAGGTGGTGGAGGAGGTGAAAGCAATGGAGAAAAGAAGCAGATTAAAGGTTTAGGTATTATTTTTTTTCTTCTTAGAGGCAGGCTTAAAGGTTACTGGTTTGTTTCCCATCACCCACAGGGACTGTCTCCTTTTAACGACCATTTATTAACTGTTTCTGCTTGTGTCTGTTTGTATGGAGCATTAGCAAAATATCTCATGAAACACTGGGTGGTTTTTACTGAACAAAGTAGACACTGGATGTACTTTCACAACTAATAAACCGAGTCAGTCCAATTAAAGATGGTCTGCACAGCTAGGCAATCTTAGTAAACACAAAAACTGCTATAACTAGGTCAGTTTCACAGATATTGAGCTAAACTTTGCTGTAGCAGATGCACATAATGAAGAGCCAACATATCATGTGACATCACAATATCACATGAGATTGTGCATGATGTTGTTTTTGAGGTTTGACCAAAATGGCTACAGCTACTATAAAACAATATGAAAGGCAGCTGGGCAATATTCATTCCTTCAAGGAATTATTGGTCTTCATTCAGTTTTGATTTGATTTTCCTTTAATTTTAACTACAACTGATACTTTTGTCTGCTTTTTTAAAATCTTATATGGTTTAATGCCATTTATTTTTTATTTTTTGGATGCTCAATCTGACACAAAGAGCAGAGAAGAATAACTATAAAAGGTTTTATGAGTAGGAACAGATTGTTTTGTGTACTCTGAACTCACGCTGGCAAACAGGCTTTGTATTAACATAAAAATGTCAAAGGAACGTAGAGGAAAACATAAGTGACGAGCTGAACACAAGGCAAATAGAACAGAGGAAGAAAGTACGAACCAGCTGAGGAGCGAAGGGTTTTTTCTTTAAGACATTGAAAAACACAAGGGAGTTGATGGTTTTACACTGAGAGGGAAGCAGGTAAAGGCTGCCTAGAAACTAATTAGGGGCAGAATCACAGCGGCAGCAGGGCCTGAGCTACTTTCACTCAGCACCGAGGTAAACAAAGTGCTCGGCTGCTTGTTGCTGTGACAGACCAGATAAAGGGCTATTTACCTTTCAGTTGTTGCTTTCTTTTACAGCCACACGTATGTACACTGTGTTTGCTGTTGTTTATTCTGCAGCAAAATGTCAACAGAGAGAGAGAGAGAGAGAGTGAGAGTGAGAGTGAGAGAGAGAGAGAGAGAGAGAGAGAGAGAGAGAGAGAGAGAGAGAGAGAAGAAACAGAGTGGATGCAATTACAGACTTAGCTGTGGTGGAAATGAGGTCGACAGACTCAGGTGGGAGGTGTCAGTAGAGCAGGATGTCACTGAGTTGGGTTTGTTATCACTGACAAAGGAGGAGCAAAAATGTTTTTTTTTTGTGTGTGTGTGTGTGTGTGCTTATCTGTGTCTTCATTTGTCTGTACCTGCACTTAGACAGTAATCATTGGATAAATGTGTTGAACTGGCTAACTTGTGGAGCCAATCCCATTCAAGTCGGCTGTCACAGCTAAGCAACTTTAACAAACACTAAAACATTTAAAACTCAGCTAAAGTTACAGATGTTGAGCTCAAATTTAGTGTGGTGGAAGCCAATAATCACCCCCAAAGCATATTTTGAGTTTTATACTGCACATGATGTTTACCTAAAACTTTTGTTTCGAACATTGGCAACATCCCTATTTGTCTGTTAGCAGAATATGTGGACGACTTGACAGAGTTTATTAAAACTTTCATAATGTAATGTATGTGCAGCTACAACTGAAGTTTGAAGTCAATCCAAATCAAGATGACTGCCATAGCTTATTTACCTTTCCCAAAGCAAAATGTCAGTAATTTACTTTCAATTATTTCAAACTTTATTTATTTCATAAAACAAAATTCTATGTACAATAAAAAAAGAAATACAAATATAATGAAATGAAATGAAAAGCGGCAAAACAAATATTGAGGTAAAATGTCGAGAGTTATCCTCAACATATAAATTAGCAGCCACATGGCAGCCATCTTAGATTAAAACTCTGTCTTGATAGGCAGCTGATGATATGCATTTCTTTAAGGAATAATAATGCTTTATCTTATATAGTGCTTTTCTAGAAGTTGAAAGACACTTTACAATTTTCATGCATTTTTCACATTCACACATTGATGGTGGTAAACTACATTGTAGCCACAGACTGACAGAAGTGAGGCTGCATTGGCGCCACGGGCCCTCTGACCACCATCAGCAGGCAAGGAGGGTGATACGACTGAGACGAATGGAATGGTGTATCAACTCTTCAAACCACACAGTCACAGCCGCCCCATGCTGAGGAGCGATGGGTTTTAGGCCTTAAATTATCTCCTCCCTGTGTCTGGTCGCCCCTGTGCCCCTGTGACATCTGTCTCCCTGGTTTTAACTCGAGACAATAGCCCTGTCAGCCATTCATATAAACCATGTCACCTTTTCCTTCCATGAAACAAAGTCTCGCCACAGTTAAGGAGGCCTTCCCTCACCGCCGACAGACAGCTCCCCTCCTTTATGTTTCTTCCCCTGTTTTTGCTTTTATTCCAACCATTTCCAGCAACTCCAGTAGACACCTTAAGTGGTGCTAAGTGATCAAAGAGGGGAGTGCATATTGGATAATGCAATTAGGCTATCACCGAGAGAGGAGAGTAGCAAAGACAGGGAAGAGAGGGACTGTGAACAGATAATGGCTTGTAAACAGAGGACATTACTTTACACAGATATTATTCAGATTCTGACCTGATACCGGATGCTTCAGGGTCTATTAGCAGACTTGTATCCAGTGGGAGAAGTAGCACTGGATCACTTTAGTTAGGAAATGGGAGAAAATGGCAGTCTTGAACTAAAAAGACATTTCTTAGGCTCCTCTAATTGCCAATATTCAAAACAAAGCAGCAACAGTTGAAAGGGGATGTGAGGATATCTTGTCAAAGAGAGTTTGTTCCTCTCGCCCTCCTTTATCTCCCCTCTCCCTGTCATCGGTGTGTTCAGCGACAACACATGAGAGGCTTCTCTCATCACAATAAAGATCGGTGAACACAGCGAATGTGTGTGGTTGTGCTGTTAAAGAAAGGAAGTTGTGGTTTCCTCCACCTCCCCCTATCCAGTGCTAAATGACTTGGGTCAAACGGTCAAAATGTAATTATCACAGAGGACGACAGCGATCACCAGTCAGTCTACTTACCTGACATTAACCCCAGACTGAACTAACAGGAGGCCCCGGTTGCCTCGGGGAGCCAGATGCTAATTTGAAGCAGAGTTTGCAGTTGGAGAGACTCGGCTGGGGTAATTGTGGAGATCTAATAGGGATCAGTGCTGTGGGAGCCCTCCATACATCTGCTGTCTGGCTGCGACCCACCACACCTGAGACTCCTGGCTTGGCTGTGGTTGCTCTCCCTGTAGGCTTTGAAGCCCAGCGACTGCAGCACGGCGCCACTGTTGGCACGAGTGAAGTGAGATCTGTGATGTGGTTTGAATTGAAGTCGTGTGGGAAGGTTGTGGTGGTGAGGCTGCATTTACAATGCTGAGAGAGCATCCAAAAGCTGACACTGTGTAAAAATAATGAGAATAATTTTACATCTTCAAAAAATTATCAACATCTGTCTTTTTTCTTTGACAGCAAGGTATTCTAAAATACCTGCACAAATTGAGAGTGCTCAAAAAGGTAGTCATAATGCAAAATAATTCAGCCACATTTTATAACCCAAATTCTTTTTGTATGATAAATAAATCAGAAGATTTAACAAAGACCTTTATAGTTCCCAGATAAGAATCCTTAGCATCTCTAAGATTTCACAATTTAATGAGTAACTTTTATTGATTGATTTTGTTTATTTAAAGAATATATTTTGATTAGTTTTTTTCGTTAAAGAAAAACAAAACAAGCAACTAATCTCCTAGTTTTCTCACTCAAAATTCACTTTTGACAAAATATTGTGTAAAACAGATTTATTGGAAAATATTTTTATTATTAATATTATTATTGTTATTATAATTTGCCCAAACAGATTATCTTGGTGTGGGTTGGGTGGGAGTTATAGAATCAAGTGACACAATATGGGATTAGATTTTTATTGCATGTCAAAAATTGTAATTCAGAATTTTTTACTAACAAGTTATTGAATCACTAAATTTTGCATTACAGCCAAACAGTTTTTTTTTTTTCAATCAGCTTTTTATTTCATTTTTCATAAAATATTGATCTTTTCATGTTGGGAAGGCTGTCTTGTCTCCTCTCAGCTCTTAAGTCCAACACAACTGCAATGGGGTCAGCACAATGGCTAGGCCACTGTTTTTGACCAGATTAGCTGCATAGTTAAGAATATTCTCTTTTTTAAAGTTCTAATGGAGTTTAATACTGTTTTTTTCTCTGAAGTTGACTATGTTCAAGGTTACCCTGTCTACCTTGGCTTTAAACTCACACAGCATAACATCCTTGTCACCATGCATTCCCATAGAAATTGTGGGTATTTTATTTATTTATTTATTTATTTATTTATTTTAGAGTGTAATTCCCTATTTAAATAAAGGCCATGTTCATGAATCTTTGGAGCTTGTCTGCCCTCAGTGTACAGCTTGTCTTATCTTCACAATAATGCTTGCAAAAAATTTTTGCTCTTTTTCAATTGACCTTTTACTGAGACTTTAAGAGCTTTTGTGTTCCTGTCCTGGAGAAGTGGGTTTCCCTTGTTTGTTAAGACTGGCTTTGTGTTTCAAATGTGGTCAATCTTGGACCATTTTTAACAAAGATGACAACAGCATTAGTATTCTAAAGGAAAAACCTAAAGTTGAGTTAGATTACTTTTAGCAACATAATACAACATATTGCTAAATAGATAGTTAAAAACAGTAATATCAATAATCTGACAAAATCTTTGAATAAAATTGCAGACCATATTTACAACCAAATTTTTGAACCCCAAGACCAGGAAAACCGTAAACAAGCAAACAAACAAAACAAAATAATAATAATCAGGTAGAGGAACCCAAAGAGCTTGTCCCTAAATAGACAACATTTTTGAAAAGGAAGACATCACTGCATCCTCTGCTCCCATATCCAGTTCCCGTTAATCTGATATCCACCCATCAGAACTCTTCGATGGCAACCCTGACAGTTTTGGAATTTTTCTACTTAAATGTGAGTTAGACTTTACCATTCTCTGTCACTTTTTTCCTCCTCAGCTTTCAAGAATACCCACATTGTTGCTGCCTTGAACGGTTCAGTTCTTCTATTGGCTTATGCATATTTACATTCTAATTCTGTCGCTACTCTACATTTTTCTCAATTCCTCAAGGATTTTAAGAGAGTATTCCACCATCATCTCCAGCAAGAGGAGGCAGCTAGATGCCTGCTAACCGTAAGACAGGGAGGAAGAACGTTGGCAGAACATACCACTGACTTCCAGGTCATGGCAGAGGAATCAGGTTGGGACGAAGTGGCACTAAAAGGTACCTTTGTTAATTTACTGCCTGATAGGATTAACTGATTTTAAGAGATGAACCCAAGGGTTGGATGAATTAATTAATCCGTTTATCCACATTGATAATTGTTCACATTGAAAAGACCTCCAATTCCCAGTGGCAATGCTCTCCCGCTCTTTGCCCCGCCTTCGTCAGAACATCTACACCTATCCGCACACTTCAGGCAGATCCTAAACCAGAACCAATGCAGATCGGACATACCCATTTGACACCAGAGGAGAGACAATGTCATGTTGAGGTTAAAGGATCGTATTTATTGTGGACAGATGAGACATTTTATTGCACAATGCCCAAATTGAGTAAAAGGTGGAGCTTATCAATAATGCACAGGACATTGGTGAGCACTTCTTGTTTCTCCCCTGCCTCTTGTTTATGTCTTTCTACTACCATTGTTGCTAACCAGATAAGATTACACATTGGGGCCTTCATCAACTCTGGTGCAGAGCAGAATCTCATCTTCTTGGATCTCGTGGAAGAATTCCAAATTCATTCTCAGCCCCTCAATTATCACATCTTGGTGAAAGGAGTTACTGGACAAAACCTGACTCAAATAAAGAGTAAGGTCTCTGGGCTTCACCTTATCATCTCCAGTAATCATCATGAGGAGGGGGGGCTTTTTTTTTGTCTTCACCTCAGTTAATTCTTAGTTTCCCGTGGCTCTCTAAACACAACCCCTCCTTGAATTGGGCTGAAAGAAGAGTAGAGAAGTGCAGCGAGTTTTATTTAAAGGGCCAATATTATGTGTTTCTCATGCATATATTTAAATACTATGCCATAATAAAGTATCTATGTCACCTTTAGTTGTTATTAAAATGCTGTTTTTAATGTTTAAATAGAAAACAAACTTGTCCTCTCATCACTTCCTCTTCTAAACGCCTTGAAATTGGCCTCTGTCTCTTTAAGAAACTCCTTCCGCTTCTGTCCCGCCCATTTCAGTACGAGTGGGGGGGGACTATGATGCAGTTTACTTGGCATCTGAAAAAACATTTCCTCAAAGGTATTTTGAATCTGAAAAGGTCTTCACTGAGTGAGAAGTAGTGTTAAGAGCTCAGAAGACAGTGTCACTTTCACTTTCGGTTTCACCAGTTGTTTGCTTTGTTGCTGCTGAGAGCCTGCAGGAGTCATGGGTGGGGGGTGTGGGGTGAGGTGTGTGGGGTGGGGGGTGGGGAAGTGTGCTCCTTGATGAGGAAGCTCAGCTTGGAGACACAGCCCAGAGGAGGAGCTAGTCCCAAAAGGTGGTTCAAGTCCCAACCTGTCTTTTTTGCTCCCCTGCCTGCTGCCTCAGGACACTACAGGATTTCTCAAACATGCATGAATGAGTCAAAGTAAGTTTTTTGATGAGAGAATAACATTATAACATGATATAAAACTAAAAAAAGTTGATTTTACATGATATAGCCCCTTTAAAGAGCTGCTTAAAATCCATCATTGCTCACTCTGTCAAAGAACAGGAACCAAGCGATCTATCTAAAGTTCATCCTGCTTATCATGACTTAGCCTCAGTATTTAGTGAACAAAGAGCATCATCATTACAACCTCATCGCCCCTTGTTTCATTGACCTTCTTCCAGGTGCCCCTCTACCTTCTAGTAGACGCTACAATATCTCCAGCCTCAAGAAGGAAGAAATGAAAAATTATAGGGAGGATTTGCTCTACTCCAGGATTATTTGGCCATCTACGTTACTTGTGAGCACTTTTTTTTTTTGTGGGCACATCCTCCCTGACTCTTTGTTGGTGCGCTCACATGGTCCATTGAAAAGGACATTTGGGAGGCTCAAAGTATGGAACCTGACCCAGGAACTGGTCCTGAGAGTAAGCATCCATTCCTACATTGATAATTAGCAAGGTTCTGAACTGGTACCATAAACTCACCCGTCATCCCGGAATCAGTCGTATGACTTATTTTACAAAGAGATACTTCTGGTGGCCTACCTTAAGCAGAGACATCGAAGAGTTTGTTTCAGCATACTCTGTCTACGCCTGGAACAAGAAAAATAATCAAGCTCTTGCTGGCCTTCTACAACCCCTGCCTTCTCCCAGTCTTCCCTGGTTACATATTTCATTGGACTTCATCACTGGTGGTGTAGTGGTGAAGCAGCCGGCTTGGGACCTGAAAGTCACAGGTTTGACTCCCCACCATGCCCACATGTCATGGTGTCCTTGAGCAAGACACCCAACCCCCAACTGCTCCCCGGGCGCTTACATAGCTGCCCGCTGCTCCACTTGGGTGTTTCTCACATGTGATGGGTCAAATGCAGAGCACAAATTTTGTCATTTTATGGGAACATGCACCATTATCTGAAGGTAAAACTGATATTCTCACAACCATTGACAGATTTTCCAAAGCCGCCTATTTTGTGCCAATCTCCAAGCTTCCTTCAGCTTTTGAAACTGCTCAACTTCTGGTCCATTATGTTTTTTTGCATCCACCGCATTCCTACAGACATCATCTCTGACAGTGAACCCCCGTTTATAGCTCAAGTGTGGAAGAAGTTTTGCAAGGCCTTGGGAGCCTCTGTCAGCCTGACATCAGGGTACCACCTCATTTTTTGCCCTCCCTTTGCTCCTAACTATCAGTTCAGCCAGAAGGTTTGGTTGTCCACTTGAGACATCAAAGTGAAGGGTACACCTAGGAAACTGGCACCAATTCATTGGCCCTTTACCCATCGAGAATATCAATAACCCCTCTGCAGTAAGACTCAAATTACCTCCTCCTATGAACATTCATCCGGCATTCCATATTTCCCTAGTCAAACCGTTCTCAAAGAGTACCTTCAGCCCTCTTGCCGACCTTCCTCCACCCACCCGGCACATCAATGATTACTCCGCCTTCACGGGCAACCACATTTTGGATGTTAGATGTAGAGGGTGGTGTTTCCAATGCCTTGTCTACTGAGAAGGATACAGTCCTGAGGGGAGATCCTTAATTCCTCAATCGTTTATCCTTGACCCTTCATTTATCACCTCCTTCAGTTATGGAATGGTTCTCAGCCCTCTCTGAGTCTCTACTTGTGTAAAGCTAACCTGAAGTTTTTCTTGTGCTCTCGGTTTTTACACATCATCGGATGTTCTCCTGGTTCTCATCTCAAGCCTGCCTGAAAATTTTCCTAAAAGTCTATTTCTAAAGCTTGTAGCAAAACACAGCAGGTATGTAGCTTGAACTTCCACGGTACATTCATACTCGGTATATACCTGAGTTTTACTAAGTACTTACAGTGTCCAAATAAGGCATTGTGTTTGTACCAAGCTTTTGAATTTGCTCCAAAATTTTCAAAAGCAGTACTTAATTTAATCTGTGCATACTTACTGAAAGCGTTTTAATGAATTTTAGCCATTTTGTAGCTGCAGGTTAATGTTAAAAAAAACAACATATTTTTACATGTCAAAGATTATAAAACAGCCTATTAGCAGCTGTAAATCTTAATGATAATCAAACCCAAATAGTTGCAGTAAAATGTTTGTCTGTTGTGTTAACAGCTGGGTACATTGTTCATCTCCAGTATAGATTTTTAAATTACATAAACCGATGTAAAGGGCAGCAGAGGGCCTCGACCCTCTTGTAACACACATCACCTCTACACCTGACTCCAGTTCGCTCATTTTGTCAGGGATACAAGAAGTAAGGTCCGGCAAAGCAGCCTCCTGGTCATCTTTAATTCATGTGATTAAAAATGCAGGAGGAGCCCTCCTTGTACCAGCTGTTAGACTCTGTTAGTAAGCCATAATTCAAGAGTTCAAATCCAAGCAAATTGAGGGCGAGGTTGGACAGAGCGCCGGCCAGAGAGGCATTATCCTCCAGCTGAGAGGCGAGAGACAGGTTCAGTCAGGTGCAGCGCAAAGCTGGAAGCCGGGGCTCGTTAATCCTCACGGCTGCTCAAAGATAAAGCAACGCACTGACCTTATAAATGTATATATGGGGGGAAAATAGTCAGTGACTCAGAGGTGGACATGATGGCACACAGGGTTACACGCTGTCTTATTTCTTCATTTAAGCCCTTTGTTATGCACTGATTTTGATGTTTCTATCCACTATTGCTGCTTTAACTTTTGACCTTTTATTGCAGGCGTCTCCCATGGCCCTTGAAGTTTTATAAACCATTCCAGGAATGTAATTTGCAGACCTCTTTGTCCATTTAAAATGCATTTAAAATATCATTGATATAACTTTAAAATGAGCAAATAACAGTTACAAAAACTTTACTATACTTTATAGACAAAAAACAACAAATTCTTTACGGTGTAAATTAACTACACAAAGCCTGCATTTCTTTCAATTGGTTAAAAAAACATTCTCTGTTTATTTGCATTTTGCTAATTATAAGAACTAAGGATGGGCATTAACTGCTCTTTGAATCTATCTGTAATTCTTTCATTTTTCTTTTGTTCAACCCACTACCAACTCATGTCCCCCATTCCATCTTGTTTCCCTGATACCTGCGCTGTCCACCTACCACCCACTGCTCAAACATAAGACAAACTTAAAGCAATTCATTCTTATCACACTGTGTATTTATTTGGCCCTTTACTCACACAGGGCTAATTATTATAACACAAGAAGTTTCAACACAAAAACAAAACAAAGTAAAGAACTAAAAGTGGAGAAATCATCTTAATGAGTGATAATCTCAGCTGCTTCATGATTAGGGACCATTGCCTGATTTATGTTTTTTGCTTAAAAATGATCATGCCCAAACTTTAGAGTCCTTTCAAAATAAATTATGTTGAGAGAAACCGCTGGGATCCTCTGTGTGTATTTATTTATTTATTTATTTATTTATTTTGAGGGAGTTTTCAGTATAGACTGTGTCTAAAATAAAACAACACTGACCAAAAAAGCATTTATCCAAAACAACTTGGAGTGTCACTATTCTGGAAAAAAATCACAAAAATATTGTTGCATCAGTTCTATAAATTTGCCCATTTTAATTAGATTTTAAATGTTGGAAAATCGCTGCCCCACCAATTATCTTCCCTACATGTCCAAGAAATATTTGTCTGCTTACATAGTTTAAAGTTGTAGTTTCAGTGCATACATGTGTAAACAGGACTATCTACTTGTATGTGTGTGTGTGTGTGTGTGTGTTTGTGTGTGTGGCGGGTGTGTGTGTGTGTTAGTGTGTGTGGCGGGTGTGCATTTGTGCATGTGTGCATAAATTTCTGGCTGTGAAACAGCACCTTGCTGCATCTACATGAATAAAGCATGCTTGTGGGGTTATATAATACATGGAATATGTGCTCTTGTGTGGATTGGTGTGGTTTGTACGTATTCGTGGAGGAAATCACCATTTCAATATAGCTCTGATTAGATGTCCCATTTACCGTTGTGCAAGTACACAGGAACCTTCCCTTGGCAGGTTGCCTTCAGCAGCAGGTCAGTGCCAAGCTCTTTGAAAACCAATCAGTTTCTGGTTCTCAGATCACTATCCGCTTCTTGGTCTTTCCACGCCTCATTCCTCCTAGATCTGCTGCTTGTGTTTCAGGCTGGAAAAAAGGAGAGAAAGGAAGGAAAGTGCTCAGCGGTTGGTCATCCATCAACACAATCAGCTGGCACTGGATCAACACCCACAAAGTCCAGGAGGCACCTGTTGGGACTCTACAAGGTGCAGCTCATTATAAAAAGTACACATTTAGTCTTACAACTGAATTTTCTTGCTGCAAATTTAAATTTTGTATAAGAATTTAGCAAAATCAAAAACATCACTGTTTTTTTGTTTTTTTTTTTGCAGCTTGGGCTCATAAATTCTCTAAATTGTGATTAAGGAGCAAATTTAAACACACACATTTGATTACTTGTGTTCCTTGTCTTTGTTGCAGTAATGGATACTTTAATTCAAATTTTAATCAAAACAATGTTTTAAATAACCACATATGGCAAATCAGACCAGATTTAAACAACTATTTAAACAATTGCTTACAGATTCTCTGAAACACATTTGCTGTGTATGGATCAGAGATGGATGGTGAGACAGACAAAAAGAGACCCAGGGAGTTAGAATGACCAGGGGAATTAGAAAAAGAGCTTATCCTTACGTCAGTATCAACATGTATAAGCCTATCGCTCCATTTCAACCCCAGAAACCTGCCGTCCAATCCATCAAAACATGACTCCCATCGACATAAAACCTCCCTCCCTGTATTTGTCTTCCTAATTAATTACTTCACATGCCACAGTATGTTTCTGAAATGATAGATGATGGAAAATTATAGCCGCGGTATCCCAGGCACAGCCGGCGGTAGATTTGTGCAGTCAGCTCCCAGCCTGCATTACCTGAGTAGATCTGGCAGAATGCCCAAGCACTCAGACAGGACAGATTTGATGTTTGACGTGTAAGAGGCTTTTTTAGAAATGTTTCTAATGCCGGATTTAGTAGGTAAGCACAATCTGCCACGTTCACCTATGTGATATTATCCAACAAGGACACAGGGACACATAACCAAAAGAGAACAGTTCAGTGTGTTGTCTGCAGCTGGTATTATTAGTGTTGCACATGAATCGATTTGTTCACCTAATGAAAGTTTGTAGAGAGAAAAAGGCAAAACGATTGCAAAAAAAACTAAAAATAGACAGTTATTTAAACTAGCTTTGATTTTCATTCAGCTCAAATATGTTTTTTATAAGATTTTGTTTGCATTAAAAGTTGGTATATGACTAAATAATAATTTAGTAATTAGGGATGCATGATAACTTATTTTAAGAACCGATACCGATAACCGATAACTTTCTCCTTTTAACGGCCAATAACCAATAATAACCGATATCATTCCAGGAGATAAGACTAGTCAAAAATGAGTAAGTACTGAACATTTTACAATATCTCTTTTGGAAAATTGCATCTATGGATACATATGAACCTTTTTGTTGGATCGGAAAGTATGTTTTCTAAAGAACCAGAGGATTAAAAAGACAACATCTCAGCAGGTAAGATTATTTCCTTATCCTCACAGACACACACTCTGATCATTATAAGTTATAAATCTTAACACATAGACTAAACAAGGATGTGAAAAAAACAACGT
>JARVGW010000357.1:8789391-8801485 GCA_031762495.1 Anablepsoides rubrolineatus | reverse complement strand
AATGATTAGTGCGACTTCAAGTATACTAAAGTATACTTAGATTTAGTATACTTAGTATATTATTTTTTCGCTTGGGTCACCAAACATGTTCAATGGGATACAGGTCTGGACTGCAGGCAGGCCAGTCCCTGCACTCTTTTACTACAAAGTCATGCAGAATGTGGCTTGGTATTGTCTTGCTGAAATAAGCAGGACGTTTCTGAAATATATGTGGCTTGGATGGCAGCACATGTTGCTCCAAAATCTTTATGTACCTTTCAGGATTAATAGTGTCTTCACACATATGCAAGTTATATCATGGGCACTGACACCCCCCCATATCATCAGAGAGGCTGGCTTCTGAACTTGGCACTGATAACAGTCCAAACAATCCTTTTCCACATTGGCTCAGTGGACACAACTTCAATGATTTCCCTAAATAATTAAAAATGTGCACTTGTCAGACCACAGGACACTTTTCCTTGCTGGTGAACGACTGAGCATTTTGGGGATATTCCTTTTATACCCAGTCATAATATTCTCCTGTTTCCATTTAACCTGTTTACCTGTGGAATGCTGAAGGAAATGTTGTGACTGATTAACTGAATTTAAGATCCAGTCTTGTATTTCAACTTTGTTCAGGTTTAAACAGAGGAACAGTCAGTGTGTCTTATCAACATGGGGCCTTTCTGTCTGTATAAACAAAGCTGGTTATATTTTTATGTCTGATCTAAAAGGTACCACCTCCAGGGTGTGACCAGAAAGTCAGATGTACACATAATACAAGAGGTTGATTCATCATTACTAATTATGCAGTCTCTCTTTTAGATCAGCCTGAGACAGACACTGGGCTCCTGAGAGGGATTATTGTTTTGGTTCTGATAAGGCCAAGGCCTTTTTCACTCACAGACCTGCTGTTGGCTGCCCGTGGAAGTCAGATTAACACTAAGGTTTTTAGAAAAGATCATTTCCTACACTCCAAACAAGTGTTTTTTGACCATTCCTCAATCTTTACATTCTTTTGTTGCACCTGTCCCAGCTTTTTTTGGAATGTGTGGCAGACATTAAATTTAAAATGAGTGCAAAATAACAGGACATTTATTTGTTTGAACAATGAATATATTGTCCTTGTATTGTATTCAATTGAATATGTTGAAGAGGATTTGCAAATCATCATGCTCTGTTTTTATTTATTTTATGCACAACATCCAATATTCTGACCACAGACTGACCACATCAGTAGAAAAAAGGCAGCTAATGCAGCTTCTTTGAGAGACACAGAGTGTCTGACCTGTTTTACATCTATTTAACAATAAAACTTGACTGCTTTTTATATCAGTTATGTTAACACTGCTGTGGATCATCAACTTCCATAATTTTTTATTTAAAAAAGCAAATATTTATTAGTAAGAAATCTGACTAAACCATAATAATAAGATTAGCTGCACAATCTGCAAAATCCTGAAAATGAAAAAATCCGATGGATGCATATATGGAGCTGATTTACTAATCACATACTATATACCATAATAACTATAACCAGCTACTAAAATCTTTGTTTTTCTAAACCTGCAGTATTTGCAAGCATAAAATCAAATCTTGATTTGGGGTTAGGAAGGTGGGATTTGTTGTCTGGGATTTGATGTTGGCAGTTTGTAGCCAAATACTTTGACTAGATAGTTACAGAAAGGTTCTATTTTGTACATTCATTTATTATTGAAAGTCTCTTTATATTTGATACTGCAGGTGAATTTGTGAACCCAAGCTCGACTTTAAAGCATTTTATTAAAGATAGACTATATTAAAGTAATTTTTGGTTTTATGTGCCCACTTTAAAATAGGGATTAAGTCATATTTGCTTAAACTACACTAAGCACATTTTTAGTTTTCTGACTAACTAACTAGTTTCCTAACCTAAACTGCATTTTGATACATAGATCATATGGATATCATATGGCTTGATTTGTCTTGCTAATTCTGAAGACCCCTGGAAAGCTGGTCTGAATCCTTTTTGTAGTGTTTTATAATTAGGATTTGTTCATTTGAAAGAGGAAGTCTCATACTATGTTTGGATACTGGGATTTTTCCACTTGTATTGAAAGTAGCTTTGTTAGTGTGCAGGAAAAATAGTGACAATTTTAGGATCTTCTGATTAAAATCATCGCTAGTTGTTGCTCGTTGGTTGTTTCTTCAAGGAAACTATAGATTTGGTATTTGTTTTTCATATTTTTACAAAATGCAATTATTGCTAAATTTTCAGCTAATGCTCAAAAATTACCTATATCTCACTACACTATATACTTACAACTTAATCCTTTGTTCGATGTGACTGATCACGAACTGAGTCATGTTGACAATGTTCTTGATCAATACTGCTTGTTTGTCATCAAATCAGAGCAGAAATGCAAAAAGAACTGTCTTTCCTTTCCTTTTTTATTGAAATTTCCCTAAATGTTTTGAGATTTACTTTACACTAGAAAGCTCAAATAATCAGTCATTCATTGATATTGATCAACTACCCTAATACTTTCTTCAATATGTGCACTGAAGCTGTAAAAGTCTTTTTTACTCTTCCTTTAATCATGACTGTTTACATATTTGGCAGCCAGCCTCTTATGTAATAATGCTCCATGGGAGTACCTGCTTCAAGAAGGGATTAAAATCAAACTTGTTTTGAGTACTGTAAATGGTTAGTTGATCATATGTGGCTCCATACCATAAAACACTGCCTTCACATAGAGCTTAGTGAGTGATCTGTGTCCCAGATCTTCAAGTTTCCTTCACTTGAACGTGTATCCAGCCTTATGTAAATATTCAGCAGATACTCTTCTTTATTGGTTGATGTTTTGCTCCAGCTATCAGCCCTTATAGCCTGTGTTAAATCTGAAGTAGCTTTCTGTGGCCAATCCAAACACATTTGCTCATGTCTTTGAAAAACATTACTTCTCACTGATATATAGTATTCCCGACCTGTGGGGAATATGGGTAAACATTAAACTGCATGGCTCTAAGAAGAATGCAGCCTTGCCAGTGATGTTCTTATGGAATTAATCCTGGATCCAGTGGTCCGCTGAGGCTTTAACATATTAAGGTTTGTGTGTTGTTCCAAATGCACACAGGTACTCGTTATGAAGCATTTGGTGAAATCTTAGTCACAGGATTGTCAGCAAAGCTGTTTCATTCACATGACATACTGCATGCTGTGGTGTAAATTTAAGCTTTGTTCCATTTGATGGTTATTTGGGAAATATTCCACAGGACAGCGTGAAGGAAAATACATTTTTGTTGGGATGAGAGGATGGAAACCATAGAACTCATTACAAACTAAAAATAAATGATTCATATTTGAGATCATGTGAGATGCTTATTGCAGGTACTTTGGGACTTTAAAGTTAATCTATGTTTTTTTCACATCTTAAAACTAAGATAAATTTACAAATAAAAAAGGCTTAAAATTCAACTTCTATTATCTTTATTAAATGCTCATTCTAGTTCACATTAAAGATCTTTGACTCCTAATCTGAATGTTCTCGCCCTGATAAATACATATTATAATCTGAACAATTTGATTAAAGTAAACATTGTAAAGTTCTATCATTTTTTGAAGAATTTTGAATGGCCTGCTTCTGAAGGGATGTCTGCAACCACTTTGGTTTTTGTGCAAATATAGTTGTTGTGCTTTGCTTTTTTTTTGTTTTTTGCTTTGTTCTTCTGTGTGCTCTTAAGAGAAGATGGCATTATTTTCATAGGTGAATAAAATAACACATTAGCTTATAAGTAATTGAAAACATAATCTTTTTAGTTTTGTTATTTATGTACATATTAGGAATAATGCTTACTATTTCTGTATAGTGGTCAAAAGCTCATATGTCTAAATACTGAAGTGCATGTCAAATACGGATAAATATTTCCAGAATTCAGTCATTTCAGCATATTTCTAATTCAGTATTTATCGAAAACTATGATCAAATACAGCTTGCAATGTACAATCTAATATCCTTCTTCTTCATGTTGTTGCTATTTACACACTTCACTCCACTGAGACAGTGGAAGTTACTCAAGATTATTCTAATTCTTTTTTCACTGGAAACCTCAGAACACTCCCTGCAGTTAAAAAGAAAGCATGTTTTTGGTACTTGATGTATTCACTGAATGAATGAATGAATGAATGAATGAATGAATGAATGAATGAATGAATGAATGAATGAATGAATGAAACCCAGCTTTTGTTGTAAAAAGGCTGGTGGTAGAAAATATAACTAATTTGCCAGATCTATTGGAGTTATAATTTATTAGCTGATAATCAAACAAGGTGCACTTAAAGAGATCAGAGTCAGGGAAATGTCTATGTTAAAAGAAAGAAACATAAATGCTTACACAAAGCTAGAACAGCTATAAGATCTTGCTAGATACATGTTTTAATCTAATTTTATTGACCACTTTTTTCACCACTTGTTTTTTTTTAAATCTCTTTACTTTTTTTAATAACAAGTTTAAATAGGCTATACCATTGTTTCTATCAATAAATTAATGTAATTTAGAATTGGATGAGTCATGACCTTTATGTTGAAATCCCAAGAAAGCACAACTCATCAGATTTTGGCCAGCAGCAGAGAGCTGGGATTCAACTCACCGGAAAAGACGCCCCGTGTTAGCTTTCAGAAACACAGAAGTCCTGACAGCAATAAAAACATTTCTTTTTCGTTACTGTTACTTCAATTTGAGAGCAAACACATGCATGAAAATAGAAAAGTGGTCAGCCTCACACTCATTCTGGTCCCCTGTCCCGTCTCCACCTGCAGCTCACAGCGGTGACCTCATGAATTACCTCACTATGAGAACATGTTCACCAGGGACCTGTCCTACATGCCGACACTGGACTGCATGTCAGGTCACTCTGAATGAGCGTAGCATGTCATGTCTCAGTTCCTCAAAGCGCGATGGACTTAAATCATACATTAAATTCAGTTTCTGCCCACCACGAAGGGCTCTAACATGCAGACATGTTGCATCCAGCCCCAGCCAGGAGGACTTTTTACAGTCCTCTCGTAAATGTAGTGACCTGATGTTTCCAATTAAACTCGACTCAGAGGTGAGCTGATGCATAAACCAACCTCAATAAGTTTTCAACGAGTCATGTCTCTTGAGTTGTTGCAAAGAAATATGTTCTGGTAGGTAAAAGCACAGAGGTGGGCCACACAAGAACAAGTCCAGCTGCGAGAGGAGTTGACGGTTTGATGTTAGCTTTGGGAGGCCGTCCCTCCCCCTCATGCGCTCGTAAACAGGAGGCACTTCATCAACTCTGAAAATCAGATACTTTCCTGTTTGTTCAGGATTGATCTATGAAGACATTTTCCATACCCAAACCAGCTATTTTATTTTAGTCTTTTTACAACGTTTTGTAACTTATGTGGAGGAAAATTGTATACTGAATCAAAAGGCCTTCTTTCTTTGGTAATTTATGATAAGGACAGGCTGAAGAGTTGAGGGGAGAAAGTTTCTCTGCAGCTTTTCACTGATTCACAGACTGACTCTCATACAGAGCTGGTGTCCAGCTATTAAAAGTTAAATCACCTTTAGTGGAATCATATTTTATGTAGAGGTAGGTGGTAGCTGGACGCTCCAGTTCAGTATTCTACACTTAAATGGGTTCAATTCAATTCAGTTTATTTATATAGCACCAAGTCTCAACTTTTGTTGTCTCAAGGCACTGTACACAAAAATACTAAGGATGCCAGCAAATTTTGTTGAATCACTTCATCACAGTCTCCCATTCTGAGCTGCACATTAGCAACAGTGGAAAAGAAAAACTTTCTTTTAACAGAACGAAACCTCCAGTTTCAGGACAGGCATCCATCTGCCTTGATGGGCTGGGTTGTTTTTCTGTTATTGGTTTGGAGCATAGACATAGTCAGGTTATGACCACATATAAACCTTTTAGCTACTTGAGTTATCGCCAAGTGCTTTGTTGTCATTCCAGCCAAGCTTATACCACAGTGGGAAGAATATTTTTCTCTTTTGGCCAGAATATGTGCAGAAAGAAGACCTAGACATAATAATTTGGCACAAAAAAAGGTAGTTTCTATTGAAAGCATAAAATGATCATAAAGGAACTACAATGAATTAGATTTATTATTGTCCAACCCCTTGAAATGCCATTGCTCATGTAATTTCCTGTGTTTGTCTTTCTGTTAGCAAACTAACTCATGAGTCATTTGACAGATTTTAATAAAATATTTTAAAATGATCCGTATGCTTGTAACATTAGACATTATTTAATATACATTTATTTAAACTGTAAAACTGACTAAAATACTGTAGGTTGTTTTGTTTTTATAAATTAAAAAAATGTATATTGTCACATGGACAGCACTATTTTATTAATGCTGCCAAGCATATCAGGCTACCAAGCTAACATATGTATATGGCCATATAGCATTAGCTTTGAGCTAATACATATATGGTGATATAACATTAGCTTCGTATAAACTAGTGCCACATATTTATTAGTAATATAACAATAACAATATTAGCTAAAGCGCTAACACTATATTGCCATATGCACGTATTTGCTTTGCGCCAGCACAACAGCTAATAGGCTAAACTGAGGTTCACTAGTCCATGAAGAAGCTCTGTTGTTCTCCATCCACATTTTCAGTTGCAAGCTGAGTCATTTCTTCAGTATATTCTCCTCTGTCAAGAAACTCTGGTTTCACTGGAAAGGGCTGATTGTCAGATATTGTCCAAGATTAACCTCCAGGATGGATAAAAGCTTGCACAGCCTCACACAGAAACCTAGAGAATGTCATCATTTACCCGATATGCTCTGCAGCATTAATAAAAAGCTGCTGTATGTGTGACAATACATATTTTTTAAATTTATAAAAACTTAACAGCCTGAAATATTCTGTCAGTTTTTGTTTAACACTTGGAGTAAATCTTTATCACATAATGTCTATGTTACAAGTAATTGTGGATCCCTTTAAAGTAATCAATGTGCATATACCTATATTTACTTTTAGAGTCAACCTGACTGAAGATAGTTGATACAGTTAATCAGCCTCAAAAAGCACAAAATTGCTAAATCATTGATTTCACAGATATTGAGCCAAGGTTTGGTGTGTTAGTAGCTGAGAGTCATCCCCAACCAAATCTGTGGAAAGTAAGAGTACTGAGTGTGCTTGAGCAACCCCTAGCATATAAATATTTACAGCACTAATAAAAGCAGGTTTTATTTCTGTTTTATATGTTAAAATTCTAATAACAATTTGACAACTAGATACCTCGTAATGGTAGCATATAACTCCCACACCAGGGCATTTTTTAGTCATGGCAGCCCACCATCATTATTTATACAATATACAAATGGACACAACATACCAGAGGATGTATTTGCATGATGTGTCATTTCACAAGTTAAAGTGCAGCAGCCTACAAGTAAGAGAGTAACCACGCTTAAAAAAAAACAAAAAAAAACTGATGCGCTCTTTCACTACTCAGAGACTTTCAGTAATGTTCATGAGGTTCTGATTCTCAAGGGTGGCTGTGGTAGAGTGGTTAGGGGAGTCGTCCTGGAACTTGAAGGTCGCCGGTTTGATCCCCCGTCCAGTTGTCTCAGTTGTTGTGTCCTTGGGCAAGATACTTAACCCTAATGCCTCTGATGTGTGTCCCATCAGTGTATGAATGTGATTGGCACTGATTAGTCTCCATAGTTAATTGTACTGTTAGCTTTGTAGAGATCTAGTAGAGTGCTGTGTGAATGGGTAAATGAGGACACAGATTGTAGTGTGAAGAGTTTTGAGTATCCTGGTTGGGTAGAAAGGCGCTATATAAGTACAGTCCATTTAACTAGTGGATCACCAAAGAGCTTGACTACAAACTGAAGAGAACAGATCAGACAAAAAATTTTCAGTCACAAAGACGTATTTCTTTAGGCTTGATTATGTCCCCATAGTAACAAAGACTGAACTCAGTTTTATCTTAAAGGGGCTCTTTCTCTGTCTCTTTAAGAACCACCTTCCACTTCGGTCCTGCCCATTTCAGCACAGGGCCGGGTGATTGTGTGTGCTCTGTGATGAGTAAGCTCGGCTTGGAGACACAGCCCAAAGGAGGAGCTGATCCCAAAAGGAGTTTCTAGGCCCAACCAGTTGTTTTTGCTCCCCGGCCTGGCTGCCACTAGCCTGGCACTTGCCTTCAATTTCCCTTCACTGCTCCATCTGGGATTTTTCCCATAGAGATTGATTTCTTCAGGAGCATTTCATTCGGGCCAATCAGAGAACAGAACATCAATTTTCTGTGCAGTGTCTGCTTGTAGTTTATTTTACCTGGGCCAGTCAGAGAACAGAAGGTGGAGTTTTGAACGACGCCAATTTTCTGCGCAGTGTCTGCTAGTTAGTTTAGCAATGGCAGTGGAGGAAGTGAATTAAGAAAGTCCGTGTTGATAAGGCTTCCAAATTAAATTAAATTTGTCTGACAGTGCAGCAGCATACACATACATCGCGGCCAACCGATCCAATCCTTTTAAACTTAACTTGGGCACCATGGAGAGAATAATTAGATCATATATCTGGGGATCTACCTGCTGACAGAGCTGAACGATCTGTTACAAAGCCTTGTGAACACTTTGTTTTACGTACAGAACAATGATACAGTACGTTTAGGTGAGGCTGTCCAGGTAGAGAAGCTACAGTTAACATAAACTTGAAGCCAGAGTATCTTAAACGTGTCCAGGAGTTAATATTATTTTTAATTCAACTTGAATGGTGTAGGTTTAGCTAACCGCTAACTAACAGCTGACGAGGCGGGACATGTCCGCTCACTGAGCTTCACTCTACTCCGGCAGAAATGGTGGGTCGGGTGGGTGGAGTTTCAACACAATCTCTATGGGTTTTTCTTATCATGAAAACTCAGTCGGATCACACACCAGCTGACTGGTGAGGAGCAGAGCCAGCTGCTCCAAGCTGTGTAAATTTTTTCCTCCCAGTTGTAAATATTTTTTGGCTTGTTGTTGGTTATTTTTGCACATTTTGCTGTGTCCACTTAGAGACCTTTCTGCATTTTTTCAGCAACTTCTTGGCGTGCTTTGACCATTGCTTCCTACTTCTCTCCAACAACCATGGCCAGCTCTAATGGCAAAATATATAACTTTGGTCAAAAGGGGAGGGGCTGGCTGGGCCGCCCAAGGAGTGCTGAGAGATTTCATTAGATTAGCTCAATGTCATTCAAGAAAATCAACCAATGGGTCATTGCCGTCAACAAAAATTATTTATTATATATATTTTTGGTTCATGAAGGGCCCAGTTGGCCCATAAATGGGTGTTGGTCTACCGGGCATTGCCCTGTATGCCAGGTGGCCAGTCCAGCCCTGCCTCACACATGTAGAGAACCATTGCACTAGAACTCATAAGTCACCAGAAAGAATTTATTGTTTTGGGTGGGGGTCCAAAAGGGGTGAGCGTTGCTCATTGATGGATCCGATAGATAACCCTTCATCAGAGCTAAACCAAAAAAAAAAATTAAAAAATCAGTTCCTATGTTGAATAGTTTTTGAGTTATAAACATTTTTGTATTTTCTTACACCTTTTCAGATGGTGACCCCTCCTCAAATTTGGAGTCTATCATATAATCTTTGCTTTGCATGTCGGGGTCATAATAATGAGCTTTGTAAACCACTCACTCAAGCTCTTAGGGGAGGAGGTAGCTTGTTGGTTAGTGCTGAAGTCTTGTAATCCTGAACCTGCAGGTTGAACTCAGGTTGCTTCACGAATGGCAACTGTATGAAAGGCAATATGAATAGCTACAGGGATTGCTAGACCTTTAATTTTACATGTTATCTGCAACATTCTAACTGAAAATGCTGTTTAGGGAATTGCACATAATTTAGACTATTTCTAAGAGTTATTCCAGAAGCATCTATATGACTGAATGTACAGTTTGTCCTAAATTCATTGTAAAATTGTGGGGGCTCTGGGAGGTTCTTGGCTGTTTTTTACTTTCTCCCTGCAGCTCCTGAGAAACAAGGCGGAGCCTTGCTCTAGCAGCGGTGGCTCCTCCTTCTAATGGTGCGTTCACACCGAGACACAGACTAGACGCACGGCTGAAGAGGGAGGAGCGTCTGGGTCGTTTTTCCAGTCTGTCTCAACGGTGGATGAAATAAAGATAAAATAAATAAAATGGCTTTGCTTTATTAACTTTAGAGCAAGCGAATGTTGCGCACAGCAGATAATTATTCACCAGATGATTTAGAGGAAGTTTGTTCGGTTAGTTTCGCCACTCCAGGATCAGCGAGCTGAGGAACTATTTTTTGTCCCGAGCCCAGTTTAACACTGCGGTCAGCTGATGACCCGCATCTGTGCTGATATCTCCAGCCAGAACATCAACTACAGACGATTGATTTCAGCTAAAGAGCTCCTGTCTGTCTGTTTGTGTGCAACATTCAGGAAACCGTCACATGGAAAAATGAGTCTCTCTGATTGGTTGTCAAGACGTGTCGAGCGGCGAAAGTTCCGATTTTTCAACTCCGGCGTCGACTGCTTTTGCCGCACCTCATCCACGGAAAATGCTCTGCCGCACCTTCCTCATTCCTTGCGCGCCGCTCAAAATGGACCTGCCACGCCGCAAGACCCCTAGAGGCGAGTCCGCCATATACTTTTCATGTAAACTGGCCGCTCCTGCAGCTCAAAATGCATTCGGTGTGAATCCACCATAATGAAGACCTTCTGGTATTTCAGGCTGGTTGGAGTCTCAACACCTCGCTGGAACATTGTCTCCTAATGGTACCATGTCCAGCTGTAGTTAAACTTGAGCTATCTAGTATAAGTCTAACTTTTCCCTCTCTGTGAACACAGATTTAGCTTTAATCCTCGAGCTAGTTTCTCCTTCTGCCTGGTGGCCTCCAGCAGCTCTCCCTCCTGGAAAGATCCTCTCAGACCTGTGTTAAGTCTGCCAGCTGAACCTCTCCAGCCAGTCACCTGGTTATGTTTGGACTCCCTCCTGATCAACCTGAGCCTGCCTTGGTCTGACTGCCTCCTTGGACCTCTCTCTCTCTCTCTCTCTCTCTCTCTCTCTCTCTCTCTCTCTCTCTCTCTCTCTCTCTCTCTCGAGCCTTTTTGGATAAGAACTCCAAGTAAGCAGACCACCTGTTCTCTATATCAGAACTTCAACGTCCTTTTCCCTGAAGACTCACCTTGTGTCCTTCCCCTCCCCAGGTCCTTCTGGGCTACCCTCATCGTAGTAAATAAACACTTAAAACTTTCAATCTGTACTGGCCTTGCTTTGTCTCAGTTGTTCTGGGTATAGCAAGATAACTGTATTTGATAAAAATTTAATGACTTGTTTAGTTGTAACAAAGTAAAATGATCATATGCTTCTTGGTGAGGTAAGAAAATTTTACGCTGCAAAAATCCTTAAAATATTTTTCCCCCGATTCAACCTAAAGATGAAACGCTGCATGCAACAAACAAGTTTTTCAGCTTCAGAGAGGTTGACATTTCCCTGATACCCTGACAGCAAAGGGTGTGTTCATGTTTGATATCCAAACAGGCATCAACACACACAGTCCGTTTGTGTTCAACTGCATTCATCACCCTGAAAGCGTGTCTCCACCATCCTGTAGTCAGCTTTCACCTCTGCAGCCCGAGTCAAGATTGATGTTATTACCTTATCAAAGGTGGAGGTGTCTGCAGCTCTGAGGGAAACGAAAGAGAAGGCCTGGAGAGACGAAGTGGGAGGGGTGGATGGTTTTCTTTTACAGGCTGGCAGCCGACGGGACACCGGGCGTATTTATCCCTCGCCGCCGGCTTATCAGTGCAGCCTGTAAATCTACCTGACAGGTCTTTACAGGTGCCGTTAATCCCGCTGATTCAATTCATTTTGCTAACTGCTCGGATGCGGCCTCTCTCAGCAGGAAAGATCAAACCCTTGCTGTACTCTTGCCACGTTCATTTGTGTTGTCCTCATGATGGAAAGCCAAATTCACTCTCTGTAACATGGAGATGAAAGGTGTAATGAAGCCTCCGTGGCAGTCAGATTATTCCTGCAAACAGAGTTGTAAAGTAACTAAGTACAAATACTTCTTTACTGTACTTAAGTAGAAATTTTGGGTATCTGTACTTTA
>JARVGW010000357.1:8714782-8726377 GCA_031762495.1 Anablepsoides rubrolineatus | reverse complement strand
GGACCGAGCTGAAATGTTCCATCATGTTCAGAACTCAGCCGCAGTCTTTCTCTGAACTCCATGTGTGTGTGTGTGTGCTTTATTGGTTCTTCTTGAGTTCTCTGTGTTTAAATGCCTCTACTATTAACTGAGTAAGTTGACAAGCACAGATTTTTCCAAAACATATCACCAGAACTGAAAGCGGGCATGAGCAGCTGAAGTTTCCCCAGATATTAAAGACAAGAGAGGGGCCGGACAGGTGGGAGGGGGAGAGGGCGAGCTAGCAGGCCGTAGATCATTAGGCTTCTGCAACAGTAGAGCAGAAGCATCAACCAGCACAAGGTTAAAAGGGGAAAAAAAGGAAAAGCCAATTTGCTGAGACATACTCTGTCGACCTTTCATCATAACTGGAGCCTTTTTGTTTTAGATTAAGTCCAGTGAGCACAACTCAGCTGCCTGTCAGCCCTCTATAACCCACCTCCTCTTCACTTTTTAACAATCGCCTCAAAGCCCCTGGAACCTTCTACAGCTGCAAGGTGACAAATGTACTTCACACATCTCTAAACCCCAGCTTTTGCATCTCTGGTGCCTTAAAACACACCACTTTAACCTCTCAACCAATTTTTCAGCCCTACAATTGAGAGCCTCAAAGTCTCCAAAGATCCAAGTTAAAAATATTTGAACAAGGGAAACTTTGAACTAAATGCCCTGCCAATATATTTGGTTTTGTTTTGTTTTTGCAAAAGACAAGAAGAATGTGATGGAATTTGTCCAAACTCTTTCATGCTCATCGCAGAGCTCCTTCATGATTATTTTATGACTTTTTTTTCCCTCTTCTCCCTTACACCCCCCTTCCCTTCCTTTCTCCCCTCTCCGAGTCACTCTGCTGAACAGGTCAGGCAGTAAGTGACAAGGTATTTCGTCGTTTTGTGAACCTTTGCCAGGCTGATTGTTCAGTGCAAGTGTAGTGTAACTGAGCCGCTTGTAGCTCGCCGGAGTGTGGAAAATAAGATCGAGGGCTGACTCCCCTCCCCTCCCTCATACTCTGCTGGTTGGTTTTACAACAATGTGAGATAGTAACATAGATATCCAGTGAGCTCCCGTGCAGCAGCGTATCTGTCGCTCTTCATACATTTCCGTTCCACTCGACAGCCTGCTGCATCGCTCCAACATTACAGTTTGACCTGTAACCACTTGTAGCTGCCTTTTATGTTACCACTCCGACTATTCATCCAGGATGCACGGAGGAACAGGTCAGCACTTCTTTTAGGTTGTTTCTGTACAGCCAAGACAAATTCTAGCTCTGTTTCTGGCTGTTTTATGGACTTTTAGACCATGAGTGCACATTAAGGAAATCCCTGTAGGGCTTAATCAAGTTTTAAGTAGCGAAAAAAGACATTTTCAATCGAGATTTTGGAGAAATAACATTTAATCTGAGTAGCAACCATAAAAATTCTTGCTTTGCATCATGTGCTTCGCAAAAGCAATGTTTTCTTAAACCTTTAATTTGTTAGCCCTTCATTTTGTTAAAAATATTAGAATTTATTTGTTTTTTATGTAGTTAATGAACCCTCAACCTTTGTCTCGATTGCCTCTCATCTATTCAGACCCACAAAAGCATATTTATCTTTGAGCAGATGAGGAAATCTCACTTGTGTATTCACGCAAACTCTTTATTGTTTATGCCTTCAGGCGCATCTGAGAGAAGGTGTCTCTATCAAAGAAAATCATCCCGCAGCTTGTAAATGTCTCTTCTGGTGTGTTTTAAAGAAAGAGGATAATTTTCCTGATGGAAATTAAATTCATGCTCATGTAGCTTTGGTGAAGGATGCAATGTTTGTGTCAATGTAGAGGTGGCAGGATTGTGTTTTTGTTACGCAGTTAAAAGGGATTTCTACAACTTCAAAAACAAGAGGTAAAGCCTCCCTAAAGCCCTCCAGAAGAGACTCACACAACAACACCAGGGGGGAAAAAACAATCACTAATATTTGAAGGAATGGGTGGTGCACACATTCACACACAAACAAACCAACCAACCAAAAAAATAAACCTTGAGTTTGTTTATGTGCTCATAATGCGAGTCTGTGCGCCCGGTGAAGCGCTGCAAATGGGAGAAGTATGCGTGGGTTCCTCAGGTAACAGGATTACGTGGGCACATAATTGATCCATTTGGGGGAAAAATGACAGGGCTCTAAAGAGGCCTCGGCTTTGGAAATGGAGTTTATGAAACAGGCATTCGTAAATTCAAAGGAATCAATATGTCAATTTTATTACATCTCCGGGCCAGATGGGCATTAAAGGCACAGCTCATCCCTCTGCTTCTCAACCTCACTCTCTGCTCTGTCATCTCACCCGCTGACGCTCTCCGTCACTGTCCTTCCTCTTTTTTTCTGCAGCTTTCTCCAACCTTTGTTCTGCTTTTCTTTGCCTCACTATCTGCAGATATGTAACAAAGGTTTATTGCCCTTTTTCTTCCCCATATTTTCATTGTTTCTTTGACAGCCTGACTTGTAGACTGGTACCAGAACCAGCTTTGAAAACACAAATAAACATCCTCTGGGTCATTCAAACAGCCCTCCAAACAGAAAATGTCTATTATTGTACAGCCATAAGCTTTTCCAATAATCTTTACACTCTTGTGACGGTTCTACACTTTATGATTTTATTTTTGCTGTGTCTGGCTAAGTTGTGGAGTTGGATTCACAACCTTTATGCAAATAGAAGTATTAATCCCAATAAGCAAAAGTTTTCAAAGTTCAAACTGCTGTACTCAAAAGCGACGCTCCATAAAATTATCCGATGCTTAAAAATGATGAAAAAAAAAAATTTGTTCCAGTTAAATAATTGTGATTAACTTCTTCGGTTTTAGATTTTATTATACAAAACTGAATATTTTTGCTTGTAGTCAAAAGATTTGGGGCTTTTACAAACCCTAGCTGGTGAGAAACTCCTTTAAACACAGCTTAGTCTCAGCTAGCGCCACACCCAGTTGTAGCTCAATATCTGTTAAATTAACAGATAAAGTCAGTTAGCTGTGGCAACCATTTTAAACCAACTTGACTCCAAAAGGACGTCAGTTATAGATGCACATCAAATGATCCCTTTCTAAGAGTTACATTAAAATATGTCTCCTGGTTCATGAGATAATATTTGTTGACTAACACACACTAACATACAGAGGCAATTAAACAACTGCCGCCTATCGTTATAAAAAATGGCTGGGATCTTGTGTTGGAAAAAAAAAAAAAAATTTCCTAGGGCTGTGTATTGGCAAGAATTTGGTGATACAATAAATATTATGACGTAATATATTCCTATATGTTGCAATACAATACTATAAGCAAGGTCGTGACAGACAATCCAGCTAATAAGGGTCTGTTGGCAACCCAACTTTAGCTTAGAAGGCAGCAGGTGTCAGTCTAATATGCTCAGATTCAGCCATCGGTATATGGTGCGTTATTATAACATTTACTCACAATGCTAATGTTTGAGCTAGCGTTATATTCGCTGGCGCCTCAGCAGTGGAGGAGCCAAATGTCTAGCTGACTGCTGCCGACTAGCAGTTGGAGGCTAAACTACAACACAAAACTGAGCTGTTGACATGAAAGTTTACATATTTAACCTTAATTAAAAATTGATACACGGCTTTAGAAAATTGGGAAATAAAATTTCTCAATATTTTAGTGTCAATATTTCCTTAGACCCCTACTTTATAATTCTCGGCCTGGAAGTTTGAGCCCTGGTTGCATCAGAAAGTGAATCTGACGTAAAACAATTGTCATTTTTTTGGGTGTGAGTTTGCTCGCTATGGTAACCCCTGCAGAAGAGATCACCCGAGAAACAATTATGAGTTTGAATTGTAGTAAAAATTATGATAATAAATGTTTTTTTAAGTTAACCCATTGGCAGTCTGTTTTATAAATAACAATCAACACCATCTTATCCCACTTCCCATGTTTGAGTTCTGAGCAATAATAATAACCTAAGTAGTTTATTTGATGTGAATAATTTCTTATTTTTTATGCTCATATTAAAATAAACTGTACATATTTGGAAGTCTTAGTGGTATTTAAAGGTACCTTTAGAAATATGGCCACAGAGAACTTGAAAAAAAAAAAATCTAACAAAATCTCCCCAAAAGATTAAAAAAGGCATTTATAAATTTCATAAGAAACAATAGAAATAGATTTTTATAAAAATTCAAAAAAAAAAAAGCAGAAGTTTCATATATAAAACAAGTGGAGGCAGAGTTGAAGCACAGTGGAGAGGGATGTTCCAGCATTTTAAGACTAAGCAACTTCTGTTTTAAAACACAACTGTTTCCTTTTCGTGAGAGGAAACATGTAAGCACTGACATGAAAAAATAAGTAAAAATTAACAAAACCCATTGTGCAACTTATTCTGAAGCTTTTCGTGTGGAACAGCATAATAAGTACTTCATAGATGAACTGTAATAACTGTAATAATGATTTTACTTGTGTCTGTTTAAATGACGGGTAGCAAAATACTTCTGGAACCACTTCACAGATTTTAATGAAACTTTCAAGTCATCGTATTTTTCACTTTTTTCAGGATTTTGCTTAAAAAAATCTAAACAACAGAATAGTATGTTTTTCAGAAACATTCTTGTTATCTTTGCCTCAATCCTTGTCTTAAGTCTTACAATCATTCAAGGTCTCCTTCTGTGGAGCAAAGGTCCTCAGTAGCCATTTTGTTGCTGTGGTTTTGGCTCTGTTTGGTGTCTCCACGTGAGTGTGGGCAGAAGAAGAAGCTGTCTCTTTTTAAGGCATCAAATATCCCTTGTCTGGGCACAACACATCAGCTGAAATACGTTTGTCAATGCAGCTGCTGACTCAACACTATTATTCTTAAGAAAAAGCAGTTTAAAAACAGAAGTGAGCACTATAAACTATTTGAAAAGCTTGGGTTAAAAAAAAGAGTGGGTGTGCTTGTGGGGGGCAAATTAAGTAGTACCTCCCCCCCCCCCCCCAACACACACACAAAGCACTAAAATATTCACATTTCATTTAAATACAACAGCATCCCCGGCAAAAATTTAATTACCACCTCACGCTGTAATTCAAATGAATAATGCAGCAATGACTGATGCAAACAGATAGAAATATAAAACTCCTGTTGTTGATGCAGAGTGAGGAAAAAAGGGCAAAGTTAAAAATTCCCTCTTGATGCTCACTACTTACTTGGATTTAAAAACAGGGAAAAAGAAATGTTCAGGAAGGAGGAGAGAGGAAGAGAAGGAGGACGGAGCAAAGGGAGGAAGGCCCAGCTTCCCTGGCGTTTGCCAGGATTTTCCTTCTCCCATTCTGCTAGTTCATTTTCGGAGTAAGTAAATAATAAGAAGTTGGTGATGCTTGCATTTTTAATTCCACCCCCTCCCCTCGCTGCACTTTTTTTTTTTTTCTAATTTTTTTGTTCAGTTCACTGACTGACATCTGCTATCAATGCTAAGCAGGTGTTCTCGTGCAAACAGACGTGCCCCTGTTTGTGTTTCGCCATCCCCGCCACCGTGCACCCAAATGAGCAACGTGATTAAGAATCCTGTAAATTTTTGAAAGGAAACGGATGGCTGCCCGGCTAGAACGTAATTACACCGCTGCCGACATCCGCAGCTCACCGCTGCAGCAGCCAGAGCCAAAGCAACAGCAGAGAATTAATAATATATAATGGCATCTTCCCTTGTAATTCATAAATGAAATAAAATGAAGGAGGAGTAGCTGCTGATAAGTTTTTTTCCCCTTCTTTCTTTTCCTTTTTTCTCTCTCGGGGGTTGGGGGCAACATGTGGGATGGTGCAGTAATTTTCAGAAATTGAGTCGAGACGATCGTCCTCCACGATTCGGTAACTCGACTCAGAGTGAAAGAAGACAGATTTGTGTGTTCACTTTTTTTAAGCTAATTTGTTTACTAAATGAGACTTCTGCATATGTTCCCGGTTTTGTCTTCTTATGATTTCAGTTTGCTGTATGATCATGCTTTTGCATTTGCAACGGACAATTAGCTCTAACATCTCAAATTTGTTGCAAACTTCCTTTCTTTTAACTTCAAAGGCAATCAAAAGGACCCACCATTGGTTTTTATTTTACCTTCAGAGGTGAATCTAAGGGAAGGAGTTGATTTGTTTTATCCAATAATTATAATTAAAAAAAAACTGATCTTGGGGCTGAAATGTGCAGCAGAGATGGGAGAAGGGTTGGGGGGGAGTGTGTACAGATGGTAACCTCTGGGGAGGAGAAATGAGGTGAAGGGAGTGAAGCAGGAAGAGGAGCGTAGCGTGACACAGAGCCCAACTAAAATGTTCTGACAAGACCAATTTTGACAGGATTCTTTCCTCTTTTTTCCTCACGTGAGGGATTATTTTCTCATGTTATGTTTCTCCAAAGAGCTGCCAGGTACAACATAATCTGGATTTTCTCAGTCTGACATTGTGATTCATGATACAAACCCGCTGTAAGTGTAGCATTTTTAGTGTTAGGGCTCTTTTCACCCAATTTATGTCCATTTCTCAGCGCAGTCTATGCACCTTGGCTGCCACCCACAGCAGCTTTTGATAGCGGCTGACAGATATTGTTTGGCCAGTGAAAGGTGCGCCTCCTCCTAAATGCTGGCTTGCAAAAGGGAGGCAACACTCCTCTCCTGTCCCCTTTAATCAGAGCCAGAGTTGGTTGCATCCTCCCATTCGGATACACGATAATTACCCTTCTCTGACTCCACTTTGAATCGGAAGGGACGGGCGCTGACAATTATATTAGGCATGTGTGTGTTTGTTTCCTGATTCGTAGCTACCTTTTTGCAGAGTTCAGAGCTCAGGATGATGAGAAATAATAAGGTGCAGTTATGAGCCGCAGCACCCGGCTGCAGCAGGACAAACGTTGTTTTTGTCTGTTTGCTGCCTCTGTAAAGAAGCGCTGTCGCTGAGATCAGTGGGCTTTCTGTCTGTGGTGCCTAGTGGGAGGAACAAGGCACCGACACAGCTGGGGTGACATAGTTCAGGTCTGTTTGGGAGAACAATCTGAACATTTTTACATAAATGCACCGACCCTGAGTGTAGTTTGTTATGCCAAACAGCCCTGTGGAAGGTCAAGAATGAACAGTTATGATCAAATAATGTTCAGATGCGTCTAATTTTGGATAATATATTATTTGATTTAATAGTGAACCACCTTTATGGTTATGAATAAGTTTTTATTATTTTTTTAACAAAAATAAACACCCTAAAATATGTCAAATTTTTACAAATACTTAACACTAAAGGAAAACCAATTCAAGAAATTAATGAAAGTCATTTTATCTGATGATAAATTCTAAAACAAAAAACAGAGAGAACATTTCTTCAGTATATTTACCAGCAGAAATTCAGACTTTGAATTTGTAGAGATTCTGTGTGCTTTTGTCACCACAAGGTAATAAACATCGGGTTGCTCCCCTTCAACAAATAAATAATTTAACAAAGTAACTTGGTCCCATATGTTTAATTAGGTTCTTTTGATCTAATTTTAGGACTTCTGTGAAAATCTCATGAATTTTTGGGTCACATTTATGCAGAAATTCAGAGTAATTAGAAATAACTAATCAGTAGGCAGCATATAATAGATAAAAAAGCATGATATTGTGTTCAGTACTTGAAGGGACTATCTGATAGAAATAAAAGGATAACATAGTAGTTTGTTTTAGTATTGTATACTAAAGCCTTGTGTGCAGTAGAATGGTGCTGATGTCCTGCAGTGAGCATGCTGTAGGATTCATTATTGCTCTTTATGACTGTGTTGTAGCCTGTAGTGTTCATGCTGTTGACTGTTGAGTCTAGTTAACGCGTGCAACAGCTGTGGTAATGAATGAATAGGACACACTGCTGCTTCTCGCCGCGCTGGGACTCATACAGTAGCTCACAGAGGGCTGTTGTAGCCTATAGAAAAGGGCTGTATAATAGCCGCGACAGTCTGAGCAGTGTTCGTAGAGAAGGAAGACAGCGCAACTCTGTCCCAGCCATCGCTGTCTGTAGTTGTCATCGTGTACAGACAAGGTTGTCCTCATCCAGCTGCTGCTGGGAGATGATTCGGGTCACCGCGGGCTGCTGGAGCGGGGGAGGCGGGGGAGCGAATTAAGGGGGCAATTGTGTCTGGTGCCAGTCAGTCGTAATTAAGAGCAGGATCAGGGGCTGGACTCCCACAAACACACCAGGACTCGTGGATAGACTCAGGGATATAAAACCACGTAAAAACACACACATTCACATAGACACAAACATGGACATCCACACTTAAGCCTCTATAGAGAGCAGCTCACCTGAAAATAATTGCTGTGAGGGACAGGAGGGGATGCAAATGAGGCTGGAGGTTAGCGTGGGAAAAGTGGAGCAGGGTAGCCTGGGACTAGGTGATCCTCCGGGCAGGGGGCCGGCCTCAGGAGCGTCCTTTGTTTGCAGCCTCTGTTTTAAAATACCCACCTCCTCCTCCTCCTCTTTACCCCCTACTCTCTCTGTCACCTCCTCTGCCCTTCCAGTCCAGGCCAAGTCGGAGACAAAAAGCAGATAGATGGTCTGTTTAACAAAAGGAGAGGTGTGTGTTTGTGTGGATGGCTTCATTTGTTTTTATATCTGAAGGGACTAACCTGTTGAGGAAATCATGGTGATGTTTACAGCTTTAACAACTAAAAACAATTATTTTTGTTTAGCCAATAATAACCAGCTAAATAGGTCTAATTCAGGCTGTGTTGTGGTCTAGTATATGTTACTAAATATGCTATCTGTTTGGTTGGTCAGTGTGGACTTAATATGGAAACATTCTATTTTTGACAGAATACTGATGATTTACTCCCCCCTACCTGGTGGATAAATATTTCTTGTATACTTCAGAGATTGGGCCTATAATGTGGACTTAAAAAGGATAATTGTATTGCTAAATTTGGACAGAATACTGATTATGGTTTAGTCAGAAAATAAATAAATCCATGATATATGATTATTTGTACCAAACCTGGTGGGTAAATATTTCTTCTAGCCTGCAGGGATCAGGCCTTTCTTGTATTAAACCATTTTGGCTGAATATTTAAAAGTTCATATAGTCTTTTTTGCAAAGCAAACGTTACAGAAAGTATTGTAGTGCCAGTAAATGAAGTATTGTTTTTTTTTTGTTTGTTTGTCAAACAAAATGCTTTGACATTTTCCAAGTAATCCAAAAATCAAAAGATTTAATAGTTCTGTTTAAGCTGTTCGTATACTAATTACTTTATCTCTTTTTTTTCCTTTACCGGTCCTCCATCATCCACCTGTTCCTCTTTGCTCCAAAGCAGGTAAGCTCTTAAAATCCATTTGTTCATGCATGTGTGTAAACAGCACCTGTATTACTTCCTTACACGCACCACTCAACACAAAACCCATCATTTTACATAAAGCACAAGCATAGTGGCATACATTCAAACCCGATGAAAGCTACAAACAATGCTTTGTGAACAACACATCCTCATAAATATTCAAGAAGTTGAAGCTGTAAAAATGTGTGTTTGAGGGGGGAAAAAATCCTCCGAACGAGATGCTCAGTGGCGGTGTAAATGTTGCAACCTGTTTCGGGGCCCCACAGCAGACACCCTGCCTCTGCAATACCTCTCTTTTAATTATTATTTATTGGCTTTACCTCTGGCCTTCCTCGCCTACTCTGTCCTCTTTATCTCCTTTCTAAATAATTTCTTCAAATGAGGTGGTTTTCCTCTGCTCCGTGTGCACACAGCGCTCAGCTTTCACTCATCAAAGTTTAATCGAAGCTCGTATTTTAGTTTTTGGAATAAAGCACACTTAAAAAATTTAGATGCAAATTATTTTGCATTATTCATGCCTTCTCCTAGTCCTTGTAGATTTAAACATTTCTGAGGCCACCTTGATTCAAGTAATTACCTAAGCTACATCCAGCTCTGTCATGAATAAGGTATTTCCTACAAGCAGAGTATGCGCCTGATGAGCTTTTAAAGTGGCTGTACACCGGACTTGTGTATTGCTTCTTCTGCATGAGTGACTGGAACATGCATTGCAATCGCTCTCAGGTGGGGTGGAGGGTGGGAAGGGGCAGCTGGGAGTGACAGCACTCTCACTTTCATAGACTGAGGGCCTGCATGTCTCTATGTGTGAAATTTTTATCTGTAGAAGAAGGAAAAACCTGAAATTTGTTTCAATGTAGGCTCACTTTTCAAAACGCTGTGGGCTTAAAGACGCGTTCAAAGGCTAACGAGCTGAACTCTGTATTTTTGTTATCTGATCACACAAAATCCTGTTCAAATTTAAGCAAATTGCTGCTTTTGACTAATTCTACCTGGTTTGTAATGTTTAAAATAAAACAAATCTTGCATTTAGTGTTTGGCCAATCCCACTGTAAGTGTTTCACAAATCAGTTAACCTGATGTAAATTAGCACCAAAAGTTTAATTTTTAGGAGTTTGTGTGATTCAAGTATAATTTGATACAAATTGTCTATGTTTAACTTTAACATGTGTTCTTAAATCGATGTAAATAAATCGCAATTGCTAATTTTTTAGCTCTTGTCTACATCTTGTTCACACTGATTAGAAAACACCTTTTAAACCATCTGAATCTCAGCTGCAGTGTCAATGCAGCCTCGCTTTTCGCATCTCCATCTCCTCCTCTTCTGTCAAAGGCTCTTTGTATCTTTATCCATTTCAGTCTGAAAGATTCAAAAGTGTTTCAGATTTGAGCAGCTTAATGCTCACCTTTAAGCTACCGGCTTTGAAATCTTTTTTTTCCACCTCCTTCTTCCCTTTCTACCCGCACTTTACCTGCAAATCCTTGTAAATCACACCTGGCTTTGTTGGGCAAACACTTCCTCTCATTCCCTCAGTAAGCACGTCTAAATGAATCAGAAAACTCAGACACATTTTACTAAATGTTACCTCCATATGGGAGGAAATGAACATCAGGTGATAATTAGTTTCTGAAATTTATTCATGATGTTTTGAGAGCGAAACTTCTTCCTGACCAATTTGAAAAAGTTCATTTTACCTTCCAATTTGTGGCGGCATCAATTACACGTTGGTGCACCTTTAACTGCCGACCCCTCAGAGGGCTTGAAATGTGACCTCACATTCATGCAGGACAAAGACAAGGATTATTGATTCTCAGATCAAAGTTGACACATTACACCCCTCACATCCTTCCAGTAATATCACACACAATGTTTTGTTTAAACATCAAAAATTAACACGAGAGCAACCCTGAGTGCAAAGAGGGAAAGTGTTTTTATTCTGCAGGAATGGGGAACAAAGCAAGGTTGGATGGAGGAAAAAATAATGCAGCTGTGACCTACAAGCAGGGGGAGGAAAAACAAAGTAGTTGACTCGGCGACTCCATCATCTTTACTACCCAGCAGAAGAATTAATATTTAAACATTCTAATAATGTAGCTCGCCTTGCATGCACTTTTAAGCAAAGCAACAATATTTTTCACCTGGGGTAACACAATGATTTTTCTTCCTGCTGTGCACAATTTCCCTTTCTGATGATCTCCTCCAAGCCCCCCACCTCCACGCTGCAGCCGGGCGCACAACCACACCCCACACCCCCCCCCCATGTGTCCTAGGCTCTCAGCAGCAACAAAT
>JARVGW010000357.1:8692156-8714772 GCA_031762495.1 Anablepsoides rubrolineatus | reverse complement strand
CCCCACACCCCCCAACCTGTTTTGTGATTTCCACCTTATTTTTTCTCTCCCCCCCCCCCCACACACACACATACACACACAAAAAGCCGCAGAAGAAGAAAATATTCATGGAGATAAATATTGAAATGAATTATCCCTGTATATGAGCAGAGGCCACGGCTGTAGGAATGCACAATGCATTCCCTTGAGGAGCAAGCAGTGATTCATAAAATCGAACCTGTTTGAGGGAGGTGTGAGGAAACAACAGAAGCAGCAGAGGACAAACTTGAGGGTTTATTCTATTTTATTTTAGTTTAGTTTATCAAATGCTTTGTTTATTTTTATGCCCCTTGCACTGAGACACTGCAGGTTTGGCTTTTTTTACTTATTATAAAAAAATGTTGATTAAGTTTGACTTGTACCATCTAATTGGTACAATTTTTATTTAGATTTTAATTTCAGTTTAATTTTTGACAGCAAGCTTAACCAAAACAAAGCTTTTTAGATTAGCCAGTATTAAACAAAACCTAAATAAATTACTGTTTTTGTATCTGATGACAGGACATACATTTGGCCCATTTCTTCTTAGGATTTATACAAGCTCAGGCTACATTTCTCAAATTTGTTGACTTAAAAGCTTTTTTTTTACACAGGAATCATTTTTCTTTTGCTGTACATTTTATCCACATAGTACAAATATCTATATTTAATTAAATATGTTTTTTGGCAGACCCCTCGTTTTAACTTAGGTATTTGACTCTAGTCGGTTTTGCTTAGTTTAATTTGAGCCAAATAATCAAAATCAAGCTCCTAAAATTGAAAGATTATTATTTTATTGACGTTTTTATTGTTGTCATATCAAACCAAGTTCTTCAGTTTAGAAAATAGCTTTACCACCTGTTTCTCATCTGCAGATGTGCTGAAAAAACAACACACTGCAACAACAATGCTTGCTATTACCATCAAAGGTGTAGATATCTGCTGACTCCCAAAAGAGAAATCCAAACAAATACACTCTGAAAAGCAAAAAAACAAATACTCAACCTGTTCACACAGTCACTCAGGTTAGTTTATTGTGTGTGTGTGTGTGTGTGTGTGTGTGTGTGTGTGTGTGTGCGTGTGAGCGAGTGGCTGTGAATACGCCCTGTCAAACCAAATGCATTACAGATGCCTAAAGGTTTTGTAATTGATCATGAAAATGAATTGCCAGGCAAGCAGGGCTAAATTGAATGACATAAATAAGAGTTATGCATCTAAGTCTCACTCTCTGGTTTTGTTTATGGCTATCTGAGTACTGAGGGCTCGTGATCAGGAGGTATAGAGGATGCTCATCTTTTTCAAATCACAATGGCATTCACTTAGCTTCTGCACAGTGTGCACACCTTGTAAACCTGCACACAAGAGCAAGCTTTCTTAAAAGATCATGTAGTAAGCTGATTTCAACATCTTATGCAAGGTGGCTTGCTGAGGAAAGAATGGTTTGTCGGGTGCCTCGGGGTAGAGATTAAAGTCAATGCTAAGGTGTAGAGGCACCTTTGTGTGCATTAAGACTCCTTTCCTTTGATACATGGTGTAACTGAGTGAAATCCAACAAGCTCACTGCTAAATGGTGCAGAAAGGAGGTAAAGCCCTTCTCACTGTTTCTCACAGGTTTCAAGGTTTTGGTGGCGGGTGATGGAATGATATCAGATATGAGTTTTAATGAACAGATCGGTGAGGAAAGCAGCGGCCGTAAAAGGAAAGTGAAACAAAGTTCATCAGGAATTAGTCGTAGATTTGCCTTATCTCAGAATGAGTTTGTGCCATCTCCTCGAGCCACTCTCTGTTTAATGAACAAAGTGTAGGCACCCTGTTTCCTTTATGCTAAACAAAAATCTCAAAATCTGCTGCAGACAGATGGATCCAACACATCCAGGAAACAAGAATGTAGAAGAGGAGGGAGAGGATTTATACTTTCAACAGATTTGTTTTAAGGTTCCAAGAGTTAATAAATTCTAAAACGTCTATAAAAACATTTAAGTTAGGCAAGACAGCACAGCTAATTTTGCTATTATGTGACGTTCTTATGGTAAATAGTTCCACTGAGGTGAGTGAATGTGTGTGCGTTTAAGTGCATGTTTTTTATTTAACCCCGTGAGACCACCCTTGCCCTTCTTCAGCCTCCTCTTCCCTCAGAGGAATAAAGTCAAGCTCTGCAGCCAGGAATCACCGTTTAAAACCATAGTTTAAAAGGTGTCCCACGCTGCCACCCAGTATTAAAACCCAAGAGACAGACAGGCCTCTTGTTGGATTGGCCTGCCGCTACGCATTCATCTCTCCTCCACTATCCTGAGATATTAGCTCAGGACCGTCAAGAATTCAGTCTAGACTGGGGTCAGGGGATTTAGCACAGTGAAGGTTGAAGCAGATGACTTTCATCAATTAGACTAAATCCCCAGCTAATTTAAGGTACCTCTTTAGTCATATCAACTCCTACGGTGTTAAGTAATTTTTTTATTTTGGTGCACACATTCATTAGGGAGCAAAATCATCGCACTTCACGTCAGTGTGTGCTCTTGATCACCCAATAGTGCATACTAAAACCTTGCCCTGTCCAGCTCCAACAAACCAGTGAAACTTGTCTGTCTCTGTCTTGAAGTGCATGCACAATGTGTTCCCGAGGAATGCAGCGAAACGGCGTGCAGCTATTTCAGTCACTGTGGTGCTTACTTGTCCGGACACTCATCTGGTCTGAATCAATCAGACTTGGTTCCTATGCCAGTTTCACCACAGGTCTCCCAGCTGTAATAATATGTCCTTGGCTTCACCAAGAGGTCACCTCGGACTTGGGTCAGATCTGACCTGACACCTGAAAAAAAAAGAACTCACAAATTTCTTTTTTTCAGCTTTAATGAGTTGAAATCAAATTCATATTTAAATATTTGCTGTTTAAATCAAATTCATTTCTTCCTCAACCAGTTAAACAAGCAAACCATAACATTTCAGCCTCACTCAGTTTGCCAACAACCTACAAATAAAACTTGTTTGATGTTGAAACTAGATCAATGCATCAGCTGGCCTCAAGAAGCTGCAAACTCCTCTTTAGTCTGGCTTCCAGTCCAGAGCCGTGATAGTAAGTAAGGCTGTGGCTTTTTTATCCCAACTAGAATAAAACAAACCAGAATCTTTGGATTTTTTTTGGCACTACATGCGCCCATATTTATGCACAAAAATATCAATGCAAACAACTACCTTTGGAGACGTTAAAATTATCGCTCGCCTTTGAAAAGCCAAAATCTGTGTCTAGGGTTGTTTTGAAACTGGCCTCACTTCTGTGTCACTCAAAGCTGTAACCAGAGGGTTTTGGTCTGCTTGTTGTCCGTCAGCGGTGGCAAGCGACTCGGCTGCTCTTTTTTAGAGGTGTCTGAGGCAAAAGTGCAGGTTGTTTTTTTGTTTTTTTCTCCACCCCTTTCTCAGGACGCAGAAGTAGAAGGAGGAGGGATGGAGGGAAAGGGAAGGAGGAGGGAGGGAACATTCTGCATGACAATACCTACATCTGTCTGCCGTTTTGTTCTTTGTCATATCAGGGTCCTTCTTTGTGGCAGAGTGCTGTCGTGGTAACAGGAGGTTAGAGGTACGAGGTGGAGGAGGAGGGGCTGTCGAAGGGAGACTTGTGACTCAAACGCCCCTGTGACACAGCTTTTGTTGTGCTTCGATATTTGATCCTCTTAGCAGTTTTCCATGCCACCGCCCCTTAGTACCCTCCACCACCACTAGTACTACTGCTATTAACACACACATGCACACTTTTTATTGGTTGTTGTCCACCTTTGTGTCTATTTGTTCAAGTTTGTTTAACCTGCAAAACATCTTAAGAAAACCATTTTGTCTCCTTAGATTGCAAATTTAAGCCTTAAAATTGCGCAGTTGGTTAAAGTTTTTTTTTTCTTCTTCTCTTTTGCCCTCCTCTCACACTTTCAGGAGGAACAAAGTTGAGGCAGCGTGCCTCTAGAGAGACCATTACAGGCACTTTATTGTTTCAAAGCTGAGGTCATCCTTCTGCTCAGTGTAGTCGAAACAAAGGCCAAGGGTTTATTGCAAGCTCAACTGTGTGAAAGGAAACACACTTTCAACATATTTGGATTTTTTTGGAGATAGCAGGCAGGCATCCCTATTATTTCCTTTACATTTTGTCATGAGGCAGGTCAGTTTGCATCTGAGAGTTGTATTTTCTTTTTTTTTTATACAATTTTGCCTTCAAGTGCCCCAGCTGAAGTGTGTAACATGACAGTTTGCTCATATAGGGATGTCAGTCCCATTTTTCCTGACATGTTGATGGGCATACGAGGCAGCAGGGAGGAAAAAAAGGACGTTGAAAGACAGGAGTCTTTTTTTATCTGAATGAAAGCAAGGATTTGATTTCTGTTTACTTGTAGTATCTGATGTTAAGAGTTAGTAACCTCCATCAAATCAGGTGAGGATTATCTGACCCTTTATCTTGATCTTCCACCATTAAGTATAACAGTACTACCCCTCTGTGATCAGAATAACAAATAATTGCTCATCAGACTCCATTGCAGTGGTCACAATGTCAACTCCTTTTGTTTTTGATGCGGTGACCTTGATAATTGTGACGGTAATTACAATAAGTGGCCATTATATTTCAAGGTGCAGCGACCTTCATTATCCAAATCAATTTGAGTCACTATCAATTTGATAATACTCTAAATGTGTGGCTGCATGGAAGATGCACACTCGGCACGGCTGTCGTCTGCCATATAATGGAATGCTGTTATTGAGATTGAGCCGCCCCTCTCTCATCCACGGCGGCAATCAATATTAACAGCTTGTAAAAAGTATGGCAAAGGATTACCCCCTCCTCCCTCTTTACGACTCACACCCTACTCCAAAGACTGGAAAAAAGATGCTTAAACAAAGTGCAGCAAGAACAAAAATAACTAAATTTGATATTTGAAAAGTTTCGTTTTTGCTTGATTCTTTTTTAATTTTTTTTGAATTTTTACTCTTTTCTGTGTTACACTTGTTTTTGCATGAAAAAAGTTTGCAAAGTTGCTCAAGGAGCTTTTCTTTTGCCTTTCCTTGGCAGACAAAACAGATAAGCCAGAGCAAACTAATCATAGCAAACTGAGGCTTTTTCTAAACAAAATATAAAAAAATGCATTTTGGGCCACTGAAGGTCATGGAAAAAATTGTGAAAACACCATAGTATAAGGTATGACACAATATAATACAATGCAACAACACTTAACTAATTAACATAATACAATATGATACAATAAGGTACAATATAATACAATACATTATGATGAAATACGATACAATATGTCATATGGTACATTCTGATACAATACAATATGATACAGTATAGAACAATATGACACAATCCAATATGTATGAGACATTTCAATAGGATGCAATAACCTTTTCCTTTGAGGAAATTTGTTTTGGACTTTATGCTATCCCTATACCTGTCTTCACAAAGGATCCATAAATAAAGACAAATAAGTATAGAGAAATATAAGTTAGGTAATCCTCTTTTCCAGTAAAGAATAATTCAAAAATAAAGTTATAAATCTTTGAGAGAACTTTCCAAACATGTGGAACGACTTTTTCTTTACCTGCAGATTTGTTAAATTTTTAAAGAAAGCTGTCTTTTAGTAGTAAACATTAGGCAGAGCAGACTTGCTGAGATGAAGATTGCTCACTTCAGCTTCCCTCTGGAGGTTTGCCAAGCCTCAGAGAGCTCAGGGAGATCTGTATTCATGGGTTTAACTGCGTTAAGGGAATAAAAGCAGGGACTTGGCTCGTGCTCGCGATCCACCTGGATTTTTGTGACCTCGGCTTGAAAAGGAGCAGGCGTCCTGGCGGAGGCCTATCTCCTGTCTCTTTAGAGCCAAGCCTGACAGATTAGGGTGCTTTACAAGCCTCTTTATGCTACGGGGAAACATCCCAACAAAGTGCAGGGCTGTTAAATTGCGCACCTGTATTGTGCTGCAGGAAAAAAAAGTGCAAACCTGGCACTTTTCCTGGCCTTGTCCGGCAGCAATATTTGGAGCTTATTAATAAAAAAACAGACAATTGTTTGGCAGGTCTTTTGATGTATGTGCCTATTCACCATGTATCCCCCCTCCCTTCTGACAATACATGGGAGAGATTGTTTTCTTGAAACAGTCCACCCCCACCATCTTCCAGCTGATTCAACGTACCCAGCCGAGGAAATGATTTGTGAGCTACCTGACATGATTTACTGTCCCAGGAACTCCTATTTCAAAAGTAAGGACAAATGGTATCGAATGAACAGCCAAACAAATAATAGTGATTATAATCATTCAGAAATCTTACCTTATTTTTAATATATTTAAAATGGCGGGGAAAATGTGTTCCTTATCAATGACTCTGTTTTAATTTGTTTTATTTTGCATTACCAGCAGCGGAGTGGCTCACTTAGATGCAGTCAGGGCAGAAAAACAAACAAACAAAAAAAACAACAACAATTATTTCAGTGACCTCATTGTCATCTGCTGGAAAAAATGTGTAATTAGCGCATGTTTACAAGTCTGGCACACCTGCAGCTCATCTTTCGCTGTAATGTTTGCCTTCAAGAAGCCAGGCGGCTGCCAGCCACTGTCACCGGCTGCCACTGAGACGAGAAACAAATAACAAGAGAGAAGGAAGACAGGGAGAGGGGTGAAGTAGAAAAAAAGGAGTGCCACAGTGTGTGCCATTCTTCCAGATATCTGACTGGCTTATTGCTGTGCATGTGAAGAAATGGGCATTTACATGGGTATACAATAGAGACTACATTACTTACACAGTAGCCTCATTATATCCCTGACGCCTACCTTCTGCCCCGCACTGGTTTACTCACTCCTAGCTCTTATTGTTGGGGTATAATGGTGCTTGGGCATTTCTGAAATTCCCTCATTATTCAGCTTATTAAGGCTGCACCAACTCGATAATCGCACCGCATTTTGTGTCAAAGGGGGCGACTGTGCTGATTTGCCACATTTGAAGGCAAGACGAAGCTCAATCCTCCACGCATGCAGGCGGGATCAAATTGCTCTGTAAAATACAGACGACACTTTCCTCCCAGTCTTGTCCATACTTCTCCCCAGAGTTGAACCCGAGGGGAAGTGCACCTAACATACAACCCAAAAGCACTTTGTATGCCATTGCAACAGGCGGTAGAAACTAGCACAGTTTCTTATCACAAAATAAGTGATTTAAATGTACAGATTCAGAAACGATTGCCCCACATTTACTTTCAGACAAAATAGGTGTTTCACTTCTGCTAATGACACTGTCAGCAGAAAAGGAAAATATACAGATTTTTGAAAAAGCTACCATGACTGTTTATCCTGTACATTAAAACAAGCATTCACCCTTGGAGCTTTGAAGCCTCTAAATTAGAAAATGGGTCACAAAGAAACAATAGCCGGTTGTCGCACAAAGAAATTTTTTATTTTTTTTCTGTCTTCACTTGCATTGAGTTTAATTATTGTGTGAAGCGCTTAAGCTCCCGTTGGGTTGAAGCATCCTGTCTCTTTCTGAAGAATATTCAGGGGCGGTTCAGGATGCCAGGAATATGTGGCCGCCTAAGGCTGGTCGAGGCTGCATTTTACTATGTGACATGTTGTCATATAGAAGGAGGAGGGGGGAGAAAAATCAATTGGCAATTAAATGATACACCTTGTGAGGATGACAAGAGGCATTTGGTTGCACAGGAAGCAGTGGGTAGCGAGGGGGCTTTGTAATGAAGGCCTAATGACTATTCATAAGCGATTTTCAGTCCGCTGATCCACTCAACTGGGAAGCTCTGCCCCGGAGAGTCGGTGCTGTCACTTTCCTTCACCTCAAAAAGGCGCCACGATCGACGGTGTGGGATGTGAGCGAGAAATTACCCAGAAATCTGCCTGGGGCCTGTCTCGGGTCACACACAGGCGGAGGATGGGGAGTTGAGGATCGAGGGGACGCACATCTGGCACACTATGGGTGCCACTGGAGGACAAAAACATAAAAACTCAAAAGTCAAAAAGTTGCGGAATTGATAGGGGCTTTGTTCTACTTCTCTGCTCGTATTCAGCATTGAGGTGGCCATCTGTAGGGGCCAGCTATGAACTGTGTTCAATAGGTGATAAATTTGAGGGCCCCTCTTCGCTTTCACTGTGAGCTGACGTGAAGGGACTCACTTGTGACCTTTCACTCAGTCACTTCCTGCTCCTTTCATAGAGCTTCTTTGATCTGCAGCTTAAATTGTCTTTCTTTGATTTTCTTGTATCCAGCCTGCTGCCAAATACTAAAAGACCATCTGTGTGTATTCATCCACTGTCCAAACATGACGTTATCTGTCTCTTATCACCTCGGGTGTCTCACCTTATCTAAGGTAAATACAATAATGTGCTTATTAGTTTCTGCTTCATGGCTACTTGGCAGGCATGTTTGCTCAGTAATATGAGCTTGTCAGAAGAGACAAGTGGGGGGGAAATGGTGAAGATATTATGCTTTCTGTGCAGCTTTGTAGTGCCATAATTGAATGAGTCCTGAGTACCTGAGCAAGTCTGCAGCCCACGTGACTTTTGATTCAAGCCAAGAGCTTCTGTTTAACTTCTGCTGCAAGTGGCGTACAGCCAAAATGTCAATTACATAATTAATCTGCATTGATCATTTGGTTAACACATGAATCAAACAGCAAAATGAGGTTTTAGGCCCCCCTCATCATCAAAAAAAAAAAAAGTGGCACTAAGACAGCAAAGGTTCACCAGACAATGTGCTGACTTTTCAAACTCAAGGTCAGTCTCAGGTCTTCACAAGGTTAAAAGTCAACTCGTTAAATTAGTGGAAGCTCAGAACAATCAGTTTGGTCCCAAATAGATTTCTCCCAAGTGAGTTGTAAAAAAACTCAAATCAAATAATGCAGCTTTTCTGCATTTTTTTTATTACCTTTATTTATACGCAATATAAATGAGGCCAGGTTTCCTCTCTTTATTTTGAGCTTTCAACATGTGTCGTAAAAATTTAAAAATGGCAACATATATTGTCCCATAACCTTTTATCGTTCTTATATTAGAATCATTTACTGGTGGAACATTAGTTTAAGAGTGAGACGTTTTCCTCCTGTGTCAGCCAGGTTTAAACAGAGTCCTGGATATTACAGTGAATCACAGCTCAAATACTGCTTGGCAAAGCAAGTCCTGCGCAAGGTAAACGGACCTCATCAGCAGAAAAGGCTCTGCCGCACTCACTGTTGCAAAATTTAGCAGGAAACTTACAAATAGAGCAGCTTTTTACTGGTGATACTGGCAGGGGGAGGCAGCTTTCTGAAATTGAGGAAGGGAAGTGAGACAAGTGTATCAGTGCCTGGTCTGACTCATGCAGGTGTGGAAAACACACACACACACACACACACACACACACATGCACGCATACATACATAGAAAAATAGCCCTATTCCTTTAACCAGGTTCTATAAATGATAATGTACATTTTACTATACAAAAAATTAGACTCTTTGTTAAAAGCTGTACATTTTAAGTTTTTTTATTTGGGATAAAACCCTTTAAAACCCTTAAAAAATTTAGTATATTGGTTGCCTGTAACTTACCCTTAACATAACAATATCTCATTCTTGCTTCTTAACCTACTATGTCAGAGTTTCATCAAAATCTGTGCAGTGATTTTGCAGTGATATCCAGACATAGGCAAAAAAAAAAAAAAAAAAAAAACTAAACAAACATAAAAAACTACCCTCTTCCTTCACCTTTCAGCATTTGACAGGTATATCAGCATTAAAATCAAGCCTTTTATCCAACTGCTCTTGATGTCTATTAGTAACAAGCCCATTATTCCCACTTGGTTTAAGAAAATTAGACTAAACCATGGTCCAAAAAGATATGATAAAAGCAAGATTTCTGAGGAGGATGAGGGAGACAGCTTACCTCTCCACTCTCACGGGCTCAGCTGGGGTCAGCCATTGGTGTAGCTAAGTACTTTTAATTGAAGTAGCAGCACCGTCATTAACATTGCTATCATTATTACAAAGCTAGCGCTTCGGATGATACTTTTGTCCCCAGCCACCCCCACCCCCAGACACCCGCACATCATTATGCAGTGGCATCTATCAGATACTGGCTTAATTAGGGCCCTGTACAGCACATTAGGCAGGGGGAGTAGCCAAGCTCAAATATTTATAAGGTTGAGTATATTTATGATCTGTGTCATAATCCCTTATTGGAAGATTTTAGCAGACATTTTTACAAAGCAGACCCCTTTTCTCCCTCTCCATCTTCTTCTGATTAATTTTCTGCACATGCAAAACTGAATATATTTAATTTTTTAAGCTATTTTTTTAACTGCTTTAAGAATTTTTATTTATTACATAAACATATCAAAAAGGGGTCATGTGTGAAGACACCAAGACATGCAACAAACGTCCCTGAAAATGAGATTAAACTAATCAGTTGGGAGAGGACAGTTTTCTGGGACTGAACTTTATACCTGTTGAACTCTGATTATTATTTTCTTATGATACATTCTATCTGCTGGCACGCTGTGCTCCTGGCTGCAGCTCAAACATTCATCTTGCTGTCTTAAAAAAAAAAAAAGGAGAAGTGACTCAGGTGCAGCTGAAGGCTTTTATATTCTTGATTTTACTCCTCCTGAGTGTTATGAGGTTAACACATTTGCTATTTTTAGTCTGCAAATAGAGTGCAGGTTTAAGTGGCAGTGAATGGCACTTCTCCCTTTACCGAGAGCCCCCCGCTCCGACCCTCCCAGCCTCCCAACGATAACTCCTCTTGTCTCTTTTTGTTCAAGCAAAGGTATCGTCGCCGCTGAGAGCCCTTTCCTTTTACTCGTACTCAGGCGCCTCTTCTTGAGTCGTTTTTCAACTACAAGGGCCGTGTTGATTTTAAACACAAAAACACGCCTGTCCTTGCTCTCAGCACCCCACCACCAGTACCTTATGACTGAGGCAGGTAAGAGTGGATTGCTTTGACTTATATCCTCTCATCACTTGCTAGTGGTGGGGCTTGAAGAGAGTTTAAAGAGTGCAGGTTATTCTAAAAAATGTATTGATTTAAATGCATCATCATCATTTAAGAAAAAGTTTCTTCCGAAATAAAATTTAACTAAACTCTTTTATTTAAGAACAAACAAACACTTAAAATTATTTTCTTTAAAAACAGGGCAGTAATCCGAGTAAAAACACTAGAGGGATTAAAGGCTGGGCATTCCTTGACAAAATGACCAGCAGCCATTGACATTCATGCCAGAGTTTTAAACTAAGATCAACATTATGCTAAAAATGGATGATATAACTGAGTCATTTGATTCAGTTGATGTTTAGAGGACCTCCTGAATGATCTCAGGCAGAAAAGAAGCCATGTCAAAGTGGAATTTTACTGGAGATGTCTGGTTTCAGACGTTGAGTTTTTATAAATTAAATCAAAAACTGCCAAATAAAACAACATTTACACTTGTAGTTTCAGTAGGTGGTGGTATAGGCAACTAGTGCCAGACTCTAGCCTGAAGAAGAAACAAGCAAACTCTAGTTTACAAAACTTTTGAAAAGTTTGAACATCTCAAGTGTTAGGGTGTGACATCCCTACAATTGAAGTTAAACATATTTTTGCCTTAAAATATACAATTAATAAAAATAAGTGCCTGTTCAACCTTGGAAGTCCAACGTTCTGTGACCCATTTTGAATGTTTGTTTGATCTAGAGATCACCAAACTGGGTCATGTTTTTTTTAACAAATTTAGCCCAAAACCTTAATGCCGTCAGTGTGAAAACTTTTGCAGCTGTTTTTTAAATTTTGTCTACACACTGCTACCAAAAGTCAAAGCACACTATTCCAGGTTGAGCCAAAGCATTTACTGAAGCATAAGATTAACTGGAGAACAGCAATAAGGGTGCCTTAATCTAAGAACTTCAAAACAACATCTCTTATTATTGAGCAGCAAAAGCAGTAAAACCATCGACAAGCAGCTTGTTGTTACTTTGACAACAGCTTCTCATTTTATTCTGAAGTTTTCTTTCAAACTTTACTCTTGACTTTTTGAAACAGTTTGTGAAGCAGCGCCTGGTAACAGAGGTGAAGCTCTGGTTTAAAGCTAGAGAAAACTAATTTATTTGTTTTTGTATCATTTGCATTTCATGTCCTCCAACATTTATATAAATGAGGAATTTCAGAAAAATCCTCTGGAGACGATAGCAGAAAAATATGCTAAATTTAGTGATTACACTTTCTGCTTTAAAAAGGTAGTATTGGTGTCCCATTGTGTTGTAAGACCTGCTGCCCCGACACCAGATGAAGGCGGAGAGCCCAAGGGCAGCTCTGTGGGAGAAGCCCAGCTGCTCCTCCGTAGCGTAGGAAGCTAAAACCAGAGGAGGGAGAGCTCACAGGACTGTGTGTGAACGCTGCAAGCCTTTGGCCAGGTGGTTGGTGTTGGGGTCTTGCTTTTATTGATTTTCGTTACTTTTCTGACAAATCCTCCTCCTCTTTGTTTGGCCACCGAGAGTAGAGCAGCAGCATGGGGTGGGGGGGTGGAGTTTGAGATAAAGAAGCCGGCACCCCTGCCTAGCTCTGAGAAACCTTTGCCTCGCTATCGTCATCTCTCGGTTCACTCTCCCTTCAGGGAGCAAGCTCATTATTATGCATTTTGTTGTGTTGTACTGCATCAGTTTGAAGTAATTTAAAGGTTCTGTAGGGGCCACTACCTGGGTCAGTTCTTGTGTGGTAAAACAGCAAAACCTCTGGTATGTTTAGATCTGTTTATCCCAGTGGGAGATTTAGGTGTCAGCGAGAAGGAGGGACACAATGAATACATGTTACGTCTTGAGCTGTAAATTTCCCCTTAACAGATTATCGCCCAGTGTCAAAGGCAGAGGCAAACCATAAATGATAAAGTGTTTGTCCGTGTGTTTGTTTGTTTATTTGTCTCATGAATCTCTGAGCAAATATTTATGAAAGTAATCAGTATGAAAATAATCTTCAGATGTGTATCTACAATTAATAACAAGTCATTAACTTTTAGAGTCCTTCCTGTTCACACAACATTGTGCAACATTATTTGCTTAAAATGTTCAAATAAATGTTGAGTTAACCTTGTTTGTCTGTTGTTATCTACTAAACCACTTGATTGATTTCAATGAAATCAAATCAAATATTTATTGGACACAGCTCTACAATTCATTAACTTCTGAAGTCAACCCAATTCAAGATGGCCGCCACAGTTAATTGACTTTACCCTACAAAAAAATGGTATACCTTAGTGAATCTTTAGACACTGAGCCAAAATTTGACACAGTAGTAGCAAATAGTGATTGGGAAAACATACTCTGAGCAATAATAGTTCATGTGAGATTTTTCATAAGCTCGATTTGGCAAAATCAACCTAAATTTGTAATTTCTTAACATGGGATGCATTTAAATCTTTGGCATGAAATGTGGTGAGTGACAGGCATTCCTTTAAGGAATGCAAGGTCTTTATTTGCTTTGTTAAAAAAAAGTGGCGCGTTAAAGGTAAAAGCAAGGGGCAATTTCTGATCTGGATATCTTTTATTCAACCTTTCATTTCAGCTGAAGAACGGTGCTTCAGGATCTCACCAAGGTGTCCGCTTGCTCCTTGTTCCAGCCCTTCAACCTGTCAGACACACTTTTGTGACGCCAAATCCCTCTATTCAGTTTGTTCCTTTTCGGCACAAATATATTTTCCTCTCCTTTTATCAAGGGCAAACCTGAACTCTGTGCAACACACACACACACATCCAGGGCAGGGGAATCTCCAGGGCCTGTCATTTTACATTTATATTTTTGCCATTTAGCCGACGTGCTTATCCAGAGTGACTTGCAAAGAGGACAACTGTGGACTAGCATTCAGGAAGGTTTTTATGAGCCTTGATCTAAAATGAAATTTTATTTTCATATCAGTGTCAGAAACTACACTACACTTCTTGTCTTTAACACCTACTTTAGTTAAGGAGTTAAAGCCCTTTATTTTCTCAAACAGGAGATAGTGGTGAGTGTTCTGAGACTTTCCACCTGGCTGTTTGAATTATTCAGGCGTGCAGGAAGTGGATTGCACGTCTCAAAGGCCAAAATTGCTTCATCATGCTCAAGTAAAAGTATGCATACATTATTTAGTTCAGGTTGAGAAACGATCCCATGAGCACTTGATTAAAAGTCAAAGCTTGTGTCTTTTCTCTTTGATAACAGTCACCACAAGGTGAAGGCAGACAAAAATGGTTTTGTGTGTATTCGTGTGTCTGTTAGCAAAAGAAATCTTGGACCGCTGGACAGATTTTAACAAACTTTTCTAAAAGTAATAATTGGATGTAGGCTGTCTCTAACGTCTTAAGTTGACTCGATTCAAGATTGCCGCTGTTGTCAATGGCCCTTTTAAAACTAAAAGTATAAAGGTTAACTCAGTCTTTTTTACAGTTATTGGTGTAATGGTAGTTTTGAAAATACTGCACCTGTTGTGATTTTTAAGGTGGACCCAAAACGGCTACAGCATAAGATGATTTTAATTTAAAATTCTGACATGAAAGGTTGAGGCCAATATGCATTCCCTCAGTTCCTCTATTGCAGCTGTTTAAACCCATTCTACAATGATCAGATACAACTAAAATTGTTCAGCCTTTTACTGAATCCTTGAAACTTTTTAACTTCTAATTGCTTCTCTTTTCTGTGTCCTGCTTTGTTAGTCCACTGTTCCACAGAATAAGCCTCTTCACACTGTCATGGGTCTTCCTTGTTTGTTGTGCATGCTAACACACATGCACACATGCATATATCTGTGTACAAACATGCCTCTTCCTCCTCCTCTTCAGCAGCCCCCCTTCACTCTCTGACACATAAGACACATCCAACAAACAGCTCTGGGCCTACCATATAGCACTCTTATCTGCAGTGCACAGACTTAGCATTATGCCATCAACAAGCTAGCATCACTGATCTCCTCTCAGGTTGGACTCCTCTTCTTTAACTGACGCTAATTTAGCATCGCTAATCAAATGGGACGGTGTCTTTTTTAAAATAAATTGCCATATTCTTCAGTGTCAGAGGTCCTTTTTTTCTCATGCGCAATACTGTCTCCTTTTTTTCCTTTGTTTTAATTTGCTGCACTTGTATGCTATGAATATTCCCACACTGTGCATAATGTAATTAAGCGTGGCCAATGCTATGTGGGCAGCTGTCCCAGAGCCAGTCAGTAAATACTGAAAACTATTAAAGGCCTAGCATTTCTTGGGGGCATGCTTATTGCCCGCTCCCTTTTCTTGCAAGAGGATTCAGACCAAGATTACTTACATTATATGTTAATAGTGTTGTAGCCATTTTGGTCTAACTTTAAAAGTAACTATGGAAAATACAAATTCTCATGGAATGAACGTGTTTTGTATGACTCTCAGCTAGTACCACACCAAATTTTAGTCTGATTCTTTTTGTAAAATTAACAAAGGTATAGCCATTTTTGTGTTTGCTAATGAGGATTAGTCCTGGCTAAAGGTAATCAGTTGTAGAAGTACAACCAAAATTGATTTTCTGAGAATTTCATTAAAATGATGATTCAGTGGTTTATTCACATCTGCCTTTGCATTGAATAAAACTTAAAATATTGTCTTAAAAACTCAGTTCTGCCGTTTTAGAATGGATACTGACAATTTCTCTGAAAATGTGACTGATCGACAGATGTAATGATCTAATTCAGTCAGAAGCAAGGCTTTTAAAAGATTTTTTTTTATATTGAAAGCAACACAAGGTTCAAGGAAAACAGACATGGTTGGTAAAATGTCTCTTCTTGCTCAAGACAAAATGGGGATGAAGCTAAAGTTCATCCAGAAATTACACAATGCTGTTTCCTTCTGTCTGGGGGAAAAGTGAAGCAGAGACAACTGCTTCCTGTTGCGACGCATAGATGATTCTTGCCTTGTTGCTCGCGGTGCTGGGCAGAAATATCTTGGTCGTCATGGTTGCAGATTCGGAGATGTGTTTAAGCTTCTGGAGAATTTAAGTCTTGAGGGTTCAGCCTTTTTGTATAAATGACTTCCTAAGTGGGAAAGCAGTGAGAGTCACATAGTAACAACTCAAGGAATCCCAGAAGGAAACAGCTGCACTGACATAGTATGTGTGTGTGTGTGTGTGAGCATGTGTGTGCTTTCCCAAAGCTTCTGTGTGATTATGTGTTCTTATGTTTCTGGGCCACATGTTCTCACAGAAAATCTCCCAAAACTTTTTTTCCCCATTTAAGACCCAGGTGTTTGAGAAAATGCAGTCAGGTGTCATCCCAGGATTTTTTCCGGTCTTGTCAGCTGCTGTTCTGTTGTTCCAAATGGGCCACTGAAGTAAAGTTTTTTAGGGGCAAGGGATAAGTGGGGAAAACCAAGACTTTACTGTATAGTTTCTTTCCTCTCTGATACATTTTAGAGTAAAGGGTCGCTCTCTTCACAAGTGATTGAAGGGAATTGATTCATAGGATGACAAATGATTTGCAGCTATCTCAGCTGGGATTTGATTCCTACAAGGGAGTCAGCTGATCATCAGCCTTAGCTGAGTCAGGTAACTGTATTGAAGGTTGTATTCACAGGAAATTAAGCTAACCCCTCCTTTTTCCACCCACCTCCCCAGTGAGGGTACCATCAGGACAAACCTAATCCGCTCTGTTGGGGGCAGATTACCACTTTGTTTAATTGAAGATGGGCTCCGCTGACAATTGGACATGTTGTTACACAGAGGTGCAGATGTTTGCTTATACCTTTCTATCATGGTGAAGCATCCTGCTGTTTACCTGTTGGCCTCACCTCAGACAGAAAGCAAAGCTTTCTTTGAAAAGCAGAGTTTTAGAATGATGCTATGTTCACACTCCAGATCTTAATGCTCAATTCCAATTTTTTCATCCATCCATTCAATCATCTATTATCTATACCCACTTCTTCCTTTCAGGGTCACGGGGGTCATTGGTGCCCATATCCTGCAGTCACAGTGCAAGGGGCGGGGTACACCCTGGACAGGTCACAAGTCCATCACAGGGCCACACATAGAGACAAACAAGACAAACAACCATTCACTCTCTCACTCACATCTAAGGACAATTTAGAGTTATCAATTAACCTAACAGTCGTGTTTTTGGTCTGTGGGAGAAAGCCGGAGTACCAGGACAGAACCAACACATGCACAGAGAGAACAGACAAATGCTACCCAGAAAGGCCCCCCGGCTGGGATTCAATCCAACGACCTTCTTGCTGAGAGGCATCAGCTGTACTGATCCACCGTACTACCCATTTTTTCAATCAAATCCAAAGTTTTTGCTTGGTCATTTAAATTATATTTTAAATGTGACCTACACCAAACACCTATGGATGGAAACAACCCACATACACAGAAGAGAAGTCACATTCAGCATGTTTACAGAAGAAAATACGGTTGTTTGCTACACGTGTTAGCATGTGTAGATCGATTCTAAACTTGTTGAGCAATCAGAACTCATTGCTATTCTATGCTTGTTTCAAGTGTTCACATTTGAACCAGCCTCTTGCCAGCTATTCAAGCACAGCAATGTAATTTTGGAACAGAAGCAATGTGCTAAAAGTGAAATTAACTAAAATGTTAATTTCACAACTTTAGTATCAATACGATACAACACTAATGCTAATATTATATTTTACTGTGGATTCTCAGTCATTCAGGACATGGCAATATAGAAGAAAAAAGCAAAGCAAGTGGACATGCAGTGTTCTAACATTTAAACTGCACAAGATTGGTATTATTTAAATACTTGGATCAATCTGCTAACCCCTTCCTCACTGATGTAAAAATCAAATGAAATAAGATGTGGTGTAACTGTGAGAACCATGGGATATGAATTCTATTTAGTACCACATATTGGAATAGACATGGTCAGTTGGCTGTGGGTTGACTGAAAGCTGATCGCTTGTGTGGTTATAGAGTTGTAAAAAATGTTACAATGGATATTTAATATTTTACTAATGGTACAGACAAAAGAACACAGGTACCGGTAAAATATCATTGTATGCCTTCACCCATCAGTCTTGCATTTTTGATGCAAAAGGTAAAAAAATAAATGCTAGAGCCATGCAGAACTATCAAAGACTTTGCAACAGATATTGGCAGGGTGGAAAACTCCTTCTTTCTAATGAAGAGGTTTGATTGGCATGTATTGCACAGACTAAGGAATCTGACACATGAACCACTGGGTTGCTTTCAAGCCTTCGTCCGTTTAATGGCTCCTTGGCTTCTTGGCATCCTGTTGGAAGCCAATTTGTAGTAGAGACACCGAGGTGGTGGATGATGCTCAGAAGCCACATTCAGAGAGAAGAGTTAAGGTGGTAAAGTCTGATTGGTTGCTCTCTACGGTGCAACGGGCGGCTGATTGTCACACCATGAACACATGTTTCTCAAATGGGAAAATGTGTAGACATTGCCCCATACCCACACCACCACCACCCCTTCGCACCTCATCATGCCCTGAACAGATAAGAGAATATGAGAGTTACAGTCACATTAGAAGAAAGGTTGAGAGGAGGGAGAAAAACGTTTGAGCTTAGATATTCCTGTGTTGCAAGAGTAAATAAGTTTTCCCTGTGCTAACGGTTTCCCATGGGATCAATTAGCTGCCCATTATTATAGATACTGATTTTTTTATGCAACAGCTTGCTGTAAAATTTGAGTGAGGACAAGGCAAAGAAGTCAAGGGAGAACATTTACGACTTTTCACCTCTGTCTTAAATGAGCATTGCAGGAGGCTTTGACAAGTTGTCCGGGTCAGGAAAACAACATGAAAAACATCTCGGTCAGCCACTTTGTTTTCATTACCTGAAACAACATGCAGAGGAGAAAAAAGACAAGAAAGGAAAAATGAGTTCTCTTATGGGGCATTTTTTCCTCTGCATTGTGACAATGCAATACTGATTTCTTAAATAGATACTCTGAAGTGACATTCTGTGACACTGTCAGATAATTAGTACCTCATCAGTCATGACATCAGTCAAAGAACATAGTCTTGGAGAGAGACAAACATCTTTGTCCTTGCTAGACATATGGCTAGCCAAACGAGTGTCTGTTTTTTTTAAGCTTTTTTTTTTTCTTTTTAAAAAAAGATACTGGTGTGAAAGACAACACCACATTAGCTAATATTAAACCTCTATGCTTTTGCATGGCACTGTTTGTTTAGTATGTTGCTGTTTTCTCAAATAAACAACATCTGTGTTATTACACATGAGTGTACTGTATGTGCTGAGCATAGACAGACTGTCCCATGGTGCAGAGAGGATGTAGTCAGTTCAAAAATGTACTCAACCTACAGTGATTGTGAGTTCTTTCATAAAGGTAAGTTGTTTTATGAACTTGAAAAAGGATAATTGAGCCTGTACTTGGCTAACCTTTAGCCAAGTACAGGCTCAAAACATCATGCCCTAAGGTACAATAGATAACTATTTGATAAAATGTCTCTTTAAAAGTCACTTGACTATCCCTTTATTTCATTTACTTTAATTTTAATGGTTTCTTTGAAGTTTTCTGTGGTTTATTCTACTCTAGAGATCAGCTCTGCCAAGGTTAGTGGTTCAATCCCCTTTGAGCGTCCCGGACAGTCTCGTCCAACTCCCACTGAGAGCAGCCATGCTAAAAATGTATGCAGCGAGAAGTCTTTGAATAAAAATGCCCACCAACTGGCTCACGCTATGTTAACTACACTTGAGGGAATTGTCCCGCAATAACACACACACACACACACACACGATGTTCTGCAAGGGGCCTTCTTTGCTCCAACCACAAGGAAGCGGGCATTGTTTTATGGCCCCGCCCTCGCCAGCCCAAATCGATGATATTTTAACTGAGGTGATGATAGCCTTGGTTGTTTTCTTCTGAAGTAGGCGTTCCCCTTTACCACCCCCACATTGTATTCTGCTACCTCTCCTTCTGTAGGACTTTTTCAACTTCTTTCCTGAGATTTATGACCTCTCCATCAGACACATCCCATGGGTCCCTCTCCTGTGCACACACAGCCCTGCCACAGCAACTCCTGACTAAAATGGATTAGGTGCAGTTATCCACAAATGGATCCTTCACTACTGCTGCCCCAGCTAAGGTCTGATTGTAAAGGTGGAGTGGGCCTAAGTGTCTCACTCTGATCCATGGCTTCTCTGTTTGCCTGCCGTAATTACCTGTTTTGAATAAGTTAATAGCCATAGAAAACTGGTTTGCCAGGGATGAAAGGGACAGTATCTGGTGTTCAAAGCAATCTGAGGGTTTCAGCCACATTGGGGTGTGTGTATATGTGTGTGGGAGAGAGATATCCCTTCATGCGCTCTCAAAAGGGGAGAAAAAAAGTTTTCTTATCATATGTACTTTAAAGGATCCCACTGCTAGAAGAGCACTGTCTTGGGAGAAGGCAGAAAAAAAGATGAAAGGCTTTTGTTAAAAGTGACGCTTAGCCCAGGTTTCCTGTGCCTTGCCCAGACTCCCCCTGTCCCTCCACGCCTGAGCGCTCGGCTCTCTTCCTCCCACTTTTGCCTTCTTCGTCTCAAAAAGCTGTCTTTGAGGGAGAAAAGTAAACCCTTCTTGCCGCCTGCCGGTGTTAGATTAAATACCGAGATGGCGACAGGAAAAAGGCAGGGAGGAAAAACAAAAAAAGTGCCTGCCTGCTTAGGGGGTTGACTGGCTTGCCGGGCTGGGGTGAGGGATGTTGGAGGGGAGCTATCAGGTTGGCGGCGGAAACTGCCAGTTAGTGAGCAAGTCTCCCAATCCGGTGTAGTCCAAACATGCTACCACGGGTTTTCGATGACATGTTAATCTGTCTTAGGGTTGATCTAACACTGAAAGCTCATCTTTTTTCCTCCTTATCATGCCAACATAGAAATCCGAAGGAGTCTGAGGCCAAAACAAAACAGAACGCTTGTATTTTTAAAATGGCTTTGTTGAGTAAATTTTTCATGCCTGAACAATGTTGTTTGGCTTTAAGTTTATCAGTAAAGTTTTATACCGGGTAAATCATTTACCCCTTACACAGGATAATAAAAATGACAGGACTTCCGGGAATAGTGAACATTGGAGACCTGTTAAGCCTTCAGGGGCTTCTTGAGTAACTGAGACGAGGTTTCATAGAGTTATGAAGGAAGTATCAGAAAAACAATGAGAGCAAGACTCCCTGTCTGATCTAAACTGCCTTGGCTTAACTGCCCTATCTCTCTATTTTCCTGTTCTCTGTCTGCCCTGCCAGTCTGACTAATCAGGACTGCAAGAAAAATGCTAATGGCTTTCATGCAGTGACAGTGCCCTGGCAGGTTTGTAAGCGCTCCACAAGGAAGAAAAAAAGCAGCCTGGGCTATGCATTCTAGAAATGAGACTCAATAAACACAATAATGTGTTTAACTTGTAAACTAGTGTGGGTGACAGATTACGGGCGGTCCTGCAGCGTGGCAAAGCGTCGACATCTCAGCCGTTCACCTTTTGCCTCTACATCTGTCCTGCTAATGGGCTCCAATTCTCTGCCAGCGCGGAGGAAAAACCCAGCTCCGAAAATCCTCAGGCGAAGCTCTCATTCTTCTCCTCATTCTATTTCCCAATTAGAGGCGAGGGCATGATTAGTTTATTAGCAGTAGCAAAAGCTCCGGCGAATGTGTTTGCGGATTCTTAGCCGTTAATGAGCAAATTCAAACCCTATTGAATGGACGCCTGTGGGAGGGGGAGGTTATTCGCGTGCGTGCTTGGCTAATAATAGCATCCCAAAGACAAAAGATGGAGGAAATAGCATTATAGGAAGGGGGGTCAGAACAATGAAAGCCTACGTAATGGCATGCTCTTTCATTTTGAAAATTGTTTCCCTTTTGGAATTGCTTGCCATCCTCTCCTTAAGGGTCTGGCAAAGTGTATACTCAATTTTCACAACCAGTAATACTAACACCAGGGTGCAGAGGCAGGTCTTGAAGCATAGGAGGCCATCACTCCACCTGTGGGAAATGAACTCCACTGCAACCCCCCTTTGTTTTTCCTCCGCCTTGGCAAGCCTAACCACCTCCTTTACAAGTCAGGTAAATTGTTTATTAGGGCTGAGGTAAACGGGGGTGGGGGTGGGGTGCTGTGTAGAGTTGTTGTATTTTTTTCCCCCGAAGAAGTGCGTAGAGCAAACAAGTCAGAGCATTTGTTCAACGGTGCAATCTACACATCAATTATCCTGCCGAGCTAATTAGCACCTCTGCATACCCCAGGTACCTGAGCACTCACACATGTTCAACTCTTTCAAGCCACTGATCAAAAAAAGTGAGAGGACTGTCAGAAACAGAGGGAGGCAGAACCCAAGGGTAGGTGGTGGGGAAAGCCTTAGATCAAAATTTCCTTTTTACTTACTGTGTGTGTGCGTGTGTGCGTGCGTGTGCATGTATGTGTGTGTGTGTGTGTGTGTGCAGCCATTCAAGTTGAGATTCTCAATTATAAATGTCAGGAACAATATTGCACCGTGTTTGCTACCTGTAAGATATTTACATTTCTCCAATCCAATCCAATCCAACTTTATTTGTAAAGCACTTTTTACACCAAAATAGAGCCAAAGTGCTGAACAGAATCAACATTCCAACACAACTCATACACAAAAACAAACTCCATTATAGTTAAAATAGAAAA
>JARVGW010000357.1:8676698-8691777 GCA_031762495.1 Anablepsoides rubrolineatus | reverse complement strand
GAACCCTCAGGAGCAGTTGATCAGCTGATCTGAGGGAGCGGGATGGATTATAGGGGTGCAGCAAATCAGACAGGTATTTCTATCTGAAAGCATTTTTTTAACATTCCTCCACTCTGTCACAGAAAGTTTTCATGGCAGAATATTATGTTTTTGTCCTTGTTCCTGTGTGTGTGTCTGTTAGCAATATATCTCATGAACTGCTGGATAGATCTGAATTAATCATTTAAGAAATAATCATTAGATGTACTAATGACAAATGGCATTTGGAGTCAACCCAATTCAAGTGGACATCACAGACAACTGACCTTAACTAACAGAAAAAGCAGCTGAGTAGCAGCTGAGTATAGTCCCCTATAAATGATTTGAGCACATTTTTTACATACAAAATTTTAGTATTAACTCTGATTGTCTGTTAGCAAAAAAAAAATATGAACTATTAGACTGATTTTAATGAATGTCTTAAAAAAAGTCATTGGATGAACATTTAACAATTACCTAATGGCATCAGTTCAGTTTAAGATGGGCAACACAGCTGTTTGACAGTAGCCAACACAAAAATCTCTGTATCTTAGTCAGTTTTACAAATGATGCAGTAGTAACTGAAAATAATATTCAACACATACTCAGCATGATACTTTGTGACATAAATTGTAAACAATTTTAACACTAATTTCTAAATATGATAGAAATGGCTGTACTTTAACTCCATCAGGTGAACTAACCACAGTCCCCGAATTTCAATTGACAAACATAATGAAAAATCATCCAGCTTTGCATGCTACCATATTGTTTGGGTTCAGGCCACTTCTCTTCTTTAGTTGTGCATCTCAAATTACAAAAAATCTAATGTCATGAGATGATTTTAGGCAGCAAAGGTGGAGTTAAACAATTTGTACCACTGAGGTGGTTGTTTTGGGCTTTACACTGAAAAGCCTGCTTATTAAGGTGTAGGTGCTTTGTGTCTGAACTCCCACGATGTATTTTAAAGTGTGGTTTTTGCCACCTGCGGCTAGATAAGACAGGTAAAATAAATAAATAAAAACAAAGCAACAAGAAAACAAACAAACAAAAAGAAACAAACTGCCTCAGTCTGCTCCTGTTTACCTACTCCCACTTCATGTATAAGTCATGGGCTCTGGGGCCTCTGACTGCAGCACTGCCTGTTGGTTCCGTTTACAGAGATCGAGAGAAAGGTTAAGTTGTGTCATCTCGCTGCTATCTTACACCTGGCGTACCTTGCCGCTAGCTTTGTCAAACACACACACACACACACACACAAAGATGTTTTGGTAAATAAAAAGGTGCACATTCAGTTCTCAATGATGCCCTAATATAAGCTTAAATTCTCAAGCTTTTTCTTCCCTTTCCCTTTCTAACTCTCATCATTTATACCAAATAAAATCCTATAAAGAAATTTAACTCACATTTGTCCGACATATATATTTGTTTTTGGACATTAATAGGGTAATCTATCCCCTCCTTTGTTTCTCATTCATAACATGGACTGACAGTGTCCTAATTCTTTTTGTGGTCTATGGGGACAAAGTGGCAGGACTATCTCACAGGATCTTTTTCTGGGTCACACTTCAAACAGTGTATTACCTGAGCTACAGTGAAATTGTTTACAACAAAATCAATATGGCTAACAACAATAAAAAACTGTTTGCTATTTATAATACCTACCTCAAAATTGCCAGACTCCCTGGCGTTTCTCCATTTTTCCTGCAAACAACTTTTAAAACTTTGACAATAGAAATCATTACTACTCAGGTCCGCATGTTGTACAGTAGCTCTGGTACTCGTTGCTTCTGTTTCTACAATTTTTTCATTTTATTAGACAAAATTTCACTTTGAGTTAGAGGCCAACAAGTCAATCAAAAATCCTAATCTATAAACTGGTGTTGTAGCAGCTTATCACAGGGAGGCAGAACCCAAAGGTAGGTGGTTCTAAGCGTTTACAACCGAGTATTGCATGCTTGCGATTTTGACGTCAGCTAGCTGTGGCAATCCACAGTCATGGGCTCTGTGCTGAGGAAGAATTTGCAAACTCATCCAGCAAACTCTTTCTGGAGAGAGGTGAAGGAGACGAGCGCATACAGTTTGAACTGGATGGAGTGTCTGAAATCAACAGATATCCCAGTGGTTTCGAACATGCTGGCCGTCCACGATTACAAAAGCACTTAATTAACAGAGCGGTGAAAAGTCTGACTTCGACCAGACAATGAAACTACAACAGCTTTTTTTCTCCAAAATGGGTGAAGCTTCCTGCTGACGATCGAGTGGTTAGGGGAGTCGTCCTGGAACCGGAAGGTTGCTGGTTTGATCCCTCGTCCAGCTGTCTCAGTTGTTGTGTCCTTTGGCAAGATACTTAACCCCAATGCTGTGTGTCCCATCAGTGTATGAATGTGATTGGCACTGATTAGTCTCCATAGTTGATTGTACTGTTAGCTTTGAAGGAGATCTGGTAGAGTGCTGTGTGAATGGGTAAATGAGGGCACATGTTGTAGTGTGAAGCGCTTTGAGTGTCCTGGTTGAGTAGAAAGGCGCTATACAAGTACAGTCCATTTACCATTTATCATTTACCATAGAGGACACACTATGGAGACACACACACCTGAGCAGAACCAAACATACATAAACCAAATAGAGTGAGACTTGACAGTTGAGACATGGCCTCACAGGACTCTCCTCCTTGATCTCTGCTGCTCTACAGCCCTGCTCTACACAGCTCCCCCCTGTCCTCTCCCCACAGCAGAGCATTCACGTTGCGTAGGCTGGTGTGAAATTCAGCACAGGGAGTCTTATGACAGCAGATAAATAGCTGTAGCACATTCAGAACTCGCAAAAAGTGGTATTTTACCTGTAATGTTAGCTCATTTGCACAGCTGCAGCACACCGGCTATCTTGAACCTGAACAAATATAAGCACTGGGCAGGTAAGGGAGGGAGCAGTGCTGAGCAGAGCGTGACTGACACTGGTAAGACAACCCTCTTGTCTTTTATTGGTTGTTTCTTACTGGGAGCATTGTAATTCTGCAAATAGCTGTAGGGCGACTGGGAGGAGCAAGAGGTGCTTTATTTTTTCCACAGATTATGTATGTCTCATATCCATCTGTCCACATAGTGACAGTTTTAACATGTCAAAAAAAAACATTTTTATAAAAGTTAACAATTGCAGCTTTAAGGGTGTGACTTTTTGTCTTCTGATCATATGTCAGGGGCTCGTTTTTAACACTTGAGTTGTTACTGTGACAATAAGCATAGCCCCATGTTTCTCCAAACCTTACCTTGCACCCCTCCCTCCTCTTCCTCCGAGTGGCTGGTAGCTAATTGGGAGGTTGGTAATAGTGTCAGAGAGAGTTGCCTTTCTCCAGAGGGCTCTCCCTCTGCAAGGAATCTCCTGTGTGTGTGTGTGTGTGTGTGTGTGTGTGCTTCGAATCACCAGCAGGCAACCAGCGAATTGGGCTCTTTTTGTCTTTAAATCACACACACACACACACACACACCTCCACACACACATACATACATCTACACACACCACACACACACACACATCTTTGTACCTGCAACAAACTGAGGGCATTGTATTGACTACCATTCATTTTTGTAAGTGCATTTATGCCTAACCCAGACATTTTCTCTTACAATAACCATCTACAGCTAACTCTAACCTTAACTCAGTTCTCACCCAAATGATTTACCCTAAAAGTAACCTAATTTTAATTCACACCGTGGTCCTAAACCAAACCCCCCACCCCAAATTACCATCCGTACCTGTGGGGACCAGACATTGGTCCCCACGATGCACATTCGGTCCCCACAAGGCTGCCTTTTTCTGGAAAAATTTTCCCACAATGTAGCAAAAACGTGCACACACTCACACACACACACACACACTGAGTCCCCATTTCCTGGTGCTTCTTTGATACCTGGTAGGGATGCTATTCAGGTGACAAAGATCTGTTGTGTGCGTGCGTGTGTGTGAATGTGTGTGTGCGTGTCTATGTGTGTGTGTGTGTGTGTGTGTGTGTGTGGATGTGTGTCTGCAGGGGTAACAGATGTGATTTTACACTGTCATTAACATGTGAATGAGGCCCTGGGCCCCCAGATTGGCTCAGACCATAGAAGAAGAGGCTTCAGTGTTCCTCCTCAACCTCCTGTGGCCCTTCACCTGGACCCCCTACCCTCCCAGTTCATCCTGTCTGATCTCTTTAGTCCATCTGAGGCCTCTGCTTGACTCCAGTCCACCCCACATCCATTTTTTTCTTTTAAAACACACAACACAGACTGTGACCTTTAAACAGCTGGTGACTGACAGAGTTCCGTGACTGCAGGAGGTCCCACTCTCCCTTGTTTTTGTTGTAATTTTTTACTTATTTTATGTAAAACAACTGGTTATCTCCTGATAACAAAGTAAAATGGTTGACCATCTCTCAGGAGCTGCTGTTGAGGAGTTTTGAGGGCATACTGGCAGTGAGATGTGCTTGTTGTAGCTCTCAGGTGTTGTTTTGCTGAGATAAATGTGGCCATAGCCTCATCACTGTAGACAAGAATGCAAAACAACCTTGGCCAGATCAAACTGGCTGTTTTCGCTGCTATCTGGCACCCTGTTCTTAGAACAAAAAAACAAAAGAAAAAAAGCCATGAATGTCTGTAACCTCTGTGATGTCTTTTTATCAGCTTACAAGTATTACTTAACTAGCCTAAAGTTTCTTATGTTGAAACGGTAACCCTTGCGATGGTGGCACCTTGCTCAACCCCCAGACCAAAAAATATATATATTTTTAAGGCTTTCACTGTAAACTATAAAATCAATCATAAAAAATTGTTCTCCTGAACTATATCAGATGGTTCCGTTTCCATATGTGCAATTCTGAAAGGCAGGTCTACACTCAATATAAAAAAGGACAGCACAGCGGCTCAGTGGTTAGCACTGTCCCCTCACAGCAAGAAGGTCCTGAGTTCGAACCCCAGTTCAGACCTGGGGTCTTTCTGTGCAGAGTTCACATGTTCTACTTGTGGTTGCATGAGTTTTCTCCAGGTAGTTCGGTTTCCCCCACATGCCCAAAAACGTGTACAATAGGTTGCCTTCAGGCCCAGGCCTGCCTTAAAAAAGAGATATACGATCTCATTGGGATTAGCCTGGTTAAATAACGATAAAATAAAAAAAACTATATAAACAAAGAATGCTAACCTACAAATCACATGAAAGTTTGAGTGACTGACCTACATCAGGTTGGCCATAAGCCGTGTTTCCATCAAGGTTTCTTGATGCGCATTTTGAAGTATTGCATCAGAAAAGCTGAATGGAAACAGCTTGATTCGAAAAAACTTCCTCTGATACGCTCGCTTGAGGTGGTTTTAGGGTTTTTCGAAAAAGACTTAATGCGCAAAAGGAGAGATGGAAACACTTTTGTCGAATAAGTTATGACGTAGTGAACATTTACCTCACGTAGCTGATCAGCTGTTCCCCGGTACCGGTACCAGTTTCGGGTCGACTGCAGCCGCCACTGGCAGCAGGACCCTCCTCCCGCTATCGGCGTCTTCTCAGTATTCCAGTAACGTGAAGAGAATTGCATTTTTTTCTCTACGTCTCCAGACAGCTGTAACATCGCCAAAACTAGTTGATATGACAGAATAATTAAAACCTTCCCGATAGTAGCAACGCGTTCCTGATAACTTCTCTCCATTATCCAGAGATGTGTGGACCCTGCTAATTTAGCGACTTTTACTCCCTGTTTTACGCATGTGTGTCTGACGTAATTGATTCGCTTCAAGCCAGTTGATGGAAACATGTCTGATTCGCATTTCTTCGTTTTTACATTTTTTGCAAAACTGTTAAAATTCGCTCAAAATTTGATTTAAAATTGGATGGAAACACGGCAAGTCTGTGTAGGTAAAAAAATATGGCAGGATAAATTAGAGTAATGTTACGGAGACAATGTTTAGGTGCTGAATCTGCTGCTAAACACCAAACAAGAGAGATCAAGTAAGACAACTGTCAAGAATAAATATCAGAGATCAAGCATGGCAGTGGAGCACCATAAAGATGGAGCTTGGCATTAAAACACAGGCCAAACCTCTGCTAAGTTTACTCTTTCAAATTTGTTATTTTATTTTATTATTTTTTTGCTGTCCCACATGGTAGTTGGCAACCAGTCACAATTCTTTTTAAGTATACAATAACCATTAACCAATTACCTTTAAATTGTGAAATTCTGGATTTATTTCTGCAATAATACAACTTAAAACACTGATTAGCTGCCCCCTCAGCCTCCCAAATATGGATGCATTACAATTGAGAGGAGATGCCTTCATTTGTTTAATTTTTTTTCTTCTTCTCTGCCCTCCCTGTGAAGGAAATCAGCATCAAAAGCCTCTGTTCGCTGGTAATTACAGCTCAGGTTCTGCTTAACTGTTATTAACAAAAAAAAAGTACAGTAATCTGGCCTGGCAGTGCAATATGTTACCGTCGCTTTTTAATTAATCTTACAGGCAGCGTAATAAATTTACAATATCAGATTGGCGCAATACTGTATATAGATTTATTAAAGCTTTTAATCAGTTCTGGCAAAATTAATTTTGCAATGATTGCTTACATTTGAATTTGCATATACTTAGTGTGAGTAATTTATTTTTATAGATTCTTTTTTTATTAAAGCGAGGCACAAGGGGGACGTCAAAGATGAAGAATTGCTGGATTTTGCTTCTCCTTTTGCTGAAATGGAGAGCTTTTTTGTTAACTTCAGCCATGATAAAGCTTATCAGGTTGTTTCTTTTGACGTCATTAACTCTCATCAGAGGACAGGAGAAGCTGTGACTGTGTCAGATAAGTGCCGTTCACCCCGATTTTAAGAAAACTCTCTTTTTTTTAAAGGTCCATTTACACAGCAGTCATGTAAAGGCCTGTGTTTACATGTGTCTGTTTGTTTGTTTGTTAGCAAAATATCTTTTAATAACTTTTTAAAAAATGAAATAGTAGATTTTAATGCTAACATGCTGTTAGCTCGCAACCTCCTCCTCATCAGTTGCCTTTCCTGTAGTGTAAATACTTCCAGCAACACAATCCAACAGAGAAACACACTCACACACACACACACAAACAAAGGATTAGTATAGCACTTCGAACAGCAGATAAGGGTGATTCATAAACAGATGAACCCAAAGCAGATGTGTTATCATGGTGTTGCTGCGCACCAAGTGCTGCAAGGCCACACCGGGTCCCTCAATGTGTGTACACACACACACACACACACAGACACACATAGTGTCAACTTCTATAATCGTCGAACTTGATAACAAACCCCACCTCAACTCAAAAAACTGAGACTTCTAGTCAGCAGATTCCACCACCTGAGTGTGTGTTTGTACATGTGTACTCCTATTTATAAAAACCCTCCACATGGCATGTTTTCATGTGTGTGTGTGTCTATTTTTACGGATGCATGATTCACATGTAGGGCGTGGACTCGTGGCTTTGAGCCACTTTGTCCCTCTGAGACGAGAAGCAGATGAAGAGAAAAAGGAGAAAGAGGAACGATTTAGATAACGCACACACACACTAACACTTGATATGCTGTTATCACATTATTATCAGAGAGCGCTGACCACAGGAGAACCCTGGCAAGAACCTGGTAAAAGATAATTCTCTCCCTCCCCAGGGGTGAATTCATGAATCAGATTGTTCAGTTTAAGGTAACTTTCTCCTCCTGCTGCAAAACAAACACCTAGTTTCATTTCTGTTTTCAACAACATCCTAATTGTTTTCCAAATTAAACAATTTATTGAAACAGGCAAAAACAGTGAATATGACTAAAGATAAAAGGGAGGCCCATTCTCATGTTTCAAAAGCTGCTGAATTGCCACTTTTAGATTAATTTTACTGAAAGAAGTTAATTAAAGTCTTGTTAAATGATTGCTGAATTAATATTTTGAAATTTTACTCTGTGTGTTTTCAACATTTCAACACATCCGGGTTGTTATCTACTTCATTGACCTGCAGGTGCTCTTGTAGCGCAGTTTTCTCCTTGCCACTTTGTCTTTATAAAAATACACAAAATCCCTCAAATTCTGCTGATTTAATATGGCGCAGAGCTGCAAAGTAGCTTTTAGAATGGAAGGAAATTAGTGACAATCTCCCTTTATATCGGTGAGAAGGCCCTCTTTGCTTGAACTGGAAGTTCATCCAGTTTTCCTCTTTTTTTGGGGGGGGGTGGGGGGGGGGCGGGTGTTCCCCTTGAATGTGTGTGTGTGTTTGGTTAGTTACAGTAATTACGGCCCAATAACTGACAGCCAAAACCAGGCAGGAGAAAGTAGTAGGGGGCTGTTTTTCCTCAGCCGCACGCAGCCTCTCTGCCGAACATCTGCTGAGAGATTTGCATATTAATTAACCCATATTAACTCTAATTATTCTGGGAAATTATCAAATAAATTAAATTTTCTAATTTTAACCATTTCCACCAACCCCCACCCCCCCTCCCCTTTTTTTTTTTACGTTGCTTGACGTGTGTCAGGTTAATGTTGAGGGACGCTCACCTGGGCAAAAATCAAAAAATAAATTAATTAATTAATAAATTCGGATCTGCAGCCCTTCCCCCTGTTTTCTTCTCATCCTTACCAACCTTTCCTTCCTCTGTACCTCTTTTCTGAATTCTCCCTCCCACTATCCTGGCCTGGGAGTCCTGAGGGCAGCCAGGGGAAGCTTTTGTGTGTCTTTTTTATTCTTCTTCTTTGGCTTATGTGACAGGGGAGACAGGAGGAGGGGTTACTCCGAACATTTGTTGGAGGCAGGAACATGTGTGAGCTGGGGGAGGAGGTGGAGGTGGTGGGGAGGGGGCACAGATGGTGAATCCATGCAGGACCCGGCAAAGGTGGGACCTCTGAGCTGTCGAGCAAAGCCCTCCCCTCCCCAGCCTGTTGCTGGGGGCCCCTCCTCTGCAAATAAACGGTGCATTAATTGAATTAGAGTCTGTGTTGAGGCGAGGGTCTCTGCGAGTGGCAGAAAGTTATCTGTCATCCTAAACCATCAAACTGGATTCAAAAGCAGTATTCAATACAGTTTTAGCCAGGTTAATTTAATTCTTTGTTAAGATTGTTTTTATTCCACATATGACACAAGTACAGATTCATATAAAAGTTTGATCAACAAAACAGATTTATTTATTTATTTATTTATTTATTTATTTATTCAGTCCTGTGCACAGAAAAAAGGTCTACCATATGCAAGAATTTCCTATTTTGCAGGTCTCCCAACATGTAGTAATACAATTTAAAAAGCAACATGAAAACAAATAAAACAATACAATAATCCCTGAAATAAAAGTGCAACAGTGGACCTGAGTTAGACAAATGAGTGCTCTATGTCTTGTGAATTTTTTAGATGTTTTCAATTTTAAATATTTGCACAAAATAAAAAATAAAAAAAACTAAATCCAATTTTTTTTTGCAATTTTACAACAACTTAAAAAAAAAACACTTTTGAATAAATAGATTATGAAAAGTTTTAAACAAAGACCAACATGTTCTCAGGCAATAAAGCAAGATTTTGTACATCTGTTGCTGCTCAGATTATGTGTTGTAGGTGACTCACAGCTAACACCTCACCAAATTTAAAATCATTATTTTTAAAAGGTCTGGAGTTATAGCCATTTTTGTGTTTGCTCTGGTCAATTATCTTTAGTCAGGTTGATTCTAAAAGGTTATTTGTTGCAGCCAATAATCTAATGATTAGTTAAAAAATATGTCTTGTAGTTCCTGAGGTATTTTGCTAACAAACCAAACAAAGAAGTATTGTAACAAATTCTAGCTTTAAAGTTTTTATTATTTACTTTTTTTGTGTTTAGGAATTATTTTTTACATCCTGATAAAGGTTATTTTGAAAAAAACAAAACAAATTATATTTACATTTTTATCTGCATATTTGAAGCCAGTTTTGCTTAATTTATGTTTGTGTTGATCTTTTGAAAGACACACTTACCTTTCTGTCTGTAAAAAAGGTGTTAACAAAGGTTAAACACTTGTCTTAAACACCTAAACTGTTAAAAAGTAAAAGTGTTGCTCTCAACAACTTATATCTGTCAAACAAACACTCACTTCACTTTTCGGGGACACCCCCCCACCCCCCACCCGTGTCTACACATGCTGCCCAGACAGACGCTGATGCACACACACACACACACACACACACACACACACTAACACACATACACAGATTGCGTTTACACTTCACTGAGTTTTCACCATTCATCGTCTCTCCCAAGTCGCTCGGCTCCCCTCCTCAGCCCTCACCCCTCAACTCTCTCCGTCTCTTTTCAGAGCTTTTGTTTGCCCTCTGCCACCATCCTTTCACCGACTTGGCCCCGATTTGCCCCCTTGTGCTCCATCACACCATTATACTGAGACAAGATAGCACAAAATATCCAAACACGTCTGCTTTTCTTTTGTCTGGTCTGACTCTTGCTGGATCTCAAGTCATTGGGCAGTTGTTTTTTTTTTCAGGGCAATCATTTCCTGAAGATAAAACCCCAATTCTGAAACAGTTGTGTACAATGACAACAGAATGTAGGGGTTTTCATATCTGATAAATGCATATTGTATGTACATTGGCGCTTAGTAAACAGTGGCGTTTAAAATAAAAATTGAACCATTTTAAAGAAAAAAACAAGATAATTTTGGAATTTTATGAGAACAGCTCTACTCATAAAGGTTGAGACGTCGCAACAAAAGACTGCAAAACTAAGAGATACAAATGATGGACCACTGGAAGAACATTCTGCAACAAATTAAGTTAATTGGCAACAGGTTAGTAAGTAGCTGGTTATAAAAAGAGCATTTTAGAAAGGCTGTATCACTCAGAGATAAAGATGGGCAGAAGTTTATGAATATTTCTCTCCACTCTAGCAACTGGTTTCCTCAATTTCTAGATATTTACAGACTATTGTTAAAAAAGAGGCAATGCTTCACAATGAGAAACACAGACTTGGAACAATGTGTTGCTTCTATGAAACTGAAATTACATTATTTTCCTCCCAAACAATATAAACTAATATAATTTCTGAATTTCTCTATTTGATATGTTTACTGTGTTCTACAGTGAATAAAATGTAGGTTTCTGTTTATTTACACTTTACACTGTCCCAACTTTTTCAGAATTGGAGTTGTGCGTTGGTTTCAAGGAAGAAAAGAGATTAACAGTTTTTTTTACAATAAGAATAATCAGTGACTTCCAAGCCACAATCCAATGTTACATCACACACAGAGCCCACTTATAACTACATAAAACTGAGAAAACTGTAGAGAAAAGCTGCCTTCATGGTGTGAGGACTAAGACTTACCAGAGGAAGTGCTTAAACTGTTGCAGACAGGAACAACAGCAGACAAAAGGTCATCATGAGAATCTACTACTGCTGGCCATAGCTACAAGGAAGCGACCTCGCCTCCACCTTCATGCCCTCCCACACACACACATACTCACACACACATACTCACACACACAAACCTCTCACCCTGACTAACAGAGCGCTCCTGCATCCCCATCTCCCTTGCAGCCATCCAGGTGATCCGCTTGGCTCACATTCATGAGACAGGGAGCGAGTGCGAGCAGTTATCGTCCAATAGGGAGACTGTCCTGGCTCATTATTGGCGTAGGAGGCCGAGCGTGTCACCTGGAGCTAAGCCTCGACACTTGACTAAAAAAGTCAGCCGGGGTTAGCATGAGAGCGTCGATGTGGGTGTTAGTCATTCTCCCTGCAGCCATCACCTCCACTGTTGGCCCCGCTGAGCAGCTAAAGCTCTGTTTCTCTCAGACTCTGGCACTCAAGCAGTTTCAAACAGCGTCCTGTGGGTTTTGGACTTGGGGATTGTTAAATAAATCTGATTATACCTGTTAGCATTGTGAAATGATTTTCTTTTGCAGCCTGCAGGTGGAACACCTGTGAACTTGGGTTAACAGCGGAGAGAGAACTGATTTTTAAGCTGAAATTTACTGCAAATGTTTGTCTTTAGGCCTTCAATTGCAGCTTTGTATTACTATAAGCTGTGCCAAAGAGATTTAAACCAGATTCTGATAACATAAATAATAATAAAAATTTGCATGCATTTCTTATTTTAAATCATTACCACCATTTAAGATCATTATCACCTATACATTTAATGCAGACATTCAGACACAGGCTTTTTCATTTAGCAGTCTGCTTTAAGTGTCTTTGAACACAACATGTACTCCTAAAAGGGCTCCCAAAGCAACTAATTTGTGGATTTTTCAGGAGTTAATAACTCCAAGACTGAAAGCATTTTTGATTGCTTTTACCCTGTGTTTGCTGTCAAACTTGATGCTTTCTAAATACAGTTATTTTAGAGCTGAGGCACTAGATTAAACCCACTTCAACTCTGTCACTTTTGTTTCTTCTTTTCTCAGCAAGTCTTTCCATCAGATTCTCTTAGTCAGTGATTGTTGATGCTTCTAACTGCTCTGATCAATACGCACTATTGGTTTTTGTGCCATTTTCTCTTTCTTTTTTTTTGGCTGAGTGGCAGAATAATGTCAACTCTATGAAAGGGTTATGTCAGGAAACCTGATATTAAACAAGAATCACGCAGTTACATGTGTCATTTTAATTATTTGCAAGTCAAAAGAGACAAACAGGTAGCAGGAAAAAAAATAAAATAAAACATCATCCGTAATTGCTTTTGTCAGGGATGACACATAAGGTAAGAAAAGGAGAGAAGAGGCATTTGAGGAGTAAACATTATCTCCTCTTTGTCTTTTTTCTCTCCTAAGCAGCACAAAAGCCTGATTAGGAGTGAAGTTCGGGGGAGATGAAATAGCCGCCTGCGAAATATTAGTAGGTTAGAATTACTTTGTTGTGTGACACAATACCAATAAATGCTTCATGCTCGGGGAGGGAGAGACTCCTGTCAACGGTGGCACCTCAACAATGGCAGCTTTCTCCGTGTTAATACTACGCGTTTGACTTGACGAGCACCCTGCTGTCATTTTGCCTTCTTGGAGGTAGACAGCTGACGTTCGGAGAAGATTGCATCTACTGTAGCTTTCGCAGACAGTTCAACGCCCCCGTGCTCGCATTTGTTCAGAAACTCTAGGACAAAACTTCACAAGAGATGAGCAAAAGAGAAAGGAAAAAAAAAAAAGATGTGAAGTCTTTGAAACTTAAAATAGCCAGAAGTTCTGAAAAGTTAGTTAGATCTGCAGTGCCGCTGTCCCTCGTTCCTTATGTGGGAAGTCAGGACGGTAGATGTGTTTCGGAAACAAAAAGAAGCTCCCCCGAATCCTTTTACATGGAAAGAATGGGCCCTTTAGAACCTGTCCAGCCTTAGATAATTTCATTCAGGCGGCCCCTGCTCCACCATCATTGAATCTGCATCCAGGGATCAGGTTCACAGGGACGGGTTGATAGCTTCCCAAGCCTCTTGGCCTTTTGTTCTAGCAGTCCCCCACACAACCACCCCCACACCCACCCCCCTTTTTTCTTTTTTCTCTGGAAGCTGGGGGGACACAGATCTGATGGTGAGAACAGTTTTGAAATGATGCATCCGAGAGAAGAACTCCAAACTTATTGTTTTTTGGGGGCTTCAGTTCTGATCAAAACCTTTTAAACAGGTAGACGTTTGTCTTTAGACATTTGGAAATCAAGGACACATCCAGTTGTACATAGGTGGACGCAGACCACCCAGGAACTCCAGCGTCTCCCGCCACTTCTGCGTCTCCAGTCCCCGTTTGCATTTTTTGTCACCCATAAGGAGCATTACTGAGTCTGAACTTGCCTAAACCCTTGTGATCACACCTCTTGAAAAGGTTTTGTTTCCTCCACCGATTGGTATTCGAGGCAGGTCACCGCACACCCTCCCTCCAACTCCTCCTCCCCCTGTCCTGCCTCCCCTCCCATGTTTGAAAGCCCTGTTTTCATTTTAATTTGCACCTGTTGTGCAGTTGTTCGCTGAAGGCAAGTGCAGACCAGTCAATTGCACAGAGACGTGTCAGGAGGAGATGTGGGGAGGCTTATCTTTTGATTTGTATAATGTTTTCAGAAATGTCGTGCACAGACTTCATCTGGTCAGCCCTCCTGATTCTGAGAAGGAGCAGGGACACTTTCAGGCTTCAGTAGGACGGACATTTTAATTAGCTCTCAATGCTTAACAGCAGAGGTGGATATGTGGGGTATGTTAGCAAAATATCTCAGGAACACTCAAACTAATTTTATTAAAACTTCCAGAAAGTAATTGTTGGATGTATGTCTACAACTCATTAACTTTTAGCAACTGAGCTAACATTTGGCATGGTAGTAGTGGAGTGGTCCCTAACACATACTTCAAGCACTAACCGATAGCTAAACATCTTTGTTTAAAATTTTACTATTAACATTTTGAACTTTGTCTGTTAGACAAATATATCACTGGATAGATTTTAATTTAACATTATGAAATACCCACCAGATGTCCTCCTACAACTATAGTTTTAGACTGTGTCCAAAACGGCAGGCCGGGTCCTCCGAAGGCCGAATTTGTCGGCCGCATACGTCACAGCGCCGCAACGAAGGTTGTCCAAAACCGAAGAGTCCTCCGATGCGGCCGACAAACGCGTCCTTCCTTTGGCCCAAATCGAAGGACTGGTCCGATGGATCCTTCCCGGCCCAGCATATCCCAGAATGCTCTGCGACCCGACCGGAGATTTTTTTATGCTAGTAATGGCGGACGAAGCGAGAGAAAAGAATACGTTTAAAATAAAAATATAGCGGTATAAAAATTAAAAAATTCAAGTGGTTGTAATTTTAATACTTTTATCGTTTGTATGAACATGTTTTTAAATATTATTTTTGTCAGAAAAAAAAAAGATTTTATATAGCGAAATAAAAATGCACCTACTGCGGGTCCATTAGTTCTTCAAGTTAATTTGATTGTTTTGTGATATTAATAACGCAAACAAATTCATATTTTTCTAATTTTTATCTAAGTTTGCTTCTGTTTAGCCTCGTCACAGTTGCTAGACGACATGACGTACGCCGGGGTAAGGACGGGAGGCTAGACCGTCCAAATTCACAGACACTTTATTTCCGGTCTTCCCG
>JARVGW010000357.1:7899074-7911679 GCA_031762495.1 Anablepsoides rubrolineatus | reverse complement strand
AAGTGATTGTAATGAGGGAGTGGCAAGGCTGATAGGCTAATTGACTGTGGATGTGGAACATGGAATGTTACAGAGCCCCCCATTTAAAGCACGGCTCCTGACGTGCTGCAAGGTTGGTCTGGGTATTTCCCATGGAAGTCCTTAATGAGGGTCTTGTCCAGGATATGCTTGGCAGGAACCCAGGAACGTTCCTCTGGGCCATAGCCCTCCCAGTCCACGAGGTAGTGCACAGAACGACCCCAGTGCCTGGAACGAAGGAGTTTCCTCACTGTATATGCTGGGGCCCCATCAATGAGTCGGGCGGGTGGAGGGGGCCTGGAGGGTGGGCTAAATCTGGAGTTAACGTATGGCTTGAGTCTCGACACGTGAAAGGTGGGATGAATGCGCATGTTCCTGGGTAGCTGGAGACGGACTGCGGCCACATTGATAATCTTGGCAATGGGGAAAGGACCAATGAAGCGTGGTGCCAACTTCCGACTCTCCACCTTAAGGGGGAGATCCTTAGTGGAGAGCCACACCTTTTGACCGACCTGATAGTTCGGTTGGGTGGATCGTCTTCGGTTGGCCGTCCGAGTGTAGGTGGTCGATGTCTTACGTAGAGCTTTTCTGGCCTTGATCCAAGTGCGCTGGCACCTGAGGGCTGCGGCATGGGCTGATGGTACTTTGGCAGATTTCTCTTGAATAGTGAACACGGGGGGTTGGAAACCATAGATAGTGTAAAACGGGGAAAGACCTGTGGCAGATGATGGCAAAGAGTTGAGTGCATGCTCCACCCAGGGGAGGTTGCCGGACCACTTGGTAGGGTCCTGGTTGCACAGTAGGCGAAGTTTGGTCTCCACCTCCTGGTTCGCCCTCTCGGTCTGGCCGTCAGTCTGGGGATGGAAACCAGAGGACAGACTGACACTGATCCCTAATAGGTCACAAAATTCCCTCCAGAATCTGGAGATGAATTGAGGACCCCGATCCGAGACAATGTCCGTGGGAAGCCCGTGAAGTCTGAAAACTTCTCGGACCAGCACCTCGCCCAGCTCCTTGGCAGATGGGAGTTTCTTGAGGGGGATGAGATGAGTCATTTTAGAAAATCTGTCAACTATGGTGAGAATAACAGTGTGACCTGAAGAGGGGGGTAACCCTGTGATGAAATCCATGGAAATGTGTGACCAAGGGCGAGGAGGAGTAGGAAGTGGTCGCAGCAAACCAGCAGGAGGTCGACGTGAAACTTTGGCCTGGGAGCATAGTGAACATGAGCTAACAAAAACCTTGACATCTTGGGTTAAGCCCTTCCACCAGAACTGGGCCTTGACGGCTGCCAGGGTCTTGTTAATACCAGGATGGCAGAAAAGCTTAGAACTATGACAGAAATTAAGTACCTTATTGATGAGATGTTGGGGAACGAACAGCCGATCCTTAGGACATTCAGAAGGTGGAGGATGAGACTGGTGTGCATCCCTAATCTGCTGTTCAAAATAGGTGACAGAAAGACGAACTGACGGGGGAAGGGTGTATTCATCTGGAGTCTGACTGTGACTGGTGGAGTCAGGTATCCTGGATAGGGCGTCCGCTTTGGTGTTCCTTTCTCCTGGTCTGTAAGACAGAGTGAAAACGAATCGGGAAAAAAAAAGAGCCCACCTGGCTTGACGGGCATTTAGCCTTTTAGCGGTCTTGAGATATTCAAGGTTCTTATGATCGGACCAGATCACGAATGGAATCTTAGCTCCCTCGAGCCAGTGTCTCCACTCCTCTAGGGCCATCTTAACTGCCAGCAGTTCTCGATCACCCACGTCGTAATTGCGTTCTGCGTTGGAGAGTTTTCTGGAAAAGAAGGCACAGGGATGAACCTTACCATCCTCACCTTCCTGGCTCAGAACAGCTCCTACCCCAGTGTTGGAGGCGTCAACTTCCACGAAGAACTGACGAGAAGTGTCAGGAGTCCGTAGGATGGGAGCTGTAACAAACAGATTCTTGAGACAGTTAAATGCATTGTTAGCTTGGTTGGTCCAGGTGAATTTCACCTTTACAGAGGTCAAAGCATGGAGTGGGGCAGCCACTTGACTGAAATCCTTAATGAACCTCCGATAGAAGTTGGCAAACCCTAAGAAACGCTGTAGCTGCTTGCGGTCTTGTGGTTTGGGCCAGTCCTTAACTGCTATGATTTTGCTTTGGTCCATAGAAACTTGGTTGGGAGCAATGATGAATCCTAAGAAGGAGGTGGTGCTCTGATGAAATTCACATTTCTCTGCTTTGACAAATAAATTGTTTTGTAGCAGCCTTAGCAGGACCGATCTAACATGCATCTTGTGTGTGGTCAGATCTTTGGAAAAAATAAGTATATCATCCAGATATACAAACACAAATTGGTTTATCATGTCTCTAAGAACGTCATTTACTAATGCCTGAAAAACTGCTGGAGCATTTGTGAGACCAAACGGCATGACAAGGTATTCGTAATGGCCAGTGGGTGTGTTAAATGCAGTCTTCCACTCATCTCCTTCTCTGATGCGGACAAGATGATAAGCGTTACGCAGGTCTAGTTTGGTGAATACCATAGCCCCCTGAATGAGATCAAAAGCTGAAGACATGAGTGGCAATGGATATTTGTTTTTAATAGTAATGTTATTGAGTCCTCTATAGTCAATACAGGGCCTGAGAGAGCCATCCTTCTTATCGACAAAGAAAAATCCAGCCCCAGCAGGTGACGCTGAAGGTCTAATGATTCCAGCCTGTAGACTCTCCTCAATGTACTTCTTCATTGCCTGACTCTCAGGAAGTGACAGGGAAAAAAGTCTACCTCTGGGGGGTATAGCGCCAGGGAGAAGGTCAATGGGACAATCATATGGACGGTGAGGTGGCAGTGATGAAGCTTTGGTCTTGTTAAATACCTCTTTAAGATCATGGTATTCAATTGGAACCTTGGACATATCAGGATCTGTGTGGTTGATTATTTCAGAAGGAGCAGGTTGACCCATTGCATCAAGCAAACATGAGGTAAGACACTCATTGGCCCAGCCAGTGATCTCTCTCTTAACCCAGTTGATGTGGGGGTTATGTCGCCTGAGCCAGGAGTTACCCAAGATGATGGGTAACTGTGGTGATCTGATTATGTAAAATTTAAGAGACTCATGATGATTGCCCCCTAAAATGAGATGGACAGGCTCAGTTTCTAAACTGTCTTTATTGAGAATATGGCCATCTAATGCCGTGACTCTGTGATCTTTAACTGAAGTTCTGGTCTGAATGCCTACTGACTTGGCAAAGTCCTGATCAATGAACTCTGTGTCTGCACCTGAATCAATGAACACCTTGGTATGACACTTATTACCATTGAAAAGAAGTTCAGCCGGGAGAACAAGCATAGAGGTGACGTCAACTTTATTTATATGACTCAACAGGACTCTCCCAGATCCGGTTGAGTCTGGCCTTTTAACGGACACTGCCTGACAATGTGTCCCTTGCCGCCACAGTAGTAACAAAGGTTACCTTGGCTACGACGTTTGCGTTCCTCCGGGGAGACTCGAACGCGTCCAAGTTGCATCGGCTCCTCCGCAGAAAGGACCTCCCTTGGAATAGGGGGTGTGGGGGAGCTGCTCCTGTACTTCCAAGGAGATGGAGGTTCAGTTCTGCCCTGTCTCTCCTGTCTTCGTTCTACCAGGCGGAGATCGATCTTGGTGGCAAGTTCCTCAAGGCCCCGTAAGTCGTCTGGACGTTCTCTGGTGGTTAGTTCATCCTTAATTTTGTCACTGAGGCCATGAAAGAATACATCAATGAGAGCAGGTTCATTCCAATTACTTTCAGCAGCTATGGTGTGAAAGTCTATGATGTAATCAGTGACTCTTCTATTGCCTTGTTTTATTGAAAACAGTCTCCGGGCAGCTTCACGCTCAGGTAAAACCGGGTCAAAAACTCTAATGAGTTCATTAGCAAAAACCTTGAAAGTATAGCAGATATGAGAATCCCGCTGCCATTCTGCTGTGCCCCACATTTTTGCCTTTCCAGTCAGTAAAGAAATTACATAGGCGACCTTGGCCCTTTCGGATGGAAATGATGATGGCTGCAGCTGAAAGTGCATTTCGCACTGTGTTATAAATGGTCGGCATTGCTTGGACTCACCATTGAACATCTCTGGTGGAGGTAGTTTTGGTTCATACATGGGAGAAACATAGTGGGAAGCGGCCGGAGGGGAAGGATTAGGCTGTGACACCACGTTGGCCTGGGAAACCGACAGGTCGCGGATCATTTGCGTCATATCCGTGACGGAGCGTTCAAGCCTTTCAATGGCGCCTTCCACACCAGAGCGCCACTGAGAGGGTTCTAAATCCATCTTGGTAAGGGGCCAGATTATTCTGACAAGGCTAGTGGAATGGGTTCAGAACACAGGTGGAATAAGGTGGAAGCAGATGGAATGGATGAGAAGTGATTGTAATGAGGGAGTGGCAAGGCTGATAGGCTAATTGACTGTGGATGTGGAACATGGAATGTTACAGTTTCATTCAAGTCCACCCACTGATGCAGGAAACACTATGTATTTTTACTAACTGCACAGGCAAAAACATGATCCCTCAGCCTTAGCTTTCAATGACGGGCAATAATCACTTCTACAGATTCTAGTCACCATGCACCTGCATCCAACTAGCAATTAATGGAAAACATACATACACAGGTAGCTGAAAATCTCACAATAAATCCAGGTGAACTGCAGACAAAAACAAAAAACAAGACCTAAAGATAAGATCAAAGTACTAGTGGTGTTTATATTTTAATCTTTATAAACTTGTTTGAGATTATGTCAAAAATATGTGTATACCCAATGTTTGCTCGTGACATTATTCAGAAATATTTGATGATTTCCTTGTCTCTAGTACAACAGAGCCCAAGTAGCTCTGCAGGCGAGTAGGCATTTCCAAAGGAAGGCGGTTTTTAAGAGCCACACCTGATTGGATGAGCAAAAAAGGGGCGTGGCTCAAGAGACACCCCTGATTGGATAATCGTTGCTTAGGAGGTTCTTCTTAACATTAGCTTACTTTTCTAGCATCGGCCTTTCACATTCATTTATTTAGGTTTACGAAGTTGCCATTGTATTTGAGGTAATCAGAAGACTTTGGAATAATAACAGCCGGCAGATTATGTTAACCAGCCGTATTATATGTTTATATGAAGAAGCTGCCAATGTCCGACCTGATGTCTTCATTCATTATTTACGCTTCTCTTGCTCCACATTATATTTCAAAATAAGAGCAACATCAGTCGGTAGTGTTTATTTATTTTATTTTTTTGAGACATTTAGAAATAGGGAGAAATAAATGTTTGTTTTCAATAGCTATGTTTACATGCGCAAAATTCTTTGATCGAATTGAAATGTATTTGGATTAAACAATCTGAATGTATCGTTTACATGATGAGTGTTTACATGCACCAGGCTTTTATTCAGAATAGAAGCACTGACATGCGCAGTTCCTGACTTTCCCTTAAAAAAACACAGAAAAAAAGTTCTACTTTCATCATGAACATAAATACACAGCTTCTGAGCTCTCAGAATGGACCTGCGACAGGTTTTAATAATGATGGAGATGTTACTGCACTCTCTGGTTCAGCTTATGTCCATGTAAACGTAGCTAGTGATACATTATGATTTGGCTGCTAAAAGTAATGTGAAAATAGTTAAAGTTAAAGTGAAAGAAAAACGAAAGAGGAGAACTAACCTTTTGGAAAAACAGCTCAAATACAACTAGTCAATCAGTGTTAATGCTTGAGAAACACCTACTTTGAGTCTGCAGAGAACCCCTTCTCACTGTTTTACACAAAAGCTCACAGTGTGTCATGTTTTGAACTGACTGGGACAAAAAACTTCACCACGTGGTGAATAAGTTGAGGAAATTTAAAAACAGTTCAAACAAAAATAATCAGAGCTGAGTTTAGTTTTTTTTAATCCTTACAACGTAAAGTATGAAACTTTAATTTTTTCTTTGTTAAACAACTTATACGAACCAATCAAAATTAGCTTTCTATTTATTCTTCAGTACATTATTTCCATGCAACTTGTTATGGTCCTCATGCATATTAGAATAAACTATTTGTCAGATACTAAAAAAACTTCTGCTTCACTTTGACTGAATGTCTGTTTAATTCCAGAAGAAGTCATTTTGAATAAACCTGAATTGCTGCCTTGCTTTCTTCTTTACCTGGATGACCCAGCCTAATTATCCGTGTAATGATATAACCCTGGGGGGAAATGGGATCTGCCTGTGTCTCCAACACACACACAAATAAACTAAAACCCCTAAAATTCCCAGAGTGGACCAGTAAGGCTCCCACTGACAGAAGCAATGGCTGGCAGTGAATTTCACCTGCTAATTAGATTAAACTCAGTCTTCCAACAAAGCCTGGAAAAGACCGGACTATGAGAACAAACACAAAATGACCCATTCAGAAGTTCAAGCCCTAAATTACAGAACACGATGAGACTGTTATGTAGAAACCACAGTCATAAACTAAATGAAGAGTGTGACTAAGGCCAGCGTCACACTGCCGATTTTCAAAGACTGAGAGACTCCAAACGTGAGGATAAAAATCATGGATAAACCAGGTTTGGTCCTACAGTGTGTGTTGTACAGTCACACGGCAAGAGACAACACACCACACACAGACAGATATTTCATTCATGAACATTAAGATGTCAGATATTAAATCACGCAAGACTTCCTGAAATCTCGCGAGAATTCAGATGTCAGAGAAAAAAATCTCATGTAACCTCCAGAGAGACGTGGGTTCAGAGTAAATAAATATTTGCGACAAAGAAGGAACAATGTTGATCATTTGTGGACTATTTTTACCATTGGAAAACAATTCCATAGAACTTTTAACATCAAGCAGACTTTTTGGTGAGTCATGATAGTTATTTTGTCTTCTGTATTTTAAAATCCCCTCCATGTTTACGTCACCTCGCTTTCTGATTGGCTACACATCTCATTCAACAGGCTGCGAGCTCGGGTGAACACTACACACACTGTGATTATCGGGGGAAAAAAATCAAACATGTTGAATATCCCCGATTTGAGGTCGGAGCGGTCTCAATGTCCTTCCAACTGACTAGATCACTCTTGAAGAACGGCTTTGAAAAGGTTAATACCAGTGTTTGTTCATGCTGAACCACTCCTTTGAAAAAATGTCTCAGTTCCAGAAGCTGACTGTTGTAGGCTACCAGGAAGCAGCCATTTATAAAGATAGTCAAACTGCTAACAACTCATGGATGGAGATAAAACAGACGTTGTGCATGGATGAATCTAACTGATAAAAACTGTGGAGCTTTAACCAGGACAGATTTGTGGACAAATAACTTTGGATGAGGGGTCTCAATTTTTTTTTCTACACTGCAGACTCCAGAGAGAAGAAACACCATGCAGTGATGTATACAGCAGCGGGTTCCCAGGAGCTCAGCTCAGTGGATCTCGGGAGCTATGAAAGATGTATGCAAAATCAAATGCCGAACAACCACGTGACCGCGTGTCGACCGTTTGGCTTCAGATAGAGTATGCTGAGGCCTTATCTCCAGCAGTCTCTGTCAGAGAGACGTGGTACACCCTGGACAGGTTGCAAGTCCATCACAGGGCTATAGGGACAAACAACCATTCGCATACTCACTCACACTTATAAGATGAACATAACATTCATGTTTTTGGTCTGTGGGAGGAAACCGGAGTAACCCTACATGCACACATGGAGAACAGGCTAACTCCACCCTAAAAGGCCCCAGGCGAGGAGCCCATTCAACCACCTTCACAGGCAACAGCTCTAACCACGCTTCCATCATGCCACCCATCAATCTGATCAGAATTAAACTTTATTTCTTTGAATTAAGGTTGTTCAAAAATCTATCAACATCAGGTACAATTGCTGCTCAACTATAATCAAAAAGCAGAAACTACCAATCGAAACCCACAATCATTTGTCTGATTTGTAAAATGAGGATTACAGCTCACCACCGTTTAGCTCTATTGGTCCAGACAACATAAAATAAGGCAAACACAATAAAACAGATGATTTGATCCAAAGAAAACTACTGCGATTCAGAGTGAAGTTCAAAACGCAGAAAGACTGAATTTCATTGCTCTCCTGCTGCGTATGTGTCTGAGCAGGGACAGAGGACAGGCCGTATTTATTGACAATGGCTGCTCCGCTCGATAAGGAGAGGCATAAAAATCAATCAACATAAAGGTCTGGAGGATAAAAAAAAAAGGTGGTGAGCATAAAAGCGGGCTGAATGTTGGAAAATAAACGAGAACATGGGAAGCTGAGAGGGTCAGGGAGTGAGAGAACGAACCAGAACGAAGGAAAGTAACGGGCAAAGAAAATTAGAAAACGGAGAGAAGGAGCAGACCTTTTTTGAAAAAAACATCTTTAGCTACTGCTGGGAAAAATGAAATGTGATGAGTTGGTTGCAGGAAAACAGCAGAAAACGTTTAGCTTCTTGCCTCGGGGACTTGGACCCAACTCAGCATTGAAGAGGGGGATGCGTGCTAATCAGATTAGTTTGTTTCTGCACTTGTAAGAAGAGACAGTCAGCAGTGTCCCATATTTAGCCTCCGCTGACGTGAAACAAGCTTTTACCTCCTTTCTGTTCAGTCTGGCCCAGTTAAACCACAAAGACCTGACTGAGGTCCGGTTATACCAGGGTTTACGGTCCAAAAATATGTAGAAAGTAGGCTGAATGTGACGTCTCTGTAGAGTTTATTGCTTAAATATGAGAACAAATGATTTATTGATTGAAATTTCATAAGTGCTGGTTGCAAACATGCATAGATCTGGCTATTAATTAAGCAAATGTTTGCCTTTATTTTTAATAACATCTCTTAATGATCAGCCAATTAAAAAGAAGGAACAACAATGTTTTTATATTAGACATTATGTTCTTTCAACAGGTGTGCCTTTTCACAGCAAAGGTTTTTTCCAGGACACAACCAACAAACACCAAATACAGACAAACATTGTGCTAACGTATAACAGAACCCTTATTTATGTCACTTGTTCAATAGAAAATAGTACTTTTAGAAAAAGAAAATATGGGTGGATTAGAAAACTGTATCACAAGTAAAGAAAAAGGGGGCACTAGAATGTGTATGAATATTGTGAATATTTTATTTATATTATATTATATTATATTATATTATATTATATTATATTATATTTTATTTATGAGCTAAAGAATCAGCCATCACCTGCTCTAATTTCTAAAGACCAGTATCAGAATTGGTCATTAAATGCTCATTGGTCAACTTTTACACAGATGAAAATCTTTTTGACCACATTCAAAAATGATGAAAGGTTGTACCAAATCCCAGGAAATGGTCTCATCAATACATGCAGCAAAACAAAATATACATTGTTGTTAAGATCATAACACTGCAGGGCATAGCTTATAACTAAACCGAGAATGATTGTGGAATTATCTCAAGATCAACATAACCACAAAGAAAGTAAAAGAAACCCTTAAAAAACAATCTATTTCATAAAAACAAACAAAATAATCACATTCTTTCTAAATTTGAAATTCAAAGCCAACAAACCAGACTACTATGCTTTAAATACAGTGTGTCATTTACATCAGAGGTGGGGTCAGGACCGCTCTGTGACATATGAAACATTACGTGAGGGTCCTCTGAAGACCTCCATGCATCAATTTAAATGCAAATAAATGGTTACTGGAATATTTTCACCATATTTCTTGAAATAAAAACATAAATGAATAAAAGTAGCACCATAGTTAGTTGTTAGCAAAATTTGCATCTGTAAACCAGTTGTTACAAGTTTCTGCAACTGTTGTTTTTTGAGTTGGAAGCTAAAAAGTTTGAAAACTACTCATTTACATTATTCAAACGCTTTAAACTTCATCACAAAATTACTCCAACCTTTAACCTGCGCTGGCGCATGCGCACAAAGACTGAGAAGGCATCCCATATTCTGCTCGGCCCAACTGGTTTTAAACATTTAAAATAAAGCTGCAACTCCCTAATCATACATAAGAGTAGAGATTTTAGACTTACATGATGTTTTTACGAAGACAGGTGTACTGAATATTCAATTAGATGTCTTCCTTTAAATTCTTGCCAGTTTCAGTCATTAGGCAACGTGCTGCTAATAAAAATAAGCATGAATGTTAGAAACAAGTTATTACTCCTGCTTAAATACATTTATTAGGATTTCTTCTAAGTGTGTTTACTGACCTACATAGTTTCTTTAAAAGTATCTTCGTAACGTAACCTGTACGTCGACTTTAATCATTTTAATCAGTGGACTCCTCACCTGTCGACTTCCCGGTAAGGCTGCAATACCCTTATTGACCACTATGCCTAAATACGATAGAACAGCTGTTATAACCCAGGGGGGCGCTGTTTTACACTCCTCAAATTAGGCGACATATAAAAGAAGACGACGTGCTACTGGTTATTCATAATACTAGATTGCTACTAATATATTGTTTTGTTTTATTCAAAATTATTAGGCTTTTAAACAAATGTAGTTGCTCAAACACATTATTATTATTATTATTATTATTATTATTATTATTAATAAAATTTGTATAATATAATTTATATTAACTTTCTTTTTCGATTAAAAAGTCAAAATTGAGAACTATACATTATTTAGTAGATTACATTTTTTTTAATTGCATGCCTTTAAATGTTAACATACAGTTAAAAAATAAAAAAGCAGATAAACATATTAAGCCAAACAATAAATTTCTTGAACCCTTTGTTAAGAGACATATTCTTGTTGATTTTAACTTCTAATATATCACTTCTGACATGGCACAGACCTGAAACAGAAAACCAGCAGTGACCTAGAGAGAAAATTGCGTGTTCGTACACTATTGTTCATGTGTATTCAACAAGACGCCTACATTCTCCCCATTCAGCTGCCTGCTAAATAGAAAGTCTTAGATTCTTCTGTTTTGCACTGTATTGTGTTTGATTCCATTGTGTGTCAGGGCAATGACGTGAGTGACAAAGACATGACAAGACAAGAGGACAGATGGAATTAAATTTCTGCACAATTTCCCTCATTTATAGAAAATACAGGGACTGAAGGTGATGGAAAATGTAAGAGAAAAAGACGAAGAGATTGGGTGAAAAAGGAGCTAATAAAAAAAGCTAATGGCTGCTTCATTTTGTCAAACCAGATCAAACATTACTGAAATGTTTAAAAACCTTCCTGGTAAGTGTGTATATATCACTTGTGAAAATATTCTTCTTCAAAAGCCTGTTCATAATGAGGAGAGCCCTCTTGTCTGGACAAAAGAGGTGCCTTAAAAACCTGAGTTCTAAACAACCAGCAGCAAATAACAGCAATTTCACAGCTAATTTGTGGATTTCACGAGTGGATGCCTTCATCACCTCCCTCAATTTAATGCAGAGAATAGAGACATGCGTGACATTAGGCCTACAAGATCAAACTATAAGATTCTTCTACTTTATAATATCCATAATCCAGTCATTTCTAGAGCTGAGATATGGAGTAGAAGTAGCTGAGAGTCATCTCCATCACACGCTCCAAGCACTAACATCTTTGTATGCAAGTGGGCGAGTGATGTGCATTTCTTCAAGGGATGCTGTTTTCTTTAATTCATTTTCAAGTTACCCTCTTTTTCACACCATAAAACAGAATCAGTGTGTTTTACAGTGTGATGCTCCATTTAATGTACATTTATTTTACACTTTTATTATCTTAAATGTTAAAACTCCTATGATTCCATGTTTCTTGTTGTTTAGTGAATTTTGACCTTTGTATATAGCAACTGCCAGACAGTTTTTAAAGGAGTTATAATTAAAATAAAAAAACTGATAATTAGTTCAAAGCATGACTGCATTGCTTGTTATTACCGCGCTACACTGAGCTTGGCAACTTGAAGTCTGCAGTTTTTTTTAAAAAAGGTTTGTCAGGAATCTAAAATAAAAAATCCTATGGTCCACTGTAGGTAAAATGTTTTGTGTTTCCTGAAAAACTTGAAAAAATGACCAGGGCGATTATTTTAGGAAAATATTGTTTTTCATTTGCATAGCTCACAGCTACAAATTAGATTGTGCTAAAAAAAGAAAGTAAACAAAACAAAAAGACAAAGAATAGACACTGGCTGAAACTAAATTTGATGGCATGGAAAAGTTTGGGAACCCCTGGAATATTATGCAATGGCCAAGTCAATCACCTGACCTGAATCTGACTGAGCAGGAATTTCACTTGCTGAAGATAAAACTGAAGGGAAAATGCTCCAAGAACCGACAGGAGATGAAACCCACCATCTGCTGATGTCAAACAGACTGAAGGCTGGAAATGACTGCAAAGGATTTGCAACCAAATATTAAAAAAAGAAAGAAAGTTTGATTGATGATTGTTAATTTGACCAATTACTTTTGATCCCTTTAAAAACTAATTATTGTAATTCATGCACTGGTCACCTGATTTGAATGTAAATACTAGGGGTGCAACGATACAGAAAATTCACGGTTCGGTTCGGTTCAATACTTTAGTCTCAAAAAAAAATTTGGTAATCTCAGTGGATCTGCACTCAAAAATGCAGCCTAGGTGGAGTAGTTGAACACAGATCTACTGATCCTTCA
>JARVGW010000357.1:6911693-6926406 GCA_031762495.1 Anablepsoides rubrolineatus | reverse complement strand
AGGTTAGCCTTAGGATTTGTGGTCAGGGTTAGGCTGCAGAAATGTAATGGAAGTCAATGGAATGTCCCCAATTGGATAGCTGGGCAAACCTCTGTGTGTGTGTGTGTGTGTGTTTATAGAGCTTTTCTTGTTTGTATCATAACAATGAATTCTTTGTAAAAGTGATATAAATGTATGATTGTTTCTGTTATTATTAACAGCTGAGTCAGTCATGGAGTTTGATGTCTGTTCTAGAAGTAAAGAGGAGGAGGAAGAGACAGGTGAGCAGAACCTACAAAAAACAGTGCCAGCTACTTTGGAGGTTGTTTTTTGTTATAAACTGATTTGTGTTTTTATTTGTATCATTGAACCAGTGTTTTTCAACCATGGTCCTCAAGGCACACTGCCCTGCATATTTTAGATGTTTCCCTACCTCAACACAGCTGATTTCAATTGATAACTGATTAACAGGCTTTTGTTGCAACTGCAATCATCTGAATCAGATGTGTTAAAGCAAGAAAACTTCTAAAACATGCAGGGCAGTGTGCCTTGAGGACCAGGGTTGGGAAACACTGCACTGAACACACACACACGCACGCGCGCGCACACACAAACAAAGAAAAATGTAATTTAATAAGTATATTGTTCTGTATATAAAGTTTACTATATACAAATGTTCTCAGACAGCCAGGTTGACAGTTTCAGGAGCTGCTTCAGTAAAACTTCCTAGTTCTCCTCCTCTTCTTTGAAATAAAGAGCAAAAATATTGCTAAACTAAAACTTCTCCACACCTAGAGGTTACCCAACATCCATGAGATTTCTGCTTACAGCTCAAACATTTTCCTTTAAATAGGAGTATACTGTGTACATGACCTTATTATATTATACATTTCTTTTAAAAAATATAGCACATGAAGTTCTCTGTACAGAAAAAAATCTATATATTTAGCTGATGCTCAATACACCCTGTGTATTTAGCTCAACATCTGTATAATTTATTGAGTTATATTGTGTTTGCTCAGGTCAATTAGCTGTGGCGGCCATCTTGAATTGGGTTAATTCCAGGAAGGCTTTAAATACTTCCAGTTCACATAATGTTAGGAGGGAAAAAATATTTCTTGTACTGCTCTGACTAAAACTGGACTTTTAAAATACAACTAAATATGTTGTCCTACTAAAATAATCATCTCAAATCTAATTAATCAGATCTGGACTCGAGGTGCCCTGATCGTGTCAGATCACTTCAAACAAACAGAGGCTGAACCGCACATCCCTCTCTGCCTCAGACTGCCACTTATTAGGTAACGCCATCGCCACGTGAGATCTCAGCTGTCGAGACGATAACGTCCACTGAACAGTTAATCCTGCCAATAAACCATCTGCTGAAGAACATTAAAAACTATTCAGTCAGACAAAAGCTCACTAGGGCTGTTCAATGGCAAAAATTTGATATGATACATATGACACAGGGTCACAGAACAATATATCGTGATACACTGCTGTACAGAAAAATGGCTTTCTCCAAAAATCCTAATTAAAACTTAATGTTTTATTTTACATGTATTTTATATGTTGCATATTAGGGCTGCACAATATATTGAGAATATGTCCTTATCACAATATCAGTGTGTGCAATATTCATATCCAAAAGGACTGCTTGGAATGAAGAGTTGAAAGAGTTAAAGAGTTGTGTTGTTCATACTAATGCAATATTTAGCCAGTAGGACAGAGTCTCACTGCACCAAAAGCTTGAATACTTGGCTCGGATACTGCAAAGAATGACGACCCTCTGGTGGCCCAGATTGCCTGAAGTGGTGCATGCTTGGACCAGCACCACATAAACCAAACCACTAAACTAAACCATCTTAAAAACAGTACCATCTCTGCAAGACCTGGCTCAAATCCATTTGACAAACCCCTTGCCATGCTAGAGGTGCCAGCTAGACACCAGACTTGGCCCACATCTGTCTGCTATGTGGGAATAAACACAGTTTAGGCTAAATGTATTTTAACAAACCAGAAGTCAGCATGCATACATCTAAACCACAATGCACTGCAAAAGAGACAATGCACAGGATTTATATATAAAAGGTTTCTTTGTTCAGGATGAATTTAAGTGTACGCACCAAATTGTGTTGCTCACTGCTAACATTGAAAAAAGGTAAAACAAACTCAAAATTAGTTTTATCAAAGGCCATTAAATAATTCAATTCAATTCATTTATAATAGTTTATTCATTTTTCAATTAAAAACTAAAATTTCAATACAACAAAAAGAAACAAATCTCATAAAATGAAAGGAAGCGCCAAGTCACAACAACTGTTGTCTCAGGGCACTGAGCACAAAAAACAATCAATCTAAAGAAGCCAGCAGATTGTGTTGAATCTTCACTTCATCACAGCCTCCCATCCTGAGCAGCACACTGGTGACAGTGGAGAGGAAAAACTCTCTTTAACAGGAAGGAACCACCAGCAGAACCAGAACCAGGACAGGCAGTCATCTGCCTTGACTGGCTGGGTTTATAAATATATGCGTGTGTGTGTGTGTGTGTTGCTAACTTGTTTTTTGGTAACTTGCTGCAGTTGTTTAGTTGAACTCGTGTGAAGGAAACAATTAGTCATTGCAAACAATTCATGTAAAGTTACTCTCACCTGTGTCATCTGTCTGTTAATTAAGGCTATTCAGTATCCCAGGCAGGAGCTATGTGTTATTCCAGAACGTCTGTCCTGCAACTTATAGTCAGGTGCTATGTGTGCTTTTTCCCTCTTCATGATGCATGTTTTAATGTTGCGATTTATAGTCCAGAAAATATGGTACCCTTGTTTCCTTTAATCTGTATTGATTATTGATCAGGATAAGTTTTATATTTGAATTTTGTTTCATAAGAGTTATTTGTCCAAACTCTACATAAACAAGCACGGAGATTAAGTGTTTAATTCTGAGGAGTTATGCGGAAGGGAAAATTGTTGAGGAATTTGTGATAGTTTCCTTGTTATAAGCAACTGAGCCCCCCACCCACCCCACCCACCCCTCAAATCCCTGCGGGATGTGCTGATGCTTATTGGGACCTGCTCCAAGAATAATAAGTGTGCCTGTAGAAACAAGCATCATTTGCATAGTGTTTTCATTTCATCTCTTCCGCCTTCAAAACAAACAAGCAGATGTTAAAAACAGTAAAATAGAACATTTCTACCAGTATGATTAAGATTTAGTTGACTTCTTTTGACTCATTTTCATACGTATAGTTGCTTGATGCTCTCACTAAAATCTGGCAGCACTGATTGGTTCACGAAGAACAGAAGTTGCTGCAGTGGCTTCAAAAACAGACAGAAATTTAACCAAATTTAATTTGGTAAAATTATACAGCTAGCCTTTCTCTATGCCCCGTGCACTAAAAGGTACTGACCACTGATGACTATTAGACAGATAATTTGACTGAACGTAGGGCTGGGTGGTATGACCTCAAATTCATATCACAGTCTTCACAGTAACTGTATATATCATGGTATAAAATGTTCATAAAAAGTAAAGAAATTAAATTTTTAGAGCATTTATTTTTTGCAGAAAACTGTAAACATAATTAAACCCAGCATTCTTGCTTTAATATCTGCCTGTCTTCTGTCTGCTGAACTTATCAGCTGCTGCTCTGCTGTGCGCTCTTCTTCATCATCTTCATCATCAGAGTAGAAGCCAACTTTACATCAGCAAGATGAATTTATGACTGAACGAACGTCCTCATCTTTTAATCATCTCTGTGGGTAACAATACATCAAAAGCAAGTTTTTCTCCGACAACTTTGGTGTGAAAAAACGATGGAATTTAAAGCTTCAATCTGCATGACGTGCAGCATGAGAGGATGGGGGGGGGGGAGTGATCCCAACGTAACTTTTCTACAGCAGGAGGGGGAAATTTTGAGGATTTATTCTCTCTATACGTGTTTTAAATCACTATATGTCTTCATTATATTTCGAACTCCTGCTCAGTTGTTTCTGCACAGGTGTGATGATGTAACCGACAATATATAAAAAAATGGAAGCATTTATTTCAGCACTAGATATCAGTAAGTGTTTCAAACTAAACTTTAGCTAACACAGCTACATTGATTTAGCAAATAATGTGTTTTTTATTTCCTTGTTCACTTGGAAACCGCTCTTTTCTTTGAAAAATTTCTATGAGAAATTGTTGAGAAACTCGCTTCAAAAGATTTGATCCACCTATAAACCTCCCCATTGTGGAGTGATTAAAAGCTACGCTGCACTTTCCTCGTCTGTGAAAGTTTGTTTTTATTTGATAGCAGCCGCTCTCGAAGGCTAAAGGTTCCAGTGATGATCTCTTCTGTCATGATATTATTTGTCTTCTCAATCCTGCCCTGAGTGTCGACATGAGCCGTATGGGAGGAAACTCTGGGTTGAAAAAGGAGAAACAATAGAAGGAGCTTGAGACAACACCCACAGACGGCAAGACAAACACCCCGACGTTGCTGCAGGCTGGGCAGAAACTAATCTGAGCGCCGTCTCCGGTTCCCTGACATTTTGTGTTGAAAGGCTGTGAAAAGTGTGAAGCACAGTCAGCAACAAACTAAGACTGATCACGCTCAAAAAGAAGGAAAACAGCTGATATAGGGGCCAGAATTGGATTCTGAGATTTCATTCACAAGAACAGTTTTTTTTTATTAACTTTAACATCCTAAAAACAAAGGCCTCCTTGTCTCCAGGACCACCTCAGACTGCCGGACTTCAAAGCACAACCTGCTGTTTTGGACCAAAATAACACCGTGACACACGCCGGCTGACGTGGGACGAGTTAAATAGTTTCTTTGTGCCAAGGGGCTGTGCAGAACTCACAAGATAAATGTAGAGCAGAGACTAATCACACAGAAGCTTCTTAAAATCCTGTTTCCTCCTCCTTCCTTAAAGTGAACACTGACGACTTGTAATATTATATTATATTATATTATATTATATTATATTATATTATATTATATTATATTATATTATATTATATTATGATAACAAAAAAGCATTGTCAGATGGACGTTGCCATGTTATTTACAACACAAAGCATTCTGGGTAAATGATGTACATCAGCTGCTCCGGTGTAGCTTCAGAGCTAATAAAGATAGCATTAGCTCTGAAGCTAATATATTTATGGTGTTAACTTGAGAGCAGTTAGCTCCAGGACTTAACAAATATAGAGTTATCTCCAGAGCTAATAACACTAAGCAGAAAAAATAAGTAAATTTATGTTTGGTAGATTATTTCTTTGTTGTAACAATGCTTGGCAGCACCTAGGAGTACCAGAAGCTGAAAAACAAGTGTCAAAACAACAGAACAAGTAAAGCTGTTTGGCAGAAAAGACATGGTAAATTTTTCATATGCACAACCTACATACTCAGCTCTACTGCTCACAAAAGCATGTTCCATACAAATGTGGCACCATTTAAATGGGAAATTAACAGACTTTCTAACAGTATATGATTCTTTGCCAAGAAAAATTGTTGCAAAGGAATAATCTACAAATTTACATACTTTTTGTGCTAAGTTTATTACATTTGATCTAGTGCTGGTGTGAAAAAACTATAGGATTTAAAGCTTCAATCTGCATGACGTGCAGCGATTTAAAACACGTATAGAGAGAATAAATCCTCAAAATTTCCCCCTCCTGCTGTAGACACTGAGTTGTGAGGAAAAAAAATACCGTCAAATACCATGAAACCGGTGTAATTGTTGAAAATACCGTGATATAAAATTTGGGTCATTACCGCCCAGCTCTAATTTGATCATTTCACATATTGTGCAGAACAACATAGAAACTAATATAAAATATAACACATTATAGCTTTTTAGCCCCGACTCTCTCAACTGCAACCTGTTTTACGTCATCACCCCCAGGATGAATTGCATCAGTAGAACATGACAACATGCTCAAGTGAAAACTGTAATAACCGTGCCAGTTTTTAAGTGATTAAGAGTTTTCACGTGTCACAGACAAGTTTTAGGAGAATAGAGAATTAACATCTCACTTAACAAAAAAAACTAATTATTCACTATTTTGATTACAAAAATGCACTCTTAGAAGAGTTAGTTGTTAAGCCGTGTCGTGTCTAGCACCAGAGTTTGTTCTCATCTTCCTCCCCAGTCCAATATGACAAAATTTGAGTGTGAAAGGTAAAGAACCCACACCTGCCCCACTTTGGGTCTTAACCCCAACATCTACTCCTGTAATAACCCTGGATGGCAGCCCCCTGCTCCACACATGTGGTCTATGTTGCATCAGAAAGGGCATCTGGCATAAAAACAATTGCTAAATCCTCATGTGGGTTTGCTCGCTGTGGTGACACAGCACAATAAAAAAAGAACATTTTAAACTGTGCTTGAGAATAAAAGCCACTTTCCTTCAAAAACCATCTCGAAAAGTGACTGTGCAGCCTGGTGTAGATCCTTAAAAGTATAAATTCTGTTGGTTCACAGTTTGACCCACAACTGAGAGAACTTATACAAAAACCTTTGAACCCACTGGACCATAGATGGCCCACCTACAAGGCAAGTTGAAGGACACCTATAAAAGTGATCAAATTGTATCTAAATTAAAGTAGACATATCATGCTTTTGAATCCTTCTTTAGGATTGCTCTCTGTCTGTCCGTGACAGCGAGGGTTTGTGTCAAGTTCTATCTTAGCATTCAGTTGGGGTGAATATAAAGTGGAATTAAAATGATTTGATATGAATTCCTCCTCATTTTACTTGTTTACAATAGGGATGCACAATATATCGGCATTAATATCGGTATTGGCCAATATTGGTCATTTTTTAGAATATCGGTTTCAGTCCAATATGTAAAACTGGGTTGACATTAAGGCTGCAACAATTAGTCGACAATATATAAAATTTTTATTACTGGTGATGATTTTTTTTTACAGAGTGAGACATCTTCTTGTCCATCTATCTGTGTCGAGCTTCACACATGTGCACTAGCATTCACCGGCATGTTTAGTCATGGTGGCTACTGATGAAACAACAACACGGCGGTGCAAAACAATCCAAGGTTTGGAACAATTTCACTCTCGATAAAGGAAAACAAGAAACTTAGCATTTAAAGAGGAGGCATATCGAATATCTGGAAGCAAACACAGAGTTGGACACACCTGGGTAAGATATGTTGAGTTAAATGAGGAGAAAACTCGTAGACACTGTTATTTGCCAAAAACAAAAGGTATGACTGAAGAACCAATAACAAAATATACAAATTTAATTAGTTTTTGAAACAAGTATTTGCAGCTTGCTACACAATGTTCTGAACTATTTTACTGCTGCTAATGTGCCAACTTTGTTTTACGGGGAAGAAAAAGTATTTTTGTTTTAAATGGTTGGGAAAATGGGCTGTTAAATTTTCAGCAGCAAACCTGATTAAATTTTGAATGAAGTACCCATCTTCTGTGTGTTTACCACCACATTTTCAATAAACCTAATGCTAAATGTAAAAGCTGATAGCTAAATAAGTGCTATTTTATAATTATATGATTCATAATCCGATTATTAATCAACTAATCGTTTCAATAGTCAATGACTAATCAACTATCAAAACAGTCATTAGTTGCAGCATCAACTAGCATTAACATCCGATATTGACTTCCCACTTTTTATCTTTGTGTTTCTGTTTTGGGAGGGAAGATGGTTGGTTGAGAGGTATCTGTTTGATCATCATAGTGATATTGATGCTGAGCAGCCAGGAATAACTGAAGCAGAGCCATGTCAGAGGTCTGGTCATTTATTTACCATATCAAAAAAAGACCCAAGTTTGTTTGTACGTATATGTAAATTTAATTTGTGCATTTGTGTAATATCTGTAAATATCGGTTATCGGCCATAACAGCAATAATTATATCGGATATCGATATCAGCTGAAATTTTCATATTAGTGCATCCCTAGTTTACAAGCCCCTCTGTCACTCCTTTTCTGTGTGTCTCAGATCAGCTCATTTTGAATGAATTAAAAGATGTGAACAACAGAAGACTTGTCCATCCAGCCTTACATGTTGGAGCCAGAGTCTGACCTGAACCAGAGTCTGACCCAGAACCAGAGTCTGACCCAGAACCAGAGTTTGACCAGAACCAGAGTCTGACCCAGAACCAGAGGAGAATGAAGATGAGGAAATTGTAGCTGGTAAGTCCAGACTTTATTTAGAAGTTCCTTTGCAAATAATTTGACATAAAAGTTCAGAAAACATCATAGAAAACAGAGAAAACTGAACGAGTTGAAAAATGTGACCCAAACAGAATATAAAGATATCTTTGCAGCACCTGGAGAGACTAAAATAAACTTTTCTGCCTCCTACTAGAGACTCCAAAAATGCACTTTGACAGCTAAAAAAGTGGATCTTGCAGGATATGTCCACTTTAAAATCATTCCATGTTGCCCTCCAATTTTCATCCACTGATGATTAAAATAAAATATATATTTTTTAAAATACTTGCTCTTTTAGGTCCTTGGCAACAGTGTGGGTGAGTGTGTGTTGGGACTGACACAAACCTGTTTATATTAGCTTGTTAGTTAGCTGTTAGCTGACTTAAAGTTGACAAAACCTAATTTAGCTGAAGGTAATTGGTCCGCTTACAGTTTTTAAATTTAGTGAAAAAAGCCGATCTGATAAATGTGATTCTGTTGTTAGCTGTTAGCTGATGAGTGGAACCATGCCCACCACTGGCTCTTCAGTGCTGTACACTTTGGTAAAAAAAACAATCAATGATGGTTCCAACTCTGTGTTTGACTGCAGGTACGGTCTTCTTTGGGTCACTTTATCATTTTGCTTCCTCTAAACATTTCCGGTCAAGTTGATGCCAAACAGCTCAATTTTGGACTCACCTGACACTGTAAGATCTGACAGCGTCTTCAGATTATTAACGAGCTATTCCTGCGTTGGTGAAAGATGTTTTTATGGCAGCTGAGAGGTTAAAATAAAAGAAACTGATTCTATGAACAGTGTGTTTCTTTAGCAGTGTATGTAATTGATTGATTGATTTGTGTGCCACATGGTCCCCTAACCCAATCTGTGGGAGCCAGGATTCTGAAAATCAAGTCTTATCTTTTGTGAGTTAGGTTTAGACTACCACAAAGATAAAGAAAGTGAGCTAAAGACAACAAATATTTGCCTCACTCTAAAGGACAACGTGCTGTTATCACTTCATGTCTGCAGATCTTTGATTTGACATCAGTGATTTTTAGGAGTTTCAAAACTAATCTCAGCTCTCGTGTCTTTTTTTTTTTTTTTTTTGCTCACGGCAAACTCTGTTCCCTGCTCTGTGGCACTCGCTGTGTGATCTGGGCTCGCGCTGCAGCGTTGGATTGTGGGGCGAGCGAGGCCAGTGGAGCGAGGCAGATGAGGAGGAGGAGATGGGGGTAGTCATATCAAAAAGGCTCTGGAGTAGTTTTTCTGCTCCGAGCACCTTCATTGGATGGCGGCAGGCACGGCTGGGTGTTTACCCATGGCCCAGTTATTTGCTAATCTGTCCCTCCCTCCACCACCGACTGGCCTTCGATGCACCCTCCCCTCAGCGCTGCCCCCTTCCCCTTCGGCTTTGCAGCTAAAAAACAACAGCGATCTAATCTCCCCCCTCCCTGCTGCCAATGTAGGAGGGAGGCGAGGCGAGGCAGTCTGACACTTGATTAAAAGGCACATGGACGGGTCGGAGGAAGAGAAGTGTGGTACAGTACAAAAAAAAACAATAAAAAAAGCTAAAGCTTCCTCAGCTAATAGCTGTGCTTGATGCATCACAACCCCCTCAAGCAGACACGCTTTCTGAAAGCCACTCGAGTGAGGATTTTACGTCAAAACGCATCAACTAGCCGTGCATTTCAACACTATCACGTCTCTCTGGTTGCAGAGCTGACCCTGACAGCACAAACTGAATGTAAACAAACAAAAAGGCCCAGCGCTCCTTAAAGAAACTTAGACTAAATCATCTCTTGTAACAACTGTCGCAACTGAGACATGTCAAGTGTGTGTTAGGGAGAACTCTCAGCTACTACCACACCATGTAAAACTCAGAGTTAAAGCCCTTCTCATACAGGGAAATAACACTTAGCTGTGCCGCCATCTTGAATTGGATTGACTCCAAACATTAGTCAGTTCTAGATGTACGTCTGATTTCTCTCTGAGAGTTTTATCAAAATCAATCCATTTGTTCAGAGATATTTTGCTTATAGACTAACAGGACTAAAGCTAGAAATAAAAGTGAAGTCTTTTGAGTATAAGTTACTACATCAAATTTTATTTGTATACACATATTACTATATTTATAAGCTCGAGAGCTAAAACTATGCATATTATTATCTCATATTGTTTTTGTATTGTTTGTTTATTTATTTATTTTTCCACTTGTTTATTTTTATTTGTTTTTTCTTCAGAGATTTTTGGTCAACCGCAGCACAGTAACAGCTGCACCTAGCAGCATGAAATTTGGTAGGAATATAGATGTGGCCCACCTAAATCGTGCGGTTTTGAGATAGACCCTATATTTCAAGAAGGGACATTATTATAAGCTGATGTGTGGACAATGCAAAAATGCTTATATCTCAAAGGAACTAAATTTTTTTTTGTTGTTGTTTAGCTCTGATGAAGAGCGATCATTTCATGACATCATTATGTGTTTCTATACAACTACCACCCAGCAGCAGGCAAAATAATCAAAACATATGACTGAAAATTGTTCTTTCAAGAGTGAACCTCCATAAACATGATCAGATCTTGATGAAATTTGTCTCAGGTGTTGTCCTATCAGACCTACATCAACTATCAGTCTAACAGACCCATATGTTCACTACCCCCACCAAAACAGCTTCTACTCAAAACTGTCTCTGTGGATCATTTCTATATTTGTAAAGCATCTACAGTACAATTTCCTGTAGAGATTAGTAAATATATGACATAATGCATGTGAATGTGGTTTGTTTCATTATCACTCTACTCAGACTCCTGAGAACAGATCTGTTTTTTTTTTGTTTTCCATCATTGAAATATTTTATTTGTAATGGCCATTCCAAAGTCACTTATTCAGAACATCTTAAACAGACACAACCCGTATGTGAGTTCTGGTGTGTGAGTGGTTTGCTTATGTACAGGGGTTATATATGCCACCGCTATGTGGTATCTAGTTAGCCCCGGAGTTAACACCATAAATCACAATTTATATGTTAGCTCAGGAGCTAATGCTACATTTTTAAGTTCTGGAGCTAATGCAAAATATCAACATATATATTAGCTCAGGAGAAAACGCTACTTTTTTTAGCTCTAGAAATAATTACACATACTGTCGCACTTCAGAAACTAATGCCATAAATATAAAGCTGCTCAAATAATGGCCAATGGTTTTGTGCTTTTTAAATTCAGTTGGCTGTGGCGGCCATCTTGAATTGGGTTGGCTCCAAAGTAATCCAGTGTTTACTTTCTGCATTTTTTTATGTGAAACACTTTGCTAACAAACAAAAACAGTATTGGCATCATTTTGCTGACACCCCCACCCCGATTTTCCAAGTCCTCTTATGTTAAGTTTAAGGATGTAGTGTTGGTGGTGGTGGGGGTAAAGCTGTCCCATCTGCTGCCCTGCGACTGCCCCCACCTCTGAACAGCACCAGTCTGTCTGGGTCTGGTACAGTTATGCTAATCCCAGGGTTTATGCTAGCTTCAGAGCTTACAGGACCCTCTTACAGACCACCATTTTATACCCCACCCCCACGCCCCAAAATGCTTCCTGTATATCTTTACTTTCCCAAATATGCCATGAAAATGACAAGTGGCGTTTCACTCCCTGTACTGGATAATCTCAGATTATATGAGCGAGGCTCGGGCCAGTCTGTTTGGGAACAACACTTCCTTGTTGAAGAAATAAAACTACAAATGCAGGCTTGACACTCCATTAAAGCACCTTAACAGGTTGATTTCTTTTCTCTTGGAACAAATCCAACTCTGATCACAGGTGGCCTGCGGCCGTCTGGAGCGACGGGGGTTTCACCTGATCTGTCAGAGCCGACTGCCGTCAGGATTTCCTGTCAAACTGCTTGCCAGGAGCAGACAGCGTCATAAATGAACATAAATCATGCTCAGTCTGGTAATTAAGTTCTTTAACAAGCCAAAATCTGACTCATAAAACAGCAGACGTAACCTGATCCCCGACTGCCTCGGGGCGACAGACAGGTGTGTGTCTGTTAGCAAAATCTCTCACCAAGGTGAATTTTAATGAGACTTTCAGGAAATAATCAAAGACCTGAGCTGCAGAGCTGGTTTCTCCCTTTATACATCAGTCTGAAGTGGACCAGGGTCAAAACAGAGAAAACTCAGACCATTTAAACACAACTGACTTTTTTTTACCTGAGTTGCTGTCACATGTTGGCCTTAACATGTTATTTCTCTGTTATACTAAAAGTAAAAACTCCTAATTACTTTAAGTTTTGCATGTGTTTATAACATTTTTCACATTTAGCATGTTTAGTTATATTTTGTATTTGTTTCTTTGTTTTTCTGCACAATGTAGGGTTGAAACAATCAAATGTGATGTTTAGTAAATTAGCTCTACAGCTGACAATATACTGTATATAAAATATAGCATTAGCTTGAGCTAATGCTATATTAGCTCTGGAACTAACACCATATATTATGTATTGTTACCATGCTATGGTGATACATTTTATAATCGCATCACTTCAGTTGTTTTTCAAGGTATAACTTTTAAAAAAATCAGTTTTAATAGAAAATTTTTACAAATAAATAAAAAGCATTCATTTAAGTTTAGCTCCAGTATCAGTACCTGTAACTGCATTTTATTTAAAACCTCATTTCAACAAAACTTTCTTCAGTTAAGTTGCTTTTATATTTTTTGGTCCTTGATAAATTTCCAAACTCCACCTTAAAAAAAACAAAAAAAAAACCTGCCATCTTTGTTTTTCTGTTTAATTTGCTGACGGTGCAATGGATTCTAGGATACTGTCGGCTGCATAGGATCCTCAGATCCAGCCTAAGTTTTGGGGGGTTTGTCGGCCGTATGAGTAGGCGCCCATGAATTGGGACAGCCTACAGCGCGGGGCAGCGGCGTAAGTGGCCAACAAATACTGTCAAATACAGTGATACAGAGAACTGTTAAAAATACTATGGTATTAAATTCTGGTCACACCAACCTGCACTACATATTAGCTTGGTAACTCAATCTTGCTCCATCCATGTTTATCAGTAGTCGGGTCACAGAGGAAACAGGTCTAGGACAGAAACTCAGACCTCCCTCTCCTCAGTGACACTTTTCATCTTGTGCTGGGGGACCATAGTTCACCATTAGCTCAGTAGCTAATGCTATACCAGGGTTGAAACGACCCAATTTCACAATAAACACAAATGGGGGAAAAAAACAGTTGGCAACAATTTTACCCAAATGTATATTTTAACACAGAACAACTAGCTGCAAAAAGAGATCTGTAAATTATTAAAAAAGAAAAACATAAATGTTACCAATTATTTAATATTTGAGACGAATTACAATGATCCTACTTACAAAGTGTTAACATTTTAAAGTGCTAAGAAAGATTGATTTAAGACAGTTTAAGGTTAATTAAGGCTTTAGTTTTGGATTGACGAATTCAATGCCTTTTAAGACATGTTAAGGATCCGCGGGAACCCAGTATATTTATTACCTCTTGAGCTAATGCTGTACATTACCATGTTTATATTAGCTCTGGAGCTAACATGAAAGCTAACAGGCTAAAACTGAGATTCTTCCATGCAGTAGCTCTGCTGTCATCATCATTTTTCAGTTTCAGACAGTCGTTTCTACATTCTCCACTCTGTAACTAAATGTTTAGTGTCAACCTTCCATTCCAGGTGTATTCCAGTTAATTCAGTCTGGACCTCCCTCCTTATCTGTCAGTAAACACTCATCCCTCTGCTCCACGTTCCTGGATGTTGTTGTGTGACGGTACAACCTGTACTTGTTAGCAGGCATACTCAGAACTGCTGCTACCTTTGATACAGTAAAAAATGTGTGCTCTACACAGACGGACAGACAGATTTAGGTGATTTAAGATTTGTTTGAAAAATACGGGCAAACTGCTGACACATGTGAGAACAGCTTCTGTCCATAAAGAGCTTTTTAAAAAGCAGCATCCACATCCTGAGCAACATTTTTTTAACTCTAGACTCATTGTCTCTTCTTGCCAAGGCTTTGTGTTAATCACAGGCTGTCACTCCGAGTTACTAGCTCAAGGCTGCACCTTTTGTTTTCTAAAACATCCACTAATTTCTCCTCCTTTGGCCAAACCCACCACAGAGTGCTCACCGAACACTGTTCTATTGTACAGCTTGTACACACGGCTCATACGTGAGGCGCAGACTTATTTACGAGCACACATTGTCGACTGTTGCTCCTCTGGTTCTTATATGCTCTGAAAGCAGCTGCAGTTTGTTTTTAGACTTTATTATTTGTGTTTCTGACCTGTTTGCAGGTTTAAACCCTTGCAGGGAGCTGCTGCATCACATCCAGAAGAAGAGTTCGATGCGCGCTCAGCAGTCCTCCGTCAGAGGCCAAAGGTGACTCAGCTTGGCCTTTGTTGTTGCACAAGTTCAGAGCGATGCGTTCAAACTCACCAGTCATGTTTCAGGGCTCTAGACTAACTTTTTACACTGGTTGCACCGGTGCGCCTAACATTTTTTCTTAGGTGCACCAGCACAAAAGTTAGGTGCACCCAAATTTTCAAC
>JARVGW010000357.1:5841913-5864037 GCA_031762495.1 Anablepsoides rubrolineatus | reverse complement strand
TCGACTTACAGGGGGTCCCCGGCCAGAAGCTAAAGTTATTTGGGGGGCCTTGGCATAGAAAAGTTTGGGAACCCCTGGCCTAATCAACTTCCCGTGAAAAAGCATGTAATCATCTGAAAAAATGCTCAAGTTTTTCTTCAACCTTAATTTTACACTCAAAAGGGACTTTCTGTCGAAGCAACGCAGGTTTATGGGATTACAGAGTGTCGACACCTTCTATCTTTAAGTCACCTGTTGCTGAGCAGACACCTGTAGCAGTTTCAAAGAGATAACTGTGGAACATCGTAGGTTTTTTTTCCAGTGTTGCATCCAGGTTTTGGTTTCCTGGCACTTTCACTGCCGGTTAATTTTGTGGATCTTTTTAAGCATACTTTCATCTGCTGGAGGAGCTGAATTCATCATTCGTCAGGAGAAAGCGTTAATCTGCTCCCAGCCATCCGACCTGAAGCGTCGACATGAGTAAAGCGGGTGATGAAGCGCTTGGAAAGAACCTGGTTACACCTTAAATTGCACCACCCACACGCCTATATATTCTGAGTGATGCACCCTAAAAACAAGTTGCGAGGTAGACACACCGAATTATTTATATTTGAAGTTTCAGAGTTGACAAAAGTGGCAGTAAAAGGACTTTAGTGGTTCTGCTCTCGTTTTGAAAACGACTGAATGAGTCATTGCTCTTTAACTTGTGGTGAAACCATAAAAACATAAAAAAAACACCAAACTGAGGAAGGTAAAACACAAAATGAAAACCACTTTCCCCCACCACCTCCACCATCTACTTCCCTTCTCTGTGATTTTCCCTTTCCTCCTCTCCAGATTTCACCTCTTGACAGTTTTGGCCTAGATATTTCCTCCATCTTTTCTCAGATGTTCTTGCAGGTCTCATCCGCTGCCAGCTGTGGAGGAGAGGACGTGGAGATCATGGATGAGAAGCAAAAAAAAAAAGATGACGGGAAAACCAATCGATCCAAACCCTTCATCCTAATCTTGTTGACGTCCTCAGATGAAGCAGACGGCAGCCCTGGAGCCACTTTGAAGAGTATTTAAAAAAAATAAAATTAAATTCTCATTTTCAGCCCAACAGTTTACAACAAAAACACACATATTTACGCTCTCAAGATTAGCGTTTTCTTTTTGCACCTGCTTCATGTATTTAAATGCTTCAGGTCTGTTTTATGACTCAAATCCCATCTGAGGCATTTTTAGAAAGATCTAAAATACTCTACTGCTCCCCTGTGGCTCTGAAGAGCAGTGCATCCACAAGTTCAATCATTTCAAATAATAAAGGAATAAAATCTTTCATATTTACACTCCTGGTTTTTATTTCAAGCAAATATACAATCGTTAGCTGTTTGTAGCTAAAAGAAAAAAATATATTGGCAAAAATCCATAAGTAAATCTTGATATGATTCCATTAAAAACTGTATATAAAAAGACCCCAAAACTGTACAATAATAAGCCTAAATATATATTTATATATACTGCTCTTATACATGTAGATACTGCGTCTGAGTGTAGATAGTGCTGATTACAGAACGTGTACTTTACAGCTGCAAACAGAAACAACAAAAATCCACAACTCATGGCTTTGAATGTTTCTACAGCAACGTGTCGTTCCTCATAGAACTGCTCAGTGCAGCTTAAACACCACAGAAACAGACTTCTTTACAACATGTGAAGCTCTCCGTACGTCGAGTAACTCAGTAATGTCCAGTGTTGTTTCGTCACAGAAAAATACTGTCCCAAAAAGTAAAAAATACAAAACAATTGAAGTGCATACAAACAGAACAAAAATCATTTCTAAAGGCTTTAAGTTGCCAACATTCTCTCAGGTTCAAGTGGAGATACAACACATAACAGCATGGGTGTTCTTTTTCTATTTAAATTGTCAAATTGTTTCAGACAATAAACTCTTTTGATTGAAGCTTTGCTCCTAAACTGAAAGCAAAAAGGTTAGTTAATGTCTGAAGTAATATAAATGTGTTCCCGTTTGTCCAGTTAAAAAACTGCAGCTAAAGCTCCAGTAGGTTTTTCCTATTGTAATAACTTTAAAGACAATTAAACTTGTCACATATACATGTGATTTTATTGGTCAAAGTTTGAAACTTTGGATTAAAGCAACAGTTTTGAACAATTCTCTGCTCACTAAAGGGTAAAAGGCCATCTCACTTTAACATTTTAGACAAATGCTGACTTTGGTAAATTAGGTTTTCTGTAAAGGAGGGGTGTCCCAATACCAGTTTTTCTCAAACTAAGTGCAAGTCAGTTTGAGTAGAACTTAAATGTTACACAATGACTTTAAAAACATATTTATTTTATTTAGAACAAGGTGGCTCTTCCTTATAGACCTTACAGCCCCTCTAACTGGATCAAATGAAATATACAGCAGGATATATACTGTTGTACAAGATTTAAGATTTACTTTCTTAAACATGGAACTGAAACTTTTCACTTGAAATGGACGTAAGCCATGAAAATATCAATACCAGCATCGATGTTGGCATTGGAATCGTTTTGAGTACTGGGGTATTTTAGTATTTGTAAAAGTACTGGTATCGGGACACCACTAGCAGAATTACTTGTATAAGTTATATGTAAACATTCAAAAGTAGCTTCCAGTAGATTTGTTTATCCTATCTTCAGTGTTGGACTAAATTTTTAGAAGTTGTCTAAAACGATATAGTTTGACCAGACTTTTAGCTCATATCTTCTGAAGCTGTGTCATGTGCAATCATCATGAACAATGAATATCTTACCTGCTGTAGATAGTTCTTTGAATAACCTCAGTTTGAAAAAAGAACTGCAGAATTTGGACCAAACAATTGGTGCAATTTTATGGACGCTCTAATCTCAAAACATGATGTGGTTATTCTAGCAGAAATATTATGATGCTGCCGCCACTTTTTGTCTGACAGGTGTAATGTGAAAACTGAGGTTTATACATCCTTGCAATCCACTTTGGTCAGACCAGCCATCTGCTCATCAATCCAGACAGAATGAAACAAACGTGTCCAAATTCCACAAGCCCACTTCAAAGAGCTGAACTATCATCACGTTTTTTTGTTTGTTTTTTGTTAATAAAAGAAAAATCCTACTTTGTAGCAGCAAAGACTTCTCTTAACTAGAAACCACATTTCAAAAACAAACATCTGTAACAAAAATATAAAACTAAAAACTAAACTGAAGTTTGTCATGTTTTTGTGCAGATTTGATCGACTGCGCACCATTTTCTACTCGTTTAAGCCCAGTAATCCACAGCAACACTTTTTCTGTTGTTTTTTTTTTACATTCATTATTTTGTTCCCAGTGCATCCTTACATCCATCAACTGCAGAGCCTTCATCCCGTTCAAACGCTCCCTAACAGTAGTAATTTCACCTTAAAGCAGTTTAACATGTAACAGACTAACACAAGGCACCTAATGTCAAGCAGCTAAAAGTATCTCTACTGTAGCAGCAACAAGGCTTTGGTTCATAGAGGTACTATTAAAGAGTTTCTGCTCTGTCTCACGGTGGATGGAGAGATGGGGCTACGTAAAAGATGCAGGAAGGAAAGATGACTGGATGATGATGATGATGAGGCAGGTGGAGGAGACCTTCCACATCACTTCAGCAGAAGCGTGAAACAAAGAGAGAGACTGCTATAAAAACAGAAAAAAAAGATGCAAAATTGATGTCTCAAATCATCTCTAACAGTCAGTCTAATATATTATATATTTATTATATTATTTATTTATAATTCTATATTTATACTACATAAGGTAAACCTTAAATTTGAAAACAATAATAATATTAATAATAACAATAATAATAATAATAATAATCTACTTTTTTAAAATAAATTTCAAAGTTTTTACCCCAGGTTTGCACATATAACCATTTTGCAGTATTTTTTATAGCAATAGCAGTTTGATTGATTGATTTATTTTGTAGCTCGGTGGTCAGTGTGGTGGTCTTGTAATCCTGAGGCTGTAGGTTCAGTTGTAAAATCGTTTTGCTTGCTGTGCTGACCTCGACAGAAGAGAGCAGTCAAAGGAAAATTTTAATTTGGGATTATTTGAGCAAATTTGGATTCACGCATTTTAAGACTTTAACACAACATAGAGAAAGCTTGTGCTTTTTATTTATTTAAACAAATATAAATATATATATATTTAATTTATCCTAAAAAAAGAAGACAGAAGGCAAGAAAGCTACAACCCAGTTTGTGTTAAAGCAAGAATTTGTGTCAATTTTAGGAGACTATTATTATTATTTTTAATTCAATGGCAGCTACACATTTCAAAAAAGTTGGTACAGATTAAACAAAAAGCTGTGGTACAAAATATAGAAACAGCTTTTTTCAACAAATCAAGTTAATTGGCAACAAATCAGTCCCAGGCTGGGTCTGTTGGAAGTAAAGATGGGCAGAGGTTCACCAGACTGTGAAAAACTGTCTACAACTAGTGAAACAATAAGGTTTCTTAACAGAAAACCTGAAAGACTTGGAATTTCCCATCATCTACACTTCATAAAATCATCAAAAGATCTGAAGAATCTGAGCACAAAGGCTAAAAGTCAGTATTTAGACGGACATGATCTTCTGTCCTTTGGGTGTCTCTGTGTTAAAAACACAAAGGACATCACTGCATGAGCTCAGGGGCCCTTCTGTAAACACAGTTCACTGTGCCATCTACAAATGCTGCTTAAAGCTCTATCATGCAAAGAAAGAGCCATACGTAAACATAGTTTGCTTTAGGGTCAGAAAAAAGGAAATCCTATTAATCAAAACTAGCATTTTTGTTGAAAACGCCATGTCCTTCGTACTAAAGAGACCATCCAGCTTGTTATTAATGCACAAACCTGCCTCTCTGGTGGTATAGGGGTGCATTAGTGCCTCAAGCATAGTTTACACACCTGGAAAGGCTCCATCACAGCAGAAAATGCAGGTTTTCAAACTTTTTGTGCTCCCATCAAGACATATTTGGTGTTTTACAAATTTGTCTCATCTTTGAGATGTGTTGCTACCATACAATTCAAAATTACCTTAATTTTGTTTAAAATTGAATATATTTTTTAGTTTAAACATTTGTTATGGTTACAGTTTGTAAATTTGTGAATAAAATATGGGTTTTTAAAATTAAAACTTAAATTAAAATATGCAGATCATTGCATAATGTTTTAATTTACATTTTGCACAAGATATTATGTTTTTTGGAATCTAAGCTGTTTTATTATTATTATTGTTATTATTTTTGTGTTCATCATTTCCATCGTTTAGTGATAAAAAAAAGGAGCCAGCAGGTGTTCAGACACCATGTCTGACAATTCTGTTCATAAGTTTGTTTTAAAATATTTTTCACTTTCAGCTCAAATACAATGTAAAAAAATAAATAAAGACTCATCTGTGTCAAAAACATCCTTATACTATATATATATAAAAAATAGGGCACTTTTATTGTTAATATCTCTTTAAACTGACTTAATTTTTTTAAAGTGCTTTGATTAAATTAAAACTTGAGCGTTATAAGTTGCATTTTTCTACAACCTTGAGTAACTAATACAATCTACAATCAATCATCTTTCAGGCAAAAAAAGGTAATAAATAAGCCCACAGTTTGCTTCAGGTTTCACCTGAGGGATTATTATTTATCCATGGTTTTGGTTAAATAATAGCAGACATTTATGGGTTTTTATAAGGCAACATTAAGGTAGAGAAAAAGTCATCACACAGCTATACTGCAAACTAAATGAGCCGTCTATACATTCAGCCACAGCTAAAAGATAAAACATAATAATCTAGGTTTAAAGCACTATTTCTCTGAACACACGTCTCTACCTACAGCGTTAGGCAAGCCTGAAAGTGCTGGATGTAGAATTGAGTTGTTTCTTTTTCTTTAACTTAGTATAAAAAGAAAAAAAAACAAAAGAGCCAAGTTTTGTAACATTCAGGCTTTCCTTCAGCACTACACTCCTCCTTACAGTGATGTGAGCGCCGAGTCCTACGGAGCGTTTCGGGACAACATGTTTGCACACAGGCAACATCGGTTGGTCCTATAAGAGGCAAAGCAGGCAGACAGAAATGAGACATGAGAGACGTGAGCAGAAAACAAGAACATGTTCGTTCATCATCATCATCATCATCATTCCAGCCTCAACACGATCTCACGTAAACAAAAAAAATGATAAAAATTAAAGAACACTTTAGCAGCCGCTGAAGGCAGATCATTGTAAAAGGACCGGAGTGTGTATTTTAGAGCAAAAAACCACAGTTTTTCAGACTGTCGTGACATAAATACACAGAGCCCTTTAGGAGTGGTGGAGATGTGGTGTGGTTGGAAATCTGTCCCATGATGCATTGTGCCACACTTCACTGTTATCCCCCTCACAAAAGATCCCCTGCTGGCCAAAAACACAGGCTGTTGTTCAACTCCAGCTCAGTAATGGGAGGTTCCCAGGCACCTCCACAATATGCCTGAACTTTTTGTTCAGTTCCGCTCCGATTGTGAATATCTCCAAATATAAACGATGGGAAAACAGCAAAATTAAAAAAATATGAATTAATTAAAAAAAGAAAATCAGACAGAGGTTTCGGATTCCGCCCTGCCGTAAGCACTGTCCCGCTTTGAGCCATCTGCGAACAGCAGGAGGGGGGTGAAGGTGCAGTAATTTGTCGATCTCTGCCAGCGTGTGTACATGACTTTCTTGTTAGGGGTGTCAGACCTTCGGGGGTGCGCGGCGTTCCTTTGGTTTTCTGAGCCTCGCTGGTGGCCGCCGGCCTTCGGTTGGTGGAGGGAGGCCAGTGGGGTGAACTCCGACAGCTGGCCTTTGTAAAGTTTGTCAGCGTTCTGTGTGAAGGGAAAGGAATCGAAACAGGTGAGAAATGATTAAATCAGTATTCAAATGCTGCAGATGTCTGAGAGAGCAGCTGGACGTGACATTATTGTTTTAGCTGGCCAGAGTTCAAGCTGTGGATGAATCTTTATTTCAGAAGAAATCAGTGTTTTATGTGTGTTTAATTTCACCAAACCTTTAATACTCGGATCCAGAAGTCTTTATTTTTTTATGTAAATTTCTTCAGTCAAACTGGCCAGCTTTAAAAATACTGTCACATCCACATACATCAGAAAAAAAGCAAAGCTTAAATAAAACAAATAAACCATGCAAACTCAAACACAAGCATGCAGGAACCACCAATCTGCTGCAAAACGTTTCTGGAGCCATGACATGAACCACCAGATGGCGCCAAAGCTCCACGTTAGCCACCACCCACCAACCTGGCAGCAGGTGTTCCACACTTCACCTGGATAGATTTATGTCATCCAGCTCACAAACAGACCGTGCTGGATGTCACAAAGATGGACAGCTCAAATAAGGGAAACCACACACCCTGGCAAAATGCAATCCATCATCACACACCGAAGCAAGTAGTGTTTTTTTTGTTTTGTTTTTTTTACCATGTTGAAACCTGTCAGACTCCTGTGACAGCTACTCCGTCTAGTAACGAGTCTGAGCTCTGGAAAGTCAGGACCTTCTCAAACTTTTTCATCTCTCTCACATGCTGCGAACAAAAACACGTAAACACAAACATTTGGAGACAAAAACACGAAGGATTACAAGACCGTGGCACTGACAGCAAAGCTCCTGCAGCCTTGACTTAATGCAAAAGAAACAAAAAAAACACACGGTGCAGTGAGACAGGAGGAATGGCAGAGGGTCACCTCCTGAAGGGCTGGGTTAGAAACTCATTCTGCTGGAGGTCTGAGACAGCATAAAGATGGTGGAGGGCTCAGAGGCAAGGCATCGACGCTTAGTCTACCACAGAGGAGAGCCACAGATGGAGGAGAAGCACAGAGAGGAGGAGGAACCAGGAGGCCGGAGGGAAGAGTGAAGAATAAAAGGGAAGAGATACAAATCAGGAAGTTGGAATTTAAAGATCAGTTTAACAGAACAGCAGCAGAAAGTTGTTCAGCTGACAGGTTGCATTAAACAGCAAGTCTTCACAGTTTAAAACTGACAAATGAAAGAAAAGTTAGTTTAGATATTTTAGGTGGGGTTCTGTGGAAAGGTTAAAAAACAATATCTTACATGTTGCAGACAGCTTTATAACCTCAGTTTGGAAAAATAGATTACACACTGCAGGTCTTATTACTCAGTTGCAACTGTTTTTGTGTGGTTGTACACACAATTTAAATGTGATGCCATCAGACTCCAGTGTGAACACTCCATGGTCCTGAAGTGACATGTAAAGCTGTTTCAGAAGACAGTACCGCTAAATAGGTAAACAGGTTGATGTTCCCCCTGGTAATTCAGAAGTCACAGAGATCTTCAAACACGCTTTCAGAGAACATTAATCAAAGAGGCGTGGACACGGCTGCTCTGACGTGCTGCTGTCCCTCAAGCAGTTGCTGAGTCGCAGGACTCTTGTCCTTTATAATATTGCAGAGAACAAAATCTGATCATGTTTGTCTTTTAAAGGTTTAAGTTTCCATGTATCCATGTGAAATTTTAAATCTGGTGTTTTGATTTAAGAAAACCTGCAGCTTACAGTTGTATCTTTAGTTGCTGGATAATTTTAGCCTGTATTTGTTTCAATAAAGTTTTTTTCCTTCTCTGCTATGAAGTGGAACTTGTGGGAAGAAAAAAAACAAATAAACACTGCAATCTGGTGTTAGTCAGAACTACGCCGGTCCACCTTCTCAGGACTCAGCTGTACCGCGTCTGTCAACGCCTCACTGGAGGTTCAGAGGCGTGACTGACGTGGGCATTTCTGTCCCCACACTCCGCTTCTGCAAATCTTCTGAATGAGCAGGTAGCAGACACACAACACGCTGTGTTTACAGAAGTGTTGATGCTACATGTTAGCATGTGTGGATTCATTCTGCCTTTGCTCAAGTTGGAGTCTGAGTTAAGTCACATTCCAGGAACACATGTTAAAAACTGTTTCTCAACACACACCTGGGGCGTTCAATGTCATCTTGTAAATACAAGTATTATGAAAATTGAACAGTCTAGATCATGTGTCAAACTAAAGGCCCCCAGGGCCGCCGCAGCGTTTCATTTGGCCCGCAAGTAACAGTAAAAACAGTAAATGGACTGAACTTATAGAGCGCTTTATCAAGTCCCTCCGGACCCCAAAGCGCTTTACACTTACAGACATTAATACTTAAAACTACACAAAACTCTAAGGAAAAGTACAGAAGGCTGTACTGGACCACCCAGTAGTATGACTTAAGACGAGAAGGCCAGGACAACACAAAACGGTAAGCTAATAGCAAGTTTTAGCTATTTGCTGTTGTTTGGTAGCTTGCTGCTGTTGTTGTATAGTTAAAATATGGTAGACAAAAACGTTACCGTCGCTACAAACAATTCACATAAAGTTACTTTCATCTCCGTGACATAAACCCCCTGGTCAGTGAACCAATCAATTAGCAACAGTAGCTGACATGAAATTGGCCCGAGCATCTTGGTCCATATAGAACAGGGGTCTACAGCCTTTTTTTTCCTGAAGAGCTACTTTCACAAAATGAAATTGTCCAAGAGCTACTTTTTGCAGCATTTTTTTTTAAACTTAAACCATTAAAATAATCTTGTTTTGCACAAAAAAAAACATTGTCTTCAATTCACATGAAACCACCACAAAAACCCAGAATTTACATGAATGTGCTTTTTGTGTTTCATATTATATTGTACTTCACACTACGGACTTTACAGTTTATTTACTGCAACAGATTTGTGCACAAATAACGTCAGGTGACGGGTCTCCAATTTTTTTCCGCATTATAGACTTCAGCAGGAAGAAACCCCATGCAGGGACATATACTGCAGCAGGAGGGGTTTCCCTGGAGCTCGGCACAGTGTGTCAAGGGACTATGAAAAGTGTGAACGCCGAACAACCACGTAACCACAGGTCCTCTGCTGACTGACCCTAAACTGTTTGATTGACAACAAAGAGGACGGGACATCCATAGATTGATTGATTGAAATTAAATGAAAGTTTGTTAGGCCAGTAAAAAATTAAATTTTGCTTCTCCTAAAGAGCTACTTTAAATGAGCTCACAAGCTACTGGTTGGAGACCCCTGGTATAGAACCAACAGATCTCAGGGTTCCAGAAATCTGAGAGGAACTGGGCCATAAGGGCCAACGCACTGAACCTCATTTAGCTGCATTTTCAATGGTTCAATTGTACTGGGAAGTGGAAATTTCCCACTTACAAGTTGAAAATTTTAACTGACAGGAATTCTCTTTCTGAAAGCAGGAGAGAAGAAATTGCATGATGGAATCAATAATATTAATATCTGGATCGTTCCAGGTACTCCTGCCTCATCAGAAATAATGAGTTTCTCACAGGCAGTGACACAGGCAATAGTAAAGGTGTTGCTTTTAGTCCCTGAAAATAAAAATAAAAAAATCTAGAGATCTGAGTAAACATATAACATTCTGGAAATATATATATGGCCTAATGCCGTCCATGCCAAAGTTAAGGCAGAATTAAACCATTTCTCCAAGCTGAGGTAATTTAAAAAGCTACCTACTTACAGACAAGATAATAATTGTTCATTGTTCCACAGAACCACACTACAAACCATCTAAAACCATCCCTCTAATGTTAAAGGGCTAAAAATAGCTTGACAGATTCAAGTAATTTGTTTGCAACAAACACTTATTTTTAGTCAATTTTTGAAAAAAAAGCAGATTGAAAAAAGATTGAGACGTATAAAATGTGCTGAAAGTAGAAAAAGGACAGTCTTTCTGTTCAGGAGACAGCTGCAGCCTTTTAACATTTATTATTTATTCACACGCTGAATCTCATCCCTCTGAAGCCAATATGTCTGCTCTGTTCTTTTATTCCTGTTTCAAACCGAACGCTTGAGTCTGATGAAAAATTGATGATTGGTGCTATTAGTGATGTTTTTGTGCTCTCAAATCAATGCAGTAAAGTTTAATGTTTGTTTGGAAGAGATGCTGTGGGAATCCACCTGGTAAGGAGCAATTTATGTCTCTGTTTCGTCTTGAAACACCACAAACCCCCAGCTCGGTATCATATGTTGAAAATATGCATCTATTCTGCCTTTTTTCTGATACGTCAGTACCTTATTAACAATTAACGTCTTTACCAACACAGCACTTTTTCTCCTCACAGCAGAGCAGACACTCCAGACTTGGTGAAGACTCGTTTTTCTTCATTAATAAAACATTCTGAGCGTTAGATGCTAAAAATATCTATTGTGCTTGTCTAAGAAATAAAAAGGAGCGCTTGCACACAGACGGGAGGGGCTTAAAGACTCACATCCAGTCAAGTGGGGACGTAGAAATGTCCCCCGACCCATGGTCATGACACAGTTAATGAAGTGTTTCATTACAATAGGCAGAAAGTGGTGGGACTGATCTACCTGAGGAAGCACATTTAGTTTTCTGCATCTTCAGTAGGGGAAGAAAAAAGTGCTAAAAATGTCCATAAATACTTTAAAAAGTCCTGATTTCAGAATAAGGCATTAACAAGACTTGACAAATCAAACACTGTAATCTGTTCAGGTTTGAACCCACCTGGATGCGTTCAGCGGTGGTGGGCCACAGTGCCCTGCAGATGACCTTCTTCACCACATCTGGCAGCAGGCAGGTCGTTATCAGGAGGATTATACTGAGCCAGGCAGGACCGCTGGACAACATCTGCATGAACACGTAGTACATCCTCTGGTAGTTCAGGAAAGGCCTGAAGGGGAAAAAAATACAAATAAAAGAGGAAAAACATCCAGTAATTAATTCATTAAAATAGACAAATTAAAAAAAAAAACTTACCAGATGATTCCTCCCCAAAGTAGAGAGAAGACCACAAAGAAAAGTAGCGACCCCCAGATGACAAAATGGTTGATCCAGGTCCAGTAATGTGTATCTAGAGCCAGCTATAAATCAGACAAGATACCAGTAAAAGTTTTTATTTAGTCCACCATGTTTTCATACTATATGTCCAGCAAAACACCAACATACCAAATAAATACATATGTTCTGAAGCAAACACTGACAAGTAACACAAAAACGTAGCTCTTGGGATGATTTCAAATTGTTTCTTTAACGCTTAACTTTTATTTAACCAAAAAAATGACATGGAGCTCTGGGCCTGAAGGCAACCTAACATTCATGTCTTTCATCTGGGAAAAAGCCAGAGTAACCAGAGAAAACCTACGCAATCCTGAGGAGAACATGCAAACTCCCCTCAGAAAGACCCTAAATACAAACTATTGATCCAACCCAGAACCTTCTTCTCTTAACAAAATATCTTCTCTGTTGGAGACAGCAGGTTTTACTGAACGCTATTCCTGCATTTGATGAGCTCACGTGAGGTCTACTGTTCACATCAAAACCAGCAGGACGTGTCTGTAGAGCAGAATATTTTATGCCCTAATGGAAGTCTATTAGAGGAGCTGCCTGGGGGAGGTTTAATAAATGACAGGAAAATCCACTGACAAACATGGGACATCGAGCTGTACCGCCCCATAGCTGTAAATAAATAAACTGAGAATGAATCACAAAAAAACATTCTAAATTCCATTTAAAATAGCTAATATAAATAAAATAGTTGAAAAAAAAAACCCAACAATATACATCACGCTAAGTAAATAAGCAGTTTACTAGGAGAAACTACTTTGTAGGGCAAATGAATATTTTAGGTGGTGCAGTGCCACACCTGTCTATATGGACCCATTCTTTCCCCAAAAAATCAAAGAAATTCAGAAGAAAAGGGTAAAATAAAATGGGCAGACTTCGTAGCACGGTCACTGAACAGTGAGTGTGCAATAATGCAGGGATTTGGGTTCAAGGAACATTTAACACTTGACTGTGGAGAAAAGTTGAGTTTTTGTGACTGGTTTGTTGTTTTTAACAGCCCAAAATGCAAAAATAAATTTAAAAAATAAATAAAAACCATGTGGACGTCTCTACCTGACAGTGAGCTCACCTTGAATGTAACAGTGAAGACGAGCACAGTGAAGACCAAAGTCCCAAATGTCCAGTTTCCAAACATCTGCAAAGGAAAAATAACAGCAGCTCTTATCGTCACACATCTGATAAGTAGGTCCACTCACTGATAGTTTAATGTCACTAAATCTTTTTCTTTCTTTCTTTTATTGTTGTTGTTGCCTCCATTGTGTCTGCACTAACATGTTGGAGAAAACCAACTTGTAGAAGTTCAGTTAATAATTAACTTAGGAGGACATTAAAAGAGGAATCAATCAATCAAACAGATGGCAGAGTGTTCAGGTGGCAACATTCAGGTGAAGAGTGGAGAATCAGACGGCTGATGGGTGGAAACAGTTATGATGAAAGATGTTTTCATTCTGCAGGAAACCTACGTTTTAAGGAAACATTAGATTCAATTATTGAACATTAGATTCTGAATTGAGAAGAAACAAAAATGATTTTGTTTTTAAAGCTACAGCTTGTGTTTGAAAATGTGTTGCATGTTATTATCATTTGCATCGTGCTCATGCTTTTAGGTTGTGTGTTTAATGTTGCTTTCCCCATATTGAAACTTGACGTTCATGATCTTTGTCTAATTGAATGAGATTACCTGCCTAAATAAATAAAACAAAAATAATAATAATTTAAAAAATAAATAATCTAGTCTTTTTACTTACTCTAACCTTTAAAGTATTTATTGTGAAATGCTATAATTTCTGTTTTGTAGTTTATTAGCATTAGATTCATTTTGGACACACAGTATGTGACCCTTCACATTAGATCAGTGGTTAAGTTACACTTAACTACACTATAACATTCTTAGATTTTTGTCTTTTTAAGCTTATTTTTTGATACTTTGATCATCTTTATATCATCAGCTTGAGATTTGGTTTGAATTGTTTTGCAAATCAGAAACACCCCTCAAAAATCAAATCTGAATCCTGTTTCTAATAAATTCTAATGAGGATTTCTTTGTTGTTTAATGGAGAAAACCTCAGTTCATATTTAATTATTGGAATTTCCCAGCTGGTATCGTAAACAGCCTCTCTAGCGTGCACGAAAGAAGCAGAAAATGTAGGGTTTTCTGCTCAAAATAATTGTTAGGTATTGGTGCTGTGCATCAAAACCTTTTTTATGATTTCTTTTATGATTATCTCATTTCACCAGATTGTGACGTAATACATACTTTTAACTTTTTAAATGATTTTGTTTTAAATTTAAAAAAATGCTCTTTATTACATTGGAACCTCCCAAATATACCAAATTATAGTTTATCAGTTTTTTCACTAATTTCATGTTATAGTTTCCATTGCTTAATGGTTTTAGCATTTCTTGTTGTTATAATTGATAGTCTGGGTTTGTTTGTCACTGTGGTATAGACTTATGAATAAAAGATGCTTTATAAATAAATTTTACTTGATTTAATTTGAAGTTTTGAAGTAATTTTTCATTATTATCAATCATCAAAAAGTAAGCCTGTAAAAAGCCTTTTTGTTTTAAGGAAATTAAAAATATTGGATAAAAAAAGCAGCAACATCAGTAAAATAATTATAGATGAACGTCAATTAAATTTTCAGTTTTAAAGTTTCAGATTTCAGGAAGTGAAAATAAAAAGATGAATGTTTTTGTTTATCTGCTTTCAGCTGAAATAACACAAAGGAAGCAGGCAGAAGGAGTTTTCTAAACATCTGGGCAGATGAGTGAGGACACAGGAGGAGGACATGAACAGTGAACAGGGCTCTACGTCAGTGATGACAACAGGAAACAGGTGAGTGAAACTAGAGAGGGAGATGGCAGAGAGACAGACAGGCTTACCATCTGTGTGTTGGTTGTCATTAGCTGGGAGGAGGGAAGAAAAGCAAAAAGAAACAGCAACACAAAGGTAAGAGTAAAGAAAGAAAACAAGAATGTGGCAAGAAGAAAACCATAAATAAATAATCAAGTTTGTGGCTGAAGATGAGAAGAAAAAAAATTATGCAAACAATACAAAAAAGATCAAGCAGCTTAAAACTGTTACAAAGTAATAGGGAGGGGGAGTAAAGCTTAAATGTTAAAATAAACCAAAAAAGGACAAAAGAAGGTGATGAAAAACCTGCCATGATGAACATAATCTGCTTTATTATAACAATAATAAAATATTCCTTTCTACAGTTACAGCCTTCAGCTTTGATTATCTTTTTTAGAAAGGTGTTTTGTAAATTCCTCTCCTGAAAATTAATCCATCTTACCAGGACACGGTGCTACATTATTGAAAAATGCAGAATTATCTGTCTTTTTGGTAAGTGAGCCTTTACAAAAAAAAGAGTAAAACTGCAGGCAATAGTGACCCAAATCCATTTTCTGTTCTATAACATATATTTTTATGACAGTCTGAATGTGACAAAACAGATCCCAAGATTTGTTTATTTGTGGCACTAAATTGGATGTAAATCCAGTGTTTTTAAACGGCTGCAGTCTGAACTGTCACATCACATTTCATCCACATTTATGTCATTGAGGTTGGGGTACAATGGATCAACAAAACCAAGACTAAACCAAAAATGTACCTAAACGGTTGCAAAAAAGATTAACAAGCAGACGCAGTGTGTTGATGTCTCAGCTAAAGGATTTCAATATTGAATGTTTGTAGTTTTCATCTTCAGTGTTTTTCTGGACTGGAATTGAAGAAGGAACAAAAGACCTTATTGTTTTTGGTGAAACTAAGATATTAAAATGTGTAGGAGTTACAGGGGGTAAAAGAACAGAGTCTGATGGGTTTTCTTTGCTTGTCTGAGGCAGCACAGAGTGATGGATCCTGGTGAGCAGAGGGAGCATTTTCATCCACCACCAGTTGCAAACGCAGAGCCGGGGGGTGGCCGATGGTGATCTTCATAATAGATCAATCTTCGACCACCCCATCTTTTTAACCAATGTAAAAACTAGAAAGCATAGTTTACTCAAATGATCGAGGTGGCAGGTTATCAAATATGGTGGTGGCCATCTTGGATTTTGACATGGCAACCCAATTTTTGATAGAGACATTTGTTACACCTAAGTTTCTTTCAGAAGACGCCATATTACATTACCAACATGTTCTGACCCCCTTGGTCTATTCAGAAGACACAGTGAAGCAGGGAGGGGGGTGCTGAAACACCCCACCTCTGTAGGGCCTCTGTACCTCAGGTAGTAACAGACACGCTACTGTCGACTTCTGTCAAACACCGTAGATTGACTCTTTTTGGATTTAAACTTTGTGGAAGGGGTTCCGCACAGGGACTAGCTAAACGTATGCAGCAGCGGGGATACAACTGTGATAAAAGTCAGATTATTTTGAAACAGTAAACTAAAAAAATGCTTATTTTGATCTGTGTCACATATTAAGGTACATGAGTGATTCTGTGACTCCTGTTGCTCTCATCTTATGCTCTTGTTTTCCCTTTATAACGCCTCTTTTGATCCTGCACTGAATAAATGTACTCTGAAGGCACATCTGAGTGTGGTAAGAGAGCGTCTCCATCAGGAGACTTATGAACTGCCAGAAGGAGGTTTAACCTCCAATGGGTTGTTTGGTCATTTGGTGGTATTGTTTTTTAAAACAGCCACTAGATGAAGCCACACAGTCAGTACCTTACTTCTTTTACAAGTTATCAAGCTCACAAGACGAACAAACTGGGGACATTTCCAAGACCCCTCTTAGCTTTGCGAGGAAACAAAAACAGTTAACTATCAGAAATATTCAGCTTTTAATTAAAAATGTCCAACATTTAAACTGCAACATGAGCTTCACAAAAATGATGTGCAAACAATTCTGAAAACAAAATGCATAGGAGGAAAACAGAAAGAAGGTATCACTTAAGTGTATCGACGACTAGATTTTGCCAAAGAACTCTTCCTGAATGAAACAAAGAGGCTTAAACAGGAATATTATTGTTACCTGTCCATTGCTGGTAAAGGTTGTGTTGTCAAACAGGAAGTAAGCACCAAAGAACATCACAATGGCATCATACACACCCAGGACAGTCCAGTAAATAAAGCTGGACCACTTCAACAAGGAGTTCTTTGCAATATCTCTGGAAACAAAAACACAGAACTACAGTCATGATCAGCTCTGGAATGAAAAAGCAAAACATGTAACTGCTGTAAATGCACCATGCTAAGCTTTAAACAGACAGTTTATTATTTGCTGCACCAACGTGGATCACTGAAACACTATTTAAGGATGGGTTTCAAAGACAAGCTAAAGGTTAGCTCATCTAGCTGATAAGAGATCCAAAACCTAAAGAGATAGGACAATCCAAAACATTTCAACACTAACTTATAAAGAGAGGGGTCCTTCTTTAGAATGTCAGCGTTAATGTGCTGCTCGATGAGGCTGTAGAGGAGAATGGGCAGCGAGGTGAAGCTGATGTTGTAGAGAGTCAGGTAGGCGGTGTCATAGAGAGGCTGTTCAGAACAAAAAGCTCCGTTAAGTTTTTGTTCGTTTTAGTTTTCGTAACGATTCTTTCATTATGCCTCTACCCACCTGTTGGGAGAAGCCACAAAAGAACTGGTAGAGGAACTGAGGGAAGATGAAAACGACATTCTGTAGGAGGTAAAAAAAGAAAGAAAAGAGAACGAGCTCTTTTACAAAAGGTATGTCACAGTTTTTGTTCCCTTTGTCCTACATTTAGAAATATACATGAATCTTTTTAAACAAGCAGCCAAACCATAGGCTGTGGTTCAGGCAGGGTAATCACCTTGTAGAAGAAGTATTGCACAAGCTCAGAGACTCGTATGTAGTAATAGTGTCCATGGACCAGCAGCATCTTTTTGAGGTGTTTAAACTTTGGGATGGCGTAGTCGCTGTTTCTAACGGCCTGACGACCTTCCTTACCCATGATACCTAGAGTCAATAAACACAATTAAAATGGAACACACTGCCACAATATTAACATTTACTGCTTTACCTTCTTTTTCCTGAAGAATGGTTCAGTTTCAGCTTGATGCAGCTAAAGCTAAATAACTAAACGTGCTGGATTTATGAGACACAATCCAGATTGGCTGTTTTTGTCTGATGCAGGGGTGTCCAATCCTGGTCCTCGAGGGCCGTAATGCTGCATGTTTTACTTGTTTCCCTGCTCCAACTCTCTTGCCTCAATGATTAAATTACCTCTTCAAGTTCCACAGAAGCCTATTAATCACCCATTCATTCAAATCAGGTGTGTTGGAGCAGAGAAACCTCTTAAAAATGCAGAATGGTGGCCCTCAAGGACCAGGATTGATCACTCCTCACTTTAATAAATTGGTTTTGCCTGCTGAGGAAGAGTCTGAAAGAAACATATTTTACTGGCAACTATTTAAGCCTGTGTTTAGGAGCATCAGTCTTTTTCTTTTCTTTTTTCAATGCTCCATTTTGCAGGAGTGGCCCCAGAGTGCGAACAAAACACAAGATTTGACAATTGCTTTACACACGACTCCCTTCCCGACACAACCTGGGCTAAAACCTGCAGCCTCAGTATTACAAAACCACAACACTGACCACTAAGCTACCAGATACTTAACAGCAGATGTAATCATTGTTGGAGTAACACTGAAATAACACTTTTTTAGGACAATTAAAAGATCCAAACTATCCCTCTATTAAGACCATCCATAAACAGATAGATGACACAGGCATTCCTTGAAGGAATGCATATCACCCACTTCCTCATATCCCAATGTTTTGAGCAAAGATCTTGCATGAATTACAGGTGCTCTGAGTTTATGTTGGGGATGACTTTCAGCTACTACCACGCCAAATTTTGCCTCAATATCTGTAAAAATGGCTGAGTTATAGTCATTATTTTTGTCTTGATTAAATCTCGAATCAGATGTATTCAGTTGTAGAGGAACATACTTTCTGAGAGTTTCATTAAACTCTGTCCAGGTGGTTCATTAGATATTTTGCAAATGAACAAACACTAAACATTTCATGGTGGATAGGTGTAACATGACAAAAAAAGTCCAATATTAAGCAATACTAAAAGTTTAAGATGGTGCTTCTTAAATTAGTGCTGGTACTTTTTAAATTAATAAATATTTAAATTTGGGACACCAGAGCAACTAGTGACAACTGTTTCAAGTTTGTGATTTTGGTATTATGACAATCCTACTCCAAATGTAATGTTTCATTTCTTGTTTCTGTAGCATTGGCCTTAACGTCAGAACACTAACCGATGCCAACATGGGCCTCCTGGATCATGCTGACATCATTAGCACCATCTCCAATAGCGAGAGTGATCGGATGTTCTTTGGATGTTTTGATCATCTTGACGATCTGAAAAAAAAATAAAAGTCAAATTAATAAATCAGACCAATGACTTCCTATATGGGTCATCATAAACACATTTATATTTCATCTTCCTGTATTATGTTTGTATAATACAAAATATTTAACCCCAAAATAAAGTTGGGGGTGGGGGGTCGTATTATATACACAGGAGCAAATTCTGATTGATTTTTAGTTAATCTTCAACCACAAAAAATATTATAACCCATTGGATGGGATCCATCGGGTTAAAGGAAAATAGGCTGACTAAAGAACAGTTGGAGAAAAGATGTAGAGAGAGATGAAGGGATTAGGGCTCACATTGAGTGAGGTTGGAAGTTGGGCCCAAAACATGATGCAGTGGAAAAAACTCAGATGGCCTAGGCCCCACATGGGGTGATAGGCATAGATAGGTAAAAAGATAGATATAGATTGTACCTGCGCTTTCTGAAGCGGCGCCATTCGACAGCAGAGCACGGCGCTGCAGTTGCGGCAGATATCTAGAAAGAGCTCTTTGTAGTTCCCTGAGTTGGAGCCCTCTTGGCCTGGTCTCATAACTGCCGTGAGGGTGGCTCCGTCTATTATCAGGCCAAAGTCGGTGTAGTCGTCGGATAAACTGAACCAACACGAGACACGTCAAACATAAATTATCGTCCTTTTTTCATTTTCTTCAGTGACTAACAGACAAACACGCACCCAGAGGAGGTTTCTCGCGTCATGCCCCCGTAATGCCTGAGCACTGTCCTGCTCAGATCAAACAGGACGTCGTGAAGGCTCTGCTCCTCTGTGCGCTTGGTGGTCAGCTCCAGGATCTGGGTGTTGCGGCGAAACAGCTTGCTGGCGTAGCACGTGGCAGATGCAGTCTCCATCTTATCTCCGGTCAGCACCCACACCTTCATGCCAGCTTTGTGGAGGGACTCAATGGTGTCTGCTGCTTTCTCCTGCAGCCTGTTGTGGAAGAAACACAATGGAGCAAGGAGGGGTTGTTGTTACAGAAACATGAACTGTAACAATTAAAGTTAGTTCAGAGTGAAATGACTTGCATTCTCCTCTGGGTGAACAAATGCTGTAAAGCTTAGGTTTAATAGCCTCAGCTGCACCTGATATTCATCTAAAAACTAGGACAGTACTTCCTCAGAGCAGTAACACACATAAAAGTACTTGATGGGTATTTGATGTTAAAAAAGGTCATTTTATTCAGGAATTGTACTTTAGTGTTTAGTGAATCAATCCAAATTCCTGCTGCCTGTGTTGCTGTGTAACAGAAACCTTTCTGCAGAACATTTTTCTATTGTGAAATATTCTCCACCTGTCCTCCACAGCAGTGGCTCCCAGCAGTATCAGGTCTTTCTCGATGAGGTCGTAAGCCTCAGCCAGCTGTCTGTCTCGGTCCTGCAGCGCCAACTTGGCCCTGCTCAGCAGATGGCAGACCTCCTGGTACTGTTCAGGGCTCAGGCGCCGATAAGCAACACAGAGCGTCCTCAGGCCTTCCTGCAGAAGAAAGAAGTGTACAGACTGAGAAGAGTTTATGGAGAAATAATCTACAGGAAATTTTTATCCAGCTGAGATATTGTGTTTAAAAAAAATGAATGGAAGTCAATGGAAAGTCCCCTCAAGGATAGAGAGACATAGTAGGTGTGTGTGTGTGTGTGTGTGTGTGTGTGTGTGTGTGTGTGTGTGTGTGTGTGTGTGTGTATGTATGTGTGTGTGAGCTTGTTTCTCCTACAGAGTGAGGGCCATCAATATTTTCAACCAACAAAGTGAGGATATTTTCCTGGTTCACACTTTTTTTTTTTGCAGTTCTACTGCTGACTTCTAATTAGGTTTAGAGGTACAATGTGAACAAAGTTTTGGTTCAGGTTAGGGTTAAGAATTAACTAGTAATTGTTGGAGTTGGGGAACATGTCTGAGTTAGGCATCAATACAGTTACAAAAATGAATCAAAGTCAAACTTTAAACTGAGATGATAATTTAGCTGTTTCTTTTCTCACATCACAAAGACATGGCCCCAAAAAAAACAAAAAGGTAACTGTTTTATTTAAAGCCACACTGAACTCCACACAACTAAACCACAAAGGTAGGTCACACTCCACTGATCCACTTCCTGCTGTAGCCATGGAAACCATGGTCATTTTCTGCAACTATGGAAACCACTGAAGTCATACAACCTTTGAAACACAGATGTTTCAAGTAAAAGAAAAGGGAGTCCTGGCATTTTTCTACATTTATAAGAAAATGAGGACGGTTATGTGTGTGAGTGTTGTTTTTTATTATCTTCTAAAGATTGTTTTCTTGGTGTAAACACCTACTGAGTCAGGACCAGCAGTCCATATGAGGACCAAAGCCTTGTCTTAATCTGGTGGAACTCCATTTAGGTCAGGGGTTAGGTTTAGGACCATCAGGTGAATTGGAGTTTAGGGTTAGGTATGTACAGGGTATGGTTAAATTGAGGGTAAAGGCTCCCACATACTTGGGCGTACTGTGTGTGGTCCGTGAGTCCGCGGACGTTTGGCACTTAATACTCGAGCGTACTGACCGCCTGACATATTCTTTAATTTCTCACAATTTCAGTTATGATGTCAAGGACGAGGAGGAAGTTTGCATTTTAGCTTTAAAACAACAAAAGAAAAAAGAATAGAACTACCTTACCCAGGATCTGAGCTATTTTCTCCCTTGAATTTGTTGCTCACTGAAAGTCCTTATATGTGACCCATCACATCGAAATGAGGATTAGGTCCAAAAGTGAGATATGGAGAAATAGGCAAATATAGTTTTGATTAAAACGTTTGCAAAACTTGCATTTTGTCAAAACATAATGAATAAATGCCTTATTAATGTATCATTTGAATTAGGGCTGAACGATTTTGGAAAATAATCTAATTGCGATTTTTTATCTATAAATTGCGATTGCGATTTAATGTGCG
>JARVGW010000357.1:5806090-5817938 GCA_031762495.1 Anablepsoides rubrolineatus | reverse complement strand
CACACACACACACACACACACACACACACACACACACACACACACACACACACACACACACACACACACACAGGCTGCTCATTGATTTGGCTGGCAGGAAAAAACAACTGGATTACATAATTCCTGCGCCTGCTCCATTTGCAGACCTGTTCAGCTGGGAAGAAGAGGTGTGGGGGGTGAGAATCACAGCTGCCATTAGGCTGCATTTTATACATGTTCTGTCATGAACAGGTATGCACTCTCAGCTCCACCTCTCTGTTTTTAAGCCCCTCTTTGTTATTTCCCAGTCAAAATGGACGCACTCCAGAAACAAAACTATTTATAACGGTTTTAACTAAAAACTCACACATGTCAAGTTCAGAGGGGTCAAACGGGATGGGGGGTCCATACTCCCCACCACTTGCCCCCCTTGGCCGGTTGGTTTTAATCTTAAGTCCTAAGCTTTAGCTGATAATGCTTATTTAATTTACCCTAGTCATTTAGGATTGATAGAACCTAATAAACAAACATTGTTTTAGAGAAATTTAGAGTTAAAAACTTAAAAATATATATTTTATTTAAAATTAAAACCAAAAACTTAAAATCCAGTCTTTCTGAATAAGGACAACCTGTTTTAAAACAACTGTCCTCAACATTATATGCAGTGTAATAACTTTAATAAATATAAATGTAGGAGAGTTAAGTATTAACAACATAACTGACCTCCTAAAGTTCTGTTCTGACTTTTGGTTCTGGTGCCACCCCAGGACTTTGTGCCGCCCCCCACACAGGGTCATCTTAATAAAAAGTTTTCACTGATGGTTTTCATCCCAACACCAGATACTGCTGCTACACAACGTCATTTTAATCCAATAAAATTTAATAAAATTTAATTTTTATATTTGTAAATTCCCCACTTAGGAGCCCAAATCGCACATTTTGTCATGTTTTTAAGCCTGCAGATAACAAATGATGTAGTTTGGTTGTAGGTCGTTAAGTTAACCTACATTTGTAAATAGTTGACATCATTTGTAACTTCCTGTTGGAGTAAAAACAGTGATTTGGTTTTTTTTCTTTTGCTCCAGAGAGCAGAGATCACGCCCTCTTCTGAGTGAAACTTCAAAGTGGAGGAATGGCTGCTTCCACTGAATTTAAACTAATTAGTGTTGGAGGTGTTTTCTCTGTGGTTTGTTGTGTAAGAGAAGAAGCGAGAGACAAACTGAACTCACATATCGGCTGATGAGAGTCCGAAGAGTGCTGAAATCCATCCCCATCCTGTTTCCTCTGCTTCTCAGCCTGTTTATCTTAAAAGCTCAGCCGCTCTTTCTTTTTGACATGTTTTCTTCTCCTCCTCCTTGTTGTTTTCTTCCTGAAATAAAAAAGGGGCTTGGTCGGACAAAAAAAAAAAAGCTGCTCCCGACCTGTTCCCACCTTCGCAGAGCGGTCCTCGGGCTCCAGCAGGAGGCTCGATGTGCGCCTTCTTTATTGCACTTTATCGGTCTTCATCAGGGGGGAAAGTGAGCTCTTTCTCCCATGGTCCGACCGACGCTCATGTGCGCGAGGACTAATCTTCTTGTCTCGCGCCGCCCCGCTGCCAAAAGAGATTTGCTTTCACGCACTGGTACGTCACGCGCAACCAGGTGGTGCTGGCTCCTCTGGCTGGAGGTGCGCGCATGCGCTCTTTGGTGTGTTTGGAAGCAATTGATTAATTGTTTCGGGTTAATTACGACCTATCGGATTGTGTAAACCGGGTGGGATGCGCGCTAATAAATATTAGGTCAAACTAATCGATCAAAAGTCTATTAGAAATCATTGTGATTCATTAACATTTTACTTTGTAATATATATTATTAAAAAGTTATGGATGGATATGATGCCATTTTTGGGTGACTTTATTAGGCTACTGTTGTTACTTTTTTATTTGTTTTTTATTTGTTCCACTTTTTTTCTGATATACTATGTTGATTTTAGCTGCAGTACAGAGGCGCTTTTATGAGCTTTTTTAGGGATTAAATTGACCAAAAGAAGCATAGTTTCTTTATGCCTGGCTATTTATTGCGTATGTTTGCGCTGTTTTAATTGTTATTCTATAAACTGTTTGATCTTAATGGCTAAAATATAACAATAATGCAATGAGACCGTTTGTAAAATGATAAGTTGCACCAGGCAGCTCGGAACTGAAGATCAACCTGGTTTGTTTCAGAAGGGAAATATTTTCATGGGTTTGTCCGTGGAGACGCTTTGCTTTCCGCGGGTACAGTTAAATCATTAAAATAAAGTCAGCAATAGTTACAATAAATGTTTCCTGCTGTTACTTTAAAAATAAAATAAATCCCTTAAGAAATTAACTTTTCTTAATAGAAAACAATAGTGACTCAGAGACAGATACAATTTTTGTTCCTTTTCTATTTTGGTCCATTGTTCTGTTTGTTTATTTTTCTTTAACTCTATTTGCTCAAGCTTGTTCAACTTTGAATAAGAATTTGTCCTGTTAAATATTATTTTAAATTGTTTTGTTTTATTTTTGTTCCTTGACTGGTCATAAAATACAAAACTAATCAGGAGAAAATAATTGACACTCATCAACTTTCACACATAACAATAACTGCTGTTGCCTCTCAGCAAGAAGGTTGTTGGATCAAATTCAAGCCGGTGACCATTTCTGCAGAGCTGTAAAGTAACTAAGTACAAATACTTTGTTACTGTACTTAAGTAGAAATTTTGGTTATCTGTACTTTACTTGAGTAATTATTTTTCAGCCAACTTTTTACTTTTACTTACATTTTTACAGAGTTACCTGTACTTTCTACTCCTTACATTTTTTAAAATGATAAGAAGTAGAAAATCATTTCTCCTATTTTTATTTGGCTTGTTATTGTTAAAAAATACTATCCTAAAATAATCGGATCCAGAATAAAGTGAATTTAATTGTAGTTTATAAAAAAAAAAAAAAATTAGAGTTCAACTCCCAATAAATGCATTTTGGAAAATCTAACCGCTCATTTTTACTCAATACTTTCACTTTTAAGTATATTTTATATCAGAAATTTACTTTTAATACTTAAGTTTAAAAAAAACTAATACTTTAAGATTTTTACTCAAGTAATATTCTTAGAGAAGACTTTAACTTTTACCAAAGTAATTTTATGAAAATATACTTGTACTTTTACTCAAGTTTTACTTTGAGGTACTTTTTACAACACTGCTGTTAGAGTTTGCATGTCCTACAAAAACCTACAAATCTTAACTTAGATCTGATTTTAAAAAAGCACAAACCAGAAATAATTTGTGGTTGTGTCCAACTGGGCACATTGCAGATGTTTTATATTTAAGTTCAGCATAGATATATTTTTTCTTGTTTTTGTTTATTTATTTGTTTATTTATTTATTTTCTAGCAATGCATTTTATATTGTTTTGGAACTAGTAAACATCTTTATTCATAATTTGTTTTTAACTTGCTTATCATGTGTAAATAGGTTTTTTTTCTTAGTCTTTGTGTTCTTCGGGTTATTTAAATTATTCCGGATCACGTTTGTAAATTTTATGATTGTTTTTTGTCTGTCGTTTAGTCTGTACTCTTACTTTGGAAGAATATTGACGCTAGTTCCGGTCCCATACTTCCTGCGTGGTGCTAGCTTGACTCAATTTGCCAAAATGGCGTCGCTAGTGGCGGAAAGCTGTAGTTAGTTCGTATTCTTTTACAGCATTTATTTATTTATCGGGGGACACTCGTAACGGTGACTGCAGACATCATGGCGAGCTTGGATCAGAAATCACCCAACGTTCTTCTGCAGAGCCTCTGTTGCAGGATAACGGGGAAAAGCGAAGGTAAGAGCTGCTAGCCCGACCGCGCCAGCTTTACTATTAACTTATGTATTCAGGAATCCCCAAACCAAACCTCGTTCATAAATATCGTATTTTTTATTTTTCTCTATTTGCATTGTCATTTTTGCATCTTTTATGTGTACTATAAATATACAGGCTTTGAAGAGATGGTTAGCGAATTCGGCGTGAAATTATTATATTATACGAAACGAAAGCTATTAATAATCGGTCATTTAACCGTTTTCAAAAAATTACACTGACTGTGAGTTTTGCAGCGGAGAAAATGATTTTCTAGCGGTAATCGCCTCTTAGCTCTTAGGACCACAGCTGTATTATGTACAGTTCCGACAAAAAAAAAACACTGTTAAAATGATTGGTTAAGATAAAAGTTTTACTGTTTCTTTATGTAGCCGTGTTGGACAGACACCACAACCCGTTACGTAGCTGGGCCCATTCATCCCAGCTGTCAGGTGAATCGGCTCTTCTCGGCTCAGCTCGATGCTGCACATCCTGCTCTACAAACATCAGTTCTGTTGAGGTTTCTGAACACGCTAGCAGCTCATTTCAACCCTCCGTCAGCCTGTTAGCCATTTAGCTCACATGCGAATCAATACACGGCTTCTGGATGCACATTAACCCGACCCCTTCAGGAAACCAAACACTCCAAACCAGGGTTACCATCGATGAATGGTGAATAATGGACATGATGCTGAGGGTTTTCCATCTGTTAGGCCTGATTGTGGCCCAACTCTCAGGCCAAAGATATCAAATATTCTCATTTGGCTTTGATTCCAAAAAGGTTATTTTTTTAGCAAGCAAAACACGAATTCAATCTTTCTAAATGCTTAGAAATTAAAATGTTTAGATGTAGTATTCTAAAAAAACTGGATTTATGATGGATAGTTTTGAAAACGAGAAAGAAAAATTCCAGGTTATTAATGTTGTCTACACTGAACATGCTGTCAATTTTGTTCTTTTCTTTCTTTCTGCAGCTGAAGTTGCCCACCAGTTCCAGTATGCGGTGCGGGTCATCGGCAGCAACTATGCCCCCACTATTGAACGGGACGAGTTCCTGGTGTCTGAGAAAATCAAAAAGGAGCGTAAGTGTGTTTTTTGTTTTTTTGATTGAAACTAACCTGGAGCGATAGCAGCAGCAGAAGCTTGTGACCCTAATGTTGTTTTGTAAACTTCCCTCAGAGCAAGTATCATTATGGTTGTTCATTTTGATCCTGGAAAAGCTTTTTATTGTAGCAACAAACTGACTGAGATGATACCATTGTTAGCAACATTGATACCTGATAATACAACTGTAGTAGCGTAACACTATACAGATAAATAAATTTAACTTGGATTACACTGACGTGTCATTTGTCATGCAGCTTCAAATACTAGCTGGGAGTTAGATTGACTTGTAGCAAATTCGAGCAAAAAGACCAATAATTCCCTCAAATTCATTTATGGGAATGTTTTATAGGTAAAGTAATGAAGGCTGCATGCACAAGCTAACTGGAGGTTTTTATGCCGTTGCAGTGTTGAGGCAGAGGAGAGAAGCAGATGCTGCTTTGTTCTCAGAGCTGCACAGAAAACTTCAGACACAGGTGGGTGTTTGTCTTATAATCAGCTATGATTGACCAGAATGAATCCCTCCAGGTTGAGGATTTCATGTTAGAAGTTCTTTTTCACCGTTTGCTTATTCTGTTTTGTCAGAGTGTTCTGAAGCATCGCTGGTCGGTTCTTTACCTGCTGCTCAGCCTCTCTGAAGACCCCCGCAAACCTTCCAGCAGGGTGAGGGTTCAAAAACAGGCTTGAATACATTCACTTTGGATGAATTTGCTTTTGAAAAGCTTTCCAACCTAACCTCCTCAGGTCGGGAACTACGGGGCACTGTTTGCACAAGCCCTCCCCAGGGACGCTCACTCCACCCCGTTTTACTGCACCCGACCCCAGAGTCTGGCCCTGGGCTACGGGGAGAGGAGCGCCGGCCTGTCCGGAAGTGTCGGGACCAGCGGGATTTCCAGTTTAGGAGTGTACTCGCTGAACGGACCCACGCAGACACCGCAGACTCTGCTGGCTGGGTGTGTGTTGTTTTTATGAACTTCACTACTTTTAAAGGAATAGTTTTAATTTGGTGATTTGTAAAAACTAGTTGTACATCAGCATCAAATGAGTAGTTTTACCTGAGAGGTTCTGTAAAAATGCCTCCATAAAATTCTCTGCGCCACATAACCATCAATTAGCTCCACAACATAATCTCACCTCTCAGCCTGACCTGTTATAACCCAGGTTTACGAGGCCTTTTAATTCCATTAGATCTCATTAATAATGCAGGAGTTCTTTAGCTACCATTATGTGGGTTCACCTTTCAGACATGAAGGGCCAATTTCTCACTTCTAAATATTTTTGCTTTTATAGCAACAAACCTACATCAACACCTGAATTATGCAAAGAGGTGATGTTCCATATCTTACAATAGCTGGGTGTTTTGTTCCTTTCTGATAGACAGCACACTGATGAAGTCTGTGCATCATAAAACTCTGAATATTGCACATCTGATTGCAGCAATCTATGTATTTCTGAGAATATTCTGGCTTTCTTTTATATGCTAAATGACCACCTTCCCATTGCAATATGGTGGCTTTAAAGATGGCAACCATTTTCTCGACCTAGCCTTAAAGATAGATCCCCCCCCCCACACACACACACACACACACGCACACACACATTACTTGCTGGAGTTTTCAGATATTTCATTTCTCTTTTTGTTTCTGAAATAAAAGGCTGTCCTGATACTTTTGACTCAGCCTGTAAGGATATCTGACAAGGTTTAGCACCATGTAATGCTGCTTCACAGCAAAAACAAAACAAAAGCTTGTTGTTTGTTCAACTCATGCAACTGGATTAAGAAAACATTTCACAACAATTTCTGTGTTTTAGTCAACCTTCTCAGTCTGCAGCTGCAGCCGCTCAGCCTCTGGGCTCGCGCTTAGCCTGGGCTCTTCCTATCACCTCCTCGCCTTCATCTGCTCTGGGCCCGCCCACGTCTCGGCCACCCCTCGGGCCACCTGTTCCCTCCACCAGATTGATCCGTCCTCGCCGAGATGGCGAAGTGACTGGTGAGATTAAAAAAAAGACTTTTTAATCTCGTAGTTGCATGTTGGTTTGAGATCTGCTACTGTTTACTTTTTGTTCCAGACTCTTTAACTTTGATCCATCATTCATTTCGCTCATTGCTATAGGTGAGGTCAACGAGGCGGCGCTGGTGCGGGACATCCTCTATGTCTTCCAGGGGATTGACGGCAAGTTCATCAAGATGAACGCCCAAGAAAATTGCTACAAAATAGACAGCAAGGTATGCAAACTTGCATCGAGCCTTTTAGAATCAGAAACACTTTATTGCCATTGTCAGTAAACAAGTTACAGACTAGGAATTTGCTCTGGTGTAATGGTGCGCATAGCAAGGAGTAAGAGAACTAAAGCTAAATGGTTGAAGTGAGGGAGGAAAACAAGTCAGAATACATGAGAACAAAAATACAAGCAGCGGCAGCGATGGACCAGAGCTGATTAAACATTGTTCATTAGTCTAATGGGTGACGGGAAAAAACTGTTCTTGTGGCGGGAGGTTCTGAATGGACCGTAGTCTTTTGCCTGAGGGGAGGAGATAAAACTGGTTGTGACCGAGGTGAGAAGGGTCAGCTGTGGTTAGTGTTGTTTATTTTTACAGACTAATCAGTCCAGCATGTAGGAAAGTATCTCAAAGCTTCACCAACCTCTTGTGCCTATAAGCATGAACCCCTCTTTTTTTCTGCCCTGTCCATTTCTTTAACCTCCACCACCACTCCTGCCACTTTGTTAAGCTGTCAATAAGAAGGCCGTAGATGGAACTTGTTTCATATCCTCTCAGTAGTGCTAAACATAGACTCATGGTCAATGTGCTCCATCAGGACAGGAGCCACAGAGACCTGAGGTAAATTAGTCAAGGATAAAATATATTTTAGTGTATCCTCCCCTCCCCAACACACACACATCCTTGTACTTTCATCAAACTGAGGACTTTGTATTGACTATCATTCATTTTTGTAACTGTATTCATGTCTAACCCAGACATTTTCCCTAAAACTAACCATTACTGGTCTATAGCCAACCCTAACCTGAACCAAAACTTAATTCACACCAAACCTCTAAACCGAACTAGTAAAGCACAGCAGAGTTACAAATAAAGTGAGTGAAAATGACTTCACTTCCCAAAAATGACACCACTTGGTTGGTTAAAAACCTAACATGGTTCTCACTCTGTAGCAGAAACAAGTATACACACACACACACACACACCACTTAAGGTCTATGCAAAACTCCACAGATAAAATGTTAAGCAGATGAAAATTTAATGGGAATTATTCCCCTCCAAGGCCACTCTAGTTATAATGATGGAAACTAAAGTCATCCATCTCTGCACATAAAAGTCCATTTAAAATAGATTAAATTTTAAATTTGAGTTCATATTTTCAAAGCTGTTTTTGTCATTATGTTTGTAAAACAGTAGAAGGGGTCTTACATGGGTGTAACTTTAGGTCTACCATTGGGGGGTGGGGTGTTATGCTCTCTGCCTGTTTTTATTTATTTCTTGAATCATTTACTTTTGTAAAATGATTCAGGACATTTTGGTGTTAAAGTATGTTTACTCACTTAATTTCCCTTTTGTCTTTGTATGTCAGGGTTTCCCCTACATGTAATTGATCGTGGCACACCACCACAGCTAAATAAAAGCCTCCACACTTTTGGAATTAAATTTTTTTTCTTATCAGCGTGAAACAGGGTTTGAAATAAACATGTTTTAGGTTGTCTGAGACAACCTATTTTCATTTGGGACAACTAGATCCTGCCTCCCCGTTGTCTGTGGACAATCAAAAAAGGTGTAGATTAAAGTTTTCTGCTGCAGGTCACTGTAAAAATGAACGGGAGAAAAAAACGTGTTAAAGCCATCTATGGATTAAACTGATGGTTCTTTCACCCAATAAAAAGAATCACAGTCAAAGTTTTACCCAATCAGAATAGAGCAGGGCGGGTTGTGCTGATTTTTTTTTTTCTTCCTCTGTGGGTGGGGGGTCAGTTTCCCTCAGCTCAGGTGAACACCTCCTGGGAAAACCCTCAGCATTTCCTGAACTAGTTTCCACCGAGGATTACATCGTATTTTATATATATTATATTTCTAAAAGCACCTCGCAGCATTTCCACCGTAACACTGTGTGTTCACGAGTACAAAAAAACCCCGTGACAGATCACCTGCAGCAGCTGCACCTGTCCACCCCAACCAGCCCGGGACTTAAGAGTCCATACATGTCAACCCCTTAAGACGTTTACTTGTTTAATGAGAAAATCTGTAATTTGCGCAGAAAATCAGTATTAAACACATGAGGGTGTAGTGGGGGTGCAAGCGGACCGCAGCCACGCGGGGTGGGGAGGAGTGGGGGGTCTTTTAAAGACGCGTCTACGTTTGATTTATTTCTAAAATCACAGCGTTCTCTGAGTCAGGTTCAGGTGCTTATAATTTATCATAAATATCTTCTAAATTCAACCAGGTGTTTCAATGCCTTTAAATTACACAATAATTTTAGAGGAGAAACTTGTCAGTTCGGTTAAAAAAACAGTAAAAATCAAACAAAGAACTTCCTGTGCTCTTATTTTTTAAAATAAATATATAAAAGCTCCTCAGATGAAAACACTAAAATGATAAGATGATGTTTAAAAACCTCTTTCCTCAGAAAGTCTTCAGTCCTAAGAACACTAAACTGTAACTTTAATAAGGTCATGTAGACAGTATACTGCTATTTAAATGAAAATATTTGACCTGTAAGCAGAAAGCTTATGAATGTGGATTTTTGGTCTCTATTTAAAGAAGAGGACGAGGAGGAAGTTTTACTCAAGCAGCTCCAGAAACTGTCTGAACCTGCTGACTGAGAACCTCTGTATATAGTGAACTTTGTATACAGAACGATATAGCCTACTTATGAAATTACATTTTTATTGAGATTTGGCCAACCAAAATGTTTTGGTTAAGAGCCCCACCACCCCACCCCTGAGAGGCCAACCATCACGGTTAATTAAAAACCTAGGGGAAACCCTGTATTTATTCTGCAACTTTTCTGTTCCACGTCAGTTCAACAATTAAGAAAAGGCTTATTTTTTCCAACAGTAACAAATATTTTACATTTTTAGGATGAATTATAAAGCATACCTAAATGTCACAGTTTTCCAAGAGTATATAAGAGCCTGCACTACGATTTGGCTTGGAAAAATTCCAACACAATATTCAACAAACCCATCCATATTGGGATGAGAGCAGACTAAAACCCTGCATCTCATTTTCAGCAGGTATGCTTAAACGTACATTATGACATTGTAAATTTTGAAATCCGGTCAGAATTACCTAAAGACAACAAGAGAGTTACAGTTACTTAACCAGTTATTTCTATTGTTTTAGAGCAAATTATGGAATTTTTTGGGGGGTCCTAACCCCCTGCAAACTACACCCATGAGGTCACAAGTAACTTCTACTTGGTTCATAAACACTTGAGTTCATTGCTTAATTTATATAAAACATGTTTTTATTCTGTCCAGGTGGTTCTATGCAAGTCCCTGAGAGACACCAGCAGCAGGCTGGCTGAGCTCGGTTGGCTCCACAACAAAGTCAGAAAGTACACGGACGCCAGGAGCCTGGACCGGGCCTTCGGACTGGTCGGACAGGTGTGTTTGTCATTTATATGAACTGTTCTTGTTGAGCATGTTCCTATTTTTTAATGACCTCCATGAAATCTTTCTGTTGCTGTCTTTTCCTTCAGAGCTTCTGTGCGTCGCTCCACCAGGAGCTGAAGGAGTACTACAGGCTCCTGTCTGTGCTCCACTCACAGGTAAACACACCAGACAGGGACTATTTATCTTCACTTTTGTTTCACTAACTTGGGTAAGACTGTCACGATTTAGGTTTCAGATGTGTTTCACTCCCTGAGGATCTTGGTTGTGTTGTAGTTGCAGGTGGAGGACGAACAGGGGGTGAGCGTTTGCGCAGAGAGCAGTTTGACCCTGAGGAGGCTTCTTGTCTGGATGTACGACCCCAAGGTGCGGCTCAAAACGCTGGCCGCCCTTGTCGACTTCTGCCAGGGGCACAAGGGGGGCGAGTTGGCTTCAGCAGTTCACGCGTACGGGAAAACTGGAGACCCGCAGATGAGAGCGCTGGTTCAGCACATCCTCAGCCTAGTGTCCAACCCCATCTTGAACTTCCTCTACAGGTGGATATACGACGGAGAGTTGGAGGACACCTACCATGAGGTATTTGTTCACTTCATTGATTGTGTGTTATGCTACAGTCGTACGAATATTCTGAAAAACTCACATAATCGTCCCAAGCCCTGAGCAATCAAAGCTTAATAAGGAAACTGAAGGTCCTATGGAAGAAAAAGTCATTAGAGGTTTACTGCTCATGTTCTCTTCGACTACTTTGACATTTGACCCCAATGAGAAAGAACATTAGTGAGAGGAGGAGGAGGGAGCAACACAAATATAAAAGTAGAGACAATCCAGCCTCTTAAATGAGGACTGATGAGAGGAGCGTAATGGAGCCCGCAGTGATGGATGCGTCTGCTCCTTCACTGGTTCAGCTTCACTCACTCGCTATTTATGAGTCCGGCATTAAGTGTCGGTCGTACCGGACTGGATTTACAGTTAAATGCTGTGTTAACAGGGCAGAGATAAAGTTATTGGACCTTTCAGGAGCAAAATTATCCAGGAGAACTCTCACACACCTGGTATCTGTAAATACACTCATTTACTGCTGTAGATAAAAGGCTTATAAACAACACAGTTCATGTTCTCTTCAACAAACATCTACATCTAATAAACTGAGATGCATTTTAAAGTGCCTGTGACAGGCATATCCTTTAAAGAAAAAAAGTTAAAGAAAACATCATTAAACTACTGGCTGAAGTCATCATTTTTCAACTAGCTAAAGCCTAAGTTACAGGCTGACTTCAGGTCTGGTTTAGATCATTG
>JARVGW010000357.1:5787050-5803289 GCA_031762495.1 Anablepsoides rubrolineatus | reverse complement strand
ATTGTTCAGTCAGTTCATAATGACACACCTTTTAGGTAAATAAATATGGTTACAATGAAAATGTGGAATTCAGGGGGGAAAATGGAAAAAGTGGAATTTAGAAAAATAAAAACGGAATTTGGGAAAAAATAAAATGGATTTTATAGGGCCCTACTAACCCCACACCCGTAACATGCATTTGGACTAGTGGGGACTTGGCATTGGTCCCCACGATTCACTTCGGTCCCCACAAGGCTGCCTTTTTTGGTAAAAAATTTCCCACGTTGTAGGTAGGTAAAACCCATCCAAACACACACACACACACACACACACACACACGCACACACAAACAAACAAACACACAGCGCTACAGGTGACTTTGTTCATCACTGGTTGGTCTCCAGGACAACACAAACAGTTGTACACCACGGCTGCACTGCTGTTTCACAGAACTGATCTTTCGTCTTTCGTCTTTATCCTTTTAGGTTCTGCTGATCGGCAAATCAATCAACTTCCTGCATCAGGTGTGTCACGACAGAACGCCACCGGGCAAAATCACACCAGCGTCCAAACCTGCAGACACTCCTAAAGATGGTAAATATTTATCTTCCTCTATTTGTTCACAGAGAAACTGTTTCACCTGATTTCTCACCAGACCCTCATAAACGAGGGGCAGAGTGTCCCCACTGTATCGGGGCAACTTTAATTAGAGAAGAGTCAGACATGTTAATGACATCATTGTCCTCCTCGTATTGATAGAATGATATCGATGTATGTTAGTGGACTGACAGCGATCGATGCTCTTACCGCTCACCTTGTCCTTCTCTGCTTTGACCGTGGCGAGCAGAGGGGTTTACTTAGCAATATTTCATTGATCTGGTCTGTAGGACTGAGCTGTAGCTTTTACCGTACGAGCCGAAGGGCATCACACAGGTACTATTTACAGAAAATATTGGCACTGTGAACTCCAAATCCAGTCAAACAACCAGTGTTTTGGTTCGGCAATGAAATGATTTTGTCGAGTTTGTAATAAAGAAAAATGGGGAGATATAAATAAATATTTCTAAATGATTTAAACTTTAATATTTCTATTTGGATCTGAGTTGTTATTTTTGCACATCCACAGCCGCAGAGCTGCTCTCTGACCTCGAGGGAGCGTTTCAGGAGAAAATTGATGCTGCCTACTTTGACACCAGCAAATACCTACTGGATGTTCTGAACCGAAACTACCTGCTGCTGGAGCACCTGCAGGCCATGAGGCGGTACCTGCTGCTGGGCCAAGGAGACTTCATCAGACACCTCATGGACCTGCTGAAGTTAGCACATTATCTCCTGCTTTCAAACAAATCTGAATCTAAGACAGGAAGCTTTGAGTTGGATTGTTTTTTATTTTGTTTGTTTTGTTTTGTAACAGACCTGAGCTGGCCCGTCCTGCTACAACGTTATATCAACACAACCTGACTGGGATCTTAGAGACCGCAGTCAGGGCCACCAACGCTCAGTTTGACAATGCAGAGATCCTGAAGAGGCTGGATGTACGACTGCTGGAGGTAGTATCATCCTCTACACATTATTCCATCAAAACATGGCAAATTCATAATTATTAGTTCTTTTAACCCACACACACTCTTGGCTGCAGGTGTCTCCTGGTGATACGGGTTGGGATGTGTTTAGTCTCGATTACCACGTCGACGGACCCATCGCAACGGTAACGCTTTGTAAACCAAACCAGTCATCATGTGTGTGAAAACTATTTATAATATCTTATTTGTGACATGTGTCAGGTGTTTACCAGAGAGTGTATGGGCCACTACCTCCGTGTCTTTAACTTCCTGTGGAGGGCCAAGAGGATGGAGTATACTCTGACTGACATCTGGAAGGGACAGATGTGTAACGCCAAGCTGCTGAAAACCATGCCTGGTACACAAACACTTCCACACACTGTGTACTCTCTGCTTCTCATGTTTGGTGTTTGAATATTACAGCAGGTAAAATAATCATTTTAGGGAAAAAATTAAAGTGAACTCTATTTAGTTGTGATTTTAGAAATTTGATAAACATTTACTTCAACTGGCTTGGCTGTTTTAGTTTTTATAAAAATATATATGTTTTCACACAAACAGCCACATTATTTACGCTGCAAAGCATTCTGGGTAAATGATACATACCACTGCTCCTGTGCAAGCTCTTTCCAGCTTGAATTTTAATTCTGAACAATATGAATATATATGGAGATATCTACGGAGCTAACTTACTAATTATCATGTTTGATCATTTCAACCCAAATATTGTGCAGAATATAGAAACTAATACAAAATATAACTTTGTCACACATTACAGCATTTCAGCCTCGACTTTAATCTCAACTGCAACTCATCATCATCATACCCAGAATGCATTGCATCGATAAAAAAAATGATGAAATTGTACGGCATTAATGAAAATGTAATAAACATACAACATTTTAGTAATTAGTTTTCACATGTCACAAAAAACAAATATTAGTAGAATAGAAAAAGTAACGACATATTAAGGCCAACATGTCCAAAAATCCACAGATCTGTTTAAAACCATCGTATAACGTTTATTCAGAGTGAAACTGGAGGATTTGATTTATTATTTCACCTGTTTGTTGTAAAGATTCCTGTCCTGGTTTTTCTTTACCTTCTAGAGCTGTCTGGTGTGCTGCATCAGTGTCACATCCTGGCCTCTGAGATGGTCCACTTCATTCACCAGATGCAGTACTACATCACCTTTGAGGTGAGTCTGGCTGCCGTATACTAACAGACACGATGTGCTTCGATTAGTGTGAGGTGGTGCTGATTCATCATCAGCATTGATGAATCAGAACTGCAGAAGAAGAGGGCGAAAAGAGATGGTAGGGTTAGATAGAGATATACTGACAAATATAGTACATAGAAACAAAAAGCTTATTAAGTAGAGATGCACTTTTTTTAAGCCAATACTGATTTTCATAAATTGAACTAACCCATGCAAAGTCATTCAAGATCATCTTCTGTCTTAAAACAAATGCATCCTCATAGAAATCTTTTACATAGACAACATGAGCTGTTGTCAACTCCTCATTAAGAAAAGTAGCTATTTGTTGTTCTAAAACATGTAGATAACATTTTCTAATTTGCATATTTGGTCATTTCAATGTAATTGATTCTGGCTGTAGGAGATAAATATCAGATAAATACTCTCTAAATAGTGTTTACAACTACAACTGAACTTATTTATGATTTTAATGGTTTGCCTTGAACCACATAATCACAGCATTTATTTTTCCTGGACAGTTTCAAGTACAAAATAAAATACAATTATAGATTTAAATTTATATTTAGGCACTGAAGAAAGAAATGAGCTAGAACATTATATTCTAGAACAGTGCATCTTTACTACATCAGGGTTTATGTGATCCTCCATAAATGGTTAATGGTAGATAAATAAATAAATAAATACACTACTGTTATATGTGGTGGAATTACTCTACATTAAATCCTCCTTTATCCAAGCATGGAGCTGGCAGTGACACTCAAACAGGGTTGTTTTAGTTTTTTTTTTTGTTTTGTTTTTGTTTGTTTTTAACATTCTTCTTCTTGGAGCCAGCAATAATTTTCTAATGCTATTACTGTTTAACAATGTTTGTAAAGTTGTTTTAACTTGACATTACATATATAAATGGACTAAAAAGAGACGTAGAGCATAGAGTTTGTCTCCTCTCCACTCTCCTGCAGCTGAGCCTCAGAGCTTTGGAACAGAGGAGGGGGCGTCACTGAAGACAGCTGAATTCACATTTAACCTATAAAAGTTTCCAAACTCACCAGATAAAGTATCTAGATTTGACTGTAGTTTGTTAAAAAGACACTAGAAGGGTCTGTCTAAATCTAGTGAGTGTCTCTCGTCAACAAAGACTAGTTCATGCATCCTGTGGATGGTGCATTCACGGACCAAAGAAAATAATAGAATAATGTCAAGATGCCACTCACAAACTGTGTTCAGGTGCTGGAGTGTTCATGGGACGAGCTGTGGAACAAAGTCCAGCAGGCTCAGGACCTCGACCACATAATTGCCGCCCACGATGTCTTCCTGGACACCATCATCTCCAGATGTTTGCTCGATAATAACAGCAGGGTAACAGCTGGTTCTATTTATACTATATTTATCTTTCCATTGTTCACCTTAACTTGAATCATCTTCTTTCTGTCCAGTCTCTTTTGAACCAACTGAGGGCCATATTTGACCAGATAATTGAGTTCCAAAGCGCCCAGGATGCCCTCTACCGCTCTGCGCTGGAGGAGCTCACACTCCGACTGCAGTTTGAGGAGAAGAAGGCAGCCAGGGAGGAGGAGGTAAGAATACAGAGAGAAAGCAGAAGTGTGGTGTAGGTGTGACAGGATCTGATGAGGAGGAGTGTGGTGGTAATTCAGGGCCAGTGGGGAGTGACAGCAGAACAGGAAGCAGAGGAGAAAAGGAGGATTCAGGAGTTCCAGGACACCATACCAAAGATGAGATCACAGCTCCGAATCCTCACCCACTTCTATCAGGTACCAGCTGGAGCCTCAAGCCAAAACAAACTGCAGTTATTAAAGTGTTTTAATGAGTCTCCTGCTCCTTCTCTCAGAGTATCGTGCAGCAGTTCCTGGTGCTGCTGATGACCAGCACAGATGAGAGTCTGCGCTTCCTCAGCTTTAGACTGGACTTCAACGAGCACTACAGGTTTGTCTACAAACTACTCATACAGTCACCTGTTCTTAGGAATATTTAAATATTCAGTGGAGAAAACTGGGATTTCTGGGAGCACTTAAGGAAAAACAGTGACCTTTTTTTTTTTGTTCAAACTGTTTTTTTCTTTTTTAAACTATCAGAAGAGCCAGGAGTCAGGTGAGGCTGAAGGGCTGGATATGAACAAAACTAAACTGGTTGTTGTGATTTAGGACTTAGTTTAGCAGAATGTTTGTTTTTGTTTTAGAAAAAGAGTTGCACAAATGTATTTATCTGGTTTAAATTCATTGGTTTTTGTTTTTTTCTCTCTGTTCTGTTCCTGCAGGGCCAGAGAGCCGAGGCTGCGAGCGTCGCTTGGCGCCCCCAGAGGCCGCCGCCTCTCCAACATCTGACGTGACGACTCCAACAGCCGCCGCCCCCCTCCCACCCAGTCTGACCACGTGAGCGCACGTCACACACGCCTCACCTCCGGATGATGTCGCGTCTCAGAGGCGTGATCCGGACACCCCTCCCCTCCTCTCCTCAAAGTGATGACATCACTGCTCTGTGTGGCGACATCAGCTGAGCAGAAAGGAATCGCGTCAAGAACTTTTCTAAATTTGCAGGTTATTTAAAGAAACAAAGTGTCTGCATGAAGCGAGAGTTCTTCTTAGGAAACGTTTCCGTCTGTGACGAGGGAACAGTTGAATCTATCTACGTCACAGAGCGCCTCCTTCCATGGCATGCCTTATCAGTGAGATAACTGGTTGCCAAATTCAGCCCCGACACACAAAATATTTGTACATAGAGTGTTGCAAACGTGTGTGTATACATGTATGGTTACACGTCGACCCGCTTGGGTTGGACAGATGTGATGAGCATTTCTTTTCCATTTTGTATTTATAAAAGTTATTATTAAAACGTTGAATTGTAATTATCATTACAGCTGTTTTGAAAATGAGTTTTGTTCTCATTAAGGTGGGAGAAACTGAAGGAACGAACAAGAAGATGCGTCTTTTAGCTTCTCAGGTCAGTTAGATCACAATCACATTCAGCAGCTATTAAAACCCCAAATTACTGTTAAATTTATTACAGCTTAACCATAAACTTCAAGACAGACTGAAAGATGTTGCCTCTTGTGCATCAACTAACAAAGTTTTTTACTTATTTTGTATTTAGTGGGTTTTTTATGTCCTTGTTTACAAATTGGGTTTTTCTGTCTATGAGAAGGAAATCATGTTGAAGAACCACAGCGACCTCACAGAAACCACAGGATTTTTAAATGTTTGGATGTTTTTAAAAAGTGTAAATATTTCTACCCACAGGTTCAGTTGCTTGTCACATGTGAGACTTTTTCTAAATTGGAGTCTTTGCTTCATTTTTGTTTAAAATATAGAAACATCAAACCAAAGCAAAAAGCTTTGTGTTGGTAAATCCATGTTTCAGACCTATTTGTTGGTTCTGGTGATGTTTCAAAGCGAAACCTTGGATCAGTCTTAAATGTTGCAGCTCTGGTCCAAAGTCAGAGTTTTTAAACCAAGCTGTTGTTTTCATGTGTTAAACTCAGTAAATGGGTTTTGTTTCTAAAGCTGTGCCCTGTGGTGGCGATATCTGCAGGTTTTCAAACACCTTTTACAGTTATTTTCCCCACTACGATCAGGATCAATCATCCATCCCATAATAACCAGTTTAAATTGATCTGATTTAAACTGTGTGAGGAGATGTTCCCGTTTCTTTCCCCGTTTTTATTTTGAGCGAAACAATCGGTGCTGCGTTTGGTCTGCTTTCTGACAATGACTTCCCAACTGATCCTGAATCAGCACTTGTGTTTGTGCTCTGTATATAATCCTCACTGTATAGCACATAATGTATAAACACTGGAGATGATCTAACCACTTTCCTCTTTAATAAAAACATACTTTTTTTACTTCTAAGTGTTCATTTTCAAACTCTTTGTTTTCTGGGACATACTGCCACCTGCTGATAGGAAGTGAGGTGTTTTACACAGATCTGAACAGGTATATTTACAACTCAATGGGTGACAAAGACTGACATGTTTTCTCTATAACTTTATAATTGCTTATTTTAATGAAGTCTTTGTTCATTAAAATCACAGATTCTTTCTGTGATGACTGTGACATTATTTTCTGTGAGAAATTATTTCAGCTTTGCTAAGCCATGACCAAGTGGCCAAGGCACCAGACTCAGCTGGCTCCTCTTGCAGGTGGTGGGCCCACATGAAGGTGGACCTAACATACTCCTCTTCCACCTTTAAGCAGTTCTCACTGATTCAGCCTCGGCCAAATGTGTCTATATTTCCAGTTCCAACTGTGTTTTATAATCCACCCCAGCAGCTGAGCAGCTCGTGGGTTGACTGAGACAAGGTGGTGTTGGTAAACTTCTTCCTACTTTCAATCCAAGTATGTAGCAGATAAGATTGTGAATTCCAAAGCACAGATAATCCCCTGGTTTATTCTTGACGTGTAAAGTCAGTGTGCCTCAGGGCAGCTGTGGCTACAATGTAGTTTACCATCATCAGTAAATGTGTGTGTGTATGGGTGAATGACTTAGTGTAAAGTGCTTTGGGGTCCAGAGGGACTTGATAAGGTGCTCTATAAGTTCAGTCCATTTACCATTTGAAGTGAAAACATATTTAGATATTCTAGAAGAGGAGCACATACAACTTGATGTAGCAGTCTGAAAGGACCAGGAGGTTTACACAACATGGCAACCCATGGCGTGACACACACTTAGAAACGGTGTCCTGAGAAATTAAAAAAAAAATGAAGCCAGACATGATAAAAGACCACAACAGGTGAAGTGGTAAGAGCTGGAGGTGATATGCAGAGATGGAAACATATTTACAGACATTGTTTGGCAAAGACAATCATGATGAACTTCCGTGACTCGGTTCCTGAACAATCAAAAGGCCCTGTTATACTAGACAACTTATGAAACATTTTTATGTCTAAATTGCTAATAAAATGGTAAATGGACTGTACTTATATAGCACCTTTCTATCCATCCAGGACACTCAAAGCGCTTCACATTACAATCTGTGTCCTCATTTACCCATTCACACAGCACTCTACTAGGTCTCTACAAAGCTAACAGTGAAATCATCTATGGAGACTAATCAGTGCCAATCACATTCATACACTGATGGGACACACATCAGAGGTATTAGAGGTGAAGTGTCTTGCCCAAGGACACAACAACTGAGACAGCTGGACGGGGGATCGAACCGTTGACCTTCCAGTTCCAGGACAACTCCCCTAACCACTCTGCCAAAGCCGCCACATAGTAAAAGTTACTGTATATACGTGATCAATTTGTTCAAATTACATAATGTACACGCTGAAAAGAAGATTTCTGTTGATTTTGTTCCAATTCCATCTTTAATATAGATGTCTTTAAAGTGTTCATATATATAATATAACTCCAGAGTTGTAAAGTAATACTTTGTTACTGTACTTAAGTAGAAATTGTGGTTATCTGTGCTTTACTTGAGAAAGTATTTTTCAGTGTACTTTTTACTTTTACTTTTTTTGTGTGTCAAAAATTTACTTCTGATACTTAAGTACAAAATTAATCAGATACTTTAAGACTTTTACTCAAGTAATACTCTTAGAGGATATTTTACTGTAACTTTTACCAAAGTAAATTTATGATAAGATACTTGTACTTTTACTCAAGTATCACTTTCAGGTACTTTATACAACAATGTATAATTCTCTGTTGTTGTTTGTGAAACTTTGTGTTAATTAGGTTGTACACTGTATACATGGTTTTTGTGGAGAAAATTATGTAAATATTTTTGTGACTGTATATTTGTGTGTTCTGAGTATAACAAGAATATTGTAATATAATTTAATGCACACTTATGAACTGTTGGTAGTATGTTAGTGTAACACTGAACACAAACAGGTTAAAGTCATAATGAACGGAGCAAATGTTACAGTATTTTACACTGAGCTCATCAGTTCAACTGGTCCTTATGTTTGATGGTTTGGTGTCATCTGAAAGCAAAATACCATTCTGAGAAGACATTACATAGTTTTGAATGTATGGTTTCATTTTGCAGTAAAAATCATTTGTTTTGTGTGTGTAATTCATGTTCTGAGAACATGAAGCATGCTTTCAGAAAATGTATGTAATCAAAAAACTGTAACTCATAATTTTAGACTTGAAATATACAAAATATGATCCACTAGAGGGAGCAATTGTTTCTTTTTTCCCCAGCTTTTCTCCTCATTAAGCATTAAGCCTTTTATCGTTCAGGATTCTTACATTTCCTGCCGTTTGTTTGTCTGTAAACATGTTTTTGTGTCCAAACATCCACCGTTTCAGCAGCTTTTACAGGAACTTCTCATCTTTTTGGATAACAGTTGTGAGAAAATTGTCAATTTGAGAAGCCATGGAGCTGAAAGACTGAGAGGCTTGACTGCTGAACTGGAACAGCAGATTTTTTCCCCTCTTCCATCTCTGAGTGTCTGTGTGTGATATATCTAAGTGTATAGAGGTGTTTGTGAGCGTATCAGTCCATGGAACGAAATGATTTCTAATCCCTCGGGACATTCTTCCTAGTATTCTCAGAGCCCCTCGTGTTTTCTTTCCTCAGCAGAAATAGCTTTGCACTGTTGACCTTTACTGAACAAGACTTTCATTAAAGAAATAAAAACTGACCTGGTATTAGTTTGTTTCCATCTTATCAGTGGGTTCAAGACATGTGGACAGCCTTGGGTTTGTACTGTACACATCTTCTTACTGGAACACAGTCATATTGCAACAACCAGACATTTTCTATACACTATACTGTCCAGCTTGCAACATATTATAAAGGTTGTGATCCGTCACTACAACATGCTAAACAAAGAAACAATAAAAGAACTCAAACCAGCCATGCTAAAGTGTTGGTTTTGTCATTGTCATGGAAATCTTTATTTACATATCAGCTTTGTTTTCAAACTGTAGGGTTTTTAATCGTATTAAATCCATGTTATTTGGGTTCATATTTACACTGATAATTTAAAATTAACATAAGGTTCAAATCTGAAATATGCAGATAATTAAGTAATCTCAAATTTCTTGAGAAAACTTCTGAATTCTGTTTCTGATGACAGATTTCTTGAAAAGAATCAGAATTCTGACTTTGATCACAGAACTGTCACGTTGATATAGAATTCTGAGAAACTCAAAATACTGAGATTACTGTAATGTCAGAAATCTGACCTTTATCTCAGATTCTGATTTGTTCAAGGATTCTGACTGCGTTCTAAAATTCTGAGATTAAAAAGACAAAAATACTGAGATCAAAGTAAGAAATCTGTTTCTTTTTTAATTCTTGACATCATAAACAGAAATCTGAGAACAAAGTACAACTGCGGAATTCTCAGATTGTTCTAGAATTCTAGTAAAAAGTTCATATAAATAGTAAAAAAGTAAAAAGTCAGATTACTGACCTTGTTCTAGAATTCTGAGGTCAAAGTCCAAATTCTAACATTGATCACAGAGTTCTAGGAAATATATCAGAATTCTGACTTTTTGATCTCAAAATCCTAGAACAAAGTCAGATTTCTGAGATAAAAGTTTGAATTCTGAGATTGTTCCAGAATTCTAAATTTAAAAGTCAGAATTCAGAGATCAATGTCATACTTTTTGACCTTTCTGAGAACCTTTGTTCTCAGAAATTTAGGAAAACTGTCAGAACTCTGATTTTGATCTCAGTATTGTTACTTTTTAATGCTAGAATTTTAGAACAAAGTCTAAAATAAGTCTCCCAGACAGAACAAATTCAGACTGACTTTTATCTCAAAATGTTAGAACAAGAGAGAATTCTGATTTTGTTCTCAGAATTCTAGAAATGAAAATTAGAATTCTGACTTTTTAATCTCTGAATTCTGAGTTCATTCTGACACTTCACCCTTCTTGCCTGCTGGTGGTGGTTGACCGGTGAACTGATGCTGTTTTACAGACCTGATGTAGTGTATTTGTATTTGCTATGAACCGATTCATGTTAAATTTTCCTTCAAGATCATAAATGAGATTTTTCATAAATATCTTAAAGGGGCTATATCATGTAAAATCAACTTTTTTGAGCTTTTTACCATGTTATAATGTTATCCTCTCATCAAAAACATGCCCAGAGTCTTACTTTGACTCATTCATGCATGTTTGATAAATCCTGCAGCATTTTAAAGCAGCCATGCTGAGGAGCAAAACAACCGGGTGGTACCAGAAACACCAAGTAAACTACAACGAGCTTCTGCATCACATTCCAAAAGAGATATGGTAAAATGTTGCTTCTTTATTTATTATCATTACAACAAAGTCTGCTACGAACACCAGCAGAGAAGCTTCTGCGATGATGGCGGAAATGGGCGGGACAGAAGCGGGGTGGGGGGGTTTCTTAAAGACACAGAGGACAATTTCAAGGTGTTTAGAGTAGGAGATGAAGATAAGATGATAAGATTTAAACTTATAAACAGCATTTTAATAACAACTTAAGGTGACATAGATACTTGGGATAGAATTTAAAGATATGCCTGAGAAACACATAATATTGGCTCTTTAAAGCTAGAAATCTTCTTTTACAGTTTGTTTTAGTAGCGTTTTTGTTGCCACATGCTATAATACTGTATGTAGATACTAACCTTACTAACTGGATCATATAGGTAGCAGGTACAGACCATACAAGCTAAAATAAGTATTCTTAATATCTCATGGTTTGCTCAATTGTGTGTAAGAACAGATAAGAATACAATTCAAAACTGAAAGACTAAATAACAATGAAACCTGTAATTATATTTTATTGGTAAATAAATACAATTATGTTAATCTAAATTGTGTTTAAAATAGTCACAAATTTCAAAATTATGTATATATTTTAACAAATAAAGATTTGAAATTGCAATTTCTATTTCAGATGACTTGCTCCTAAAACGTCCTGCAGTGCAACGACACTTCATTTCACCTCATCCAGTGTTTTCTCTGCCAGAATTCACAAAAAACACCAGACAAAGTCAATATTAAAGTGTAATATTACGGAACAATAAAACCTTAAAATAATAATTTTCCTACTGTTTTCAGTTTTCAGTTTTCCCGTCAGTCAGAATGATTGTGTTTCGTCTCTCTGGTGGTCATTTCTGCACCAGATACATACAGTATGTAGTAAAATCATTTGATGTCAAAATGACCTTATTTATTCAAAATGTACGGTTTTGACCTCAAAACTAAAATTTTTTCTAGAAAAACCTTTTGGTTCTGTTTGATCCAATAAAACCCAGTGACCAAGTGTCATATTATTATTATCTTATGTTTCATCATGCCAGTCATTGTGCTCTCCATTATAATCACTGTGAAGACGGTTCAGATCCTCACAACTCACTCAAACCCTGATCTTCTGCTGTTTGACCTTCTAACTGGGTTTTAAGGTGAGACGGGGGTTTGGGGTGGAGGGGGTGAAGACAGTGTGTCTGTGAGTTTTCAAGCCAGAAACAGACAGCTGACATTTACTGGCATTTCTGGCAGCATGTGCATTCAAGAGAATCGTATCAAAAAGATGATTTCATGTCACCTCTTTTCCTGCAGTTAGTGTCGTTTCTAACGATCTGCCGGTCGGAGCCACAGTTTGCTGTGAGCAGATAAGCACCTGAGCACGACTCTGGCCTCTAATTTCTGCTCTTCGGAGGCCATTTTTCTCGAGACCTTGACGTCTCTTTTTGTCCACAGTTTGGTTTAACAAGAGTCTGGAGGACAAGAGAGCAGAAATCATTGGGCTTTTTGGAATTCGTTGAATTTTAATAAGGCTAATTGGACAAGGCAGGCTGCCATTAAATCAGATGTTTCTGCTCAGATACAGAAGGAGGTGTGGAAACTGCCCTTAGCTGAGGCTGAAACTGAAACTTTTTAAGTGGTTTCTGACATTAGTGATACCCTGATTGTGGCTGTAATTACAGCTTTAACTTCTGAACACGTCGATCGTTCCAGTTTAAGCCTTATTTGTCGACACAGCAGAAGTTGCTGAAGTTAAACAGAGAAGAGCTGAAACTTAAAGGGACATTTTAATCTGTGCTTGCATCTGCTCCACCTTTCTTCTCCTCCTCATTTCAGCTTTTTTTATTTGATTATTTCTGAGAGCTCCGTCAGGTGAGCCTGCTTCAGATCAGCTGGATTTCTTGATGTTTCAACACAGTTCCTTTCTTTTCCTGTCTCGCCTCTGTTATTATCTGACTCCTCCACACTATCTGACAGCTCTGGCTCTGTAGTTTGACTTTTCATAAACTTCAGTCCTGGCTCTTGTGTCTGTACCTCTGTCAGTTCTCATCAGAGGATGATCTCAGTCTAAAACTCTGGTATGAAAGGCGACGGGTGATTCCTTCAAGGCCTTTCATTTCTGAAGAGCTTGTATTGTGTTGATAAAAGCTACACTCTTGTTACGGAAAGAAAAAGAAACTTGTTTTTGGAGCGCTGACCTCCTTAAACCATCGCTCCGTGTGGTCAGAAGGCAAGTTGGGACACACGAGACGTACAACACGCAGACATTTCCAGCTGAGCGGACATCACTCTCTGATCAAAGCGTTTCCAGCTGTAAGGAGAAGAGAAAAATGACAGCAGAGGGCTCGTCAACACGCTGCGGGGAGACATGTCGGTGCAGGCCTGGCTGGAAGCTGTCAAGTTCTGCTCTCAGTCTGCAGGAGGTCTGTCCAGCTGAGGAAGAAGGTCTTTTAAATGGAACCAGTTCTGGACTGACTCCACAAATCTGGAGACTATAGGATTAATCTTTAGGTTTATTTTCAAAGAAAGTGTGAAAGTTACTTTACATTTACTCAACTCAGTTGAGTGGCAATTGTTGACATTAAGTAAATCCAACACATTTGATTTTTGAGTGTGTTTTAAGAAAATTAAACTCTTTAACATGAACATGTTTACAGAAAAGTTTTTTCTTTTCTTTTCCCCTCTAAACCCATATTTCCTCTCATCATGGGACAGTGAATCTGACCTGCAGTGTGAACGTAGCCTCCATGCAAGTGACACAAATGCACCCCCATACCATCAGTGAGGCAGGTTTTTGAACTGAATGCTGATAAAATGCTGGATGGTCCTCTTGCATACAGAGCTGTGTTGTCTTCTTCTTTGCATGGTAGAGCTTTAATCAACATTTGTAGAAGTATTGCACAGTGCTCCTATTTTTAGATTTTGCAGACTGGTGAACATCTGCCCATCTTCTGGTAGATTCAGCCTCTCTAAAAGGTTCTTTTTGTACCCAGTTCTCCTAATGACCTGTGGCCAATTAAAGCAATTAGTTAGAAAAAGCTCCTTCAGCTCTTTCTTATTAGTACAGTCGACTTTTACAATCTTGTGGTTCCTGTCCCAACTGTTCTGAGATGTTTGCTCTGTTCAAAATATACCTTTTTATGACATGTGACAATTATTACTTTTTCTTTATTATTTCTGGAATTAAGGTTGTAAAATGTATAAAAGAAAGAAAGAAAGAAAGAAAGAAAGAAAGAAAGAAAGAATTGATTTTTCTTCACAGAAGGTAAAAAACGATGAACTGAACAGTGAATCCATGAATGCAGAGATGCTTCAAGAGATCAAAGAAAAACTAAAAACCCAAAGAAAAGTCCAAGATCAGAGTAAACTGCATCAAAGTGAAGAAACAAACAACAACATGACACAGATGACCTTTTTTTGCTTTTGATTATTTTAAGTTAAACACTCAAACAATCAGTTATTTTATCTGTTTATATGTGCACGTATGGGAATAATATTGCACCAGTTGTCTTCTGAACTGACCAGGTGTAATAATCTCAAAAAGGTCATAAAGACAGCTGCAGCAGGGGGCCGAACTGATAATAAGAGAGTGTGAATTACACCTGAAAGCTCCAACAGGAAATCTGCAGAAGATATTCACAGACAGCAGGGTTTTCCTCTCTCGCAGCAGACCAATCTAATAAGTAAAGAAACAGCCGATCGACATCTCCACGTGGCTTTAAGCGACTCATTGAGTTTGACATTTGTGCTCTGCGGACGCTTTAAAAAGATATTTATTCAGCCTCGGACGGTCGAAGTGGGATTGATGGACACGTTTACAGGACGAGCGGAGAATCGTTTATTCGCACCTTTGTATTCATTGGCATGCACAGGGTCCTCCGCCATCCGTCATCAGGCCTGATGGGAGAAGCTGTCTGCAGACAGGAAATGCCACCGCCTCCTCGACTGACAGACAGCTGAAACGGAGGGAGAAGCCAGATCAGCAGGCAGGATGTGGGAGCAAACAGGTGGGTTTGTTTGTTTATGCTTGGTTTGTTTCTCTGGTTCTTGGAGAAAAAAACTGCAGTGATTGTTTTCTTTCTTTTTGCTAATTAACAAAGAACAGCGTGTTCTCACTCCTCTCCTTTTTCACTAGTTGAGAACGATCAGACAATAAAAGATGAGAGAAAACCTACTGCAGGTTATTTATTTATGTTTGGTTTGTTTCCAACTCACTGTTGTCCTCATGTTTTATGACCCAGCTGTTGGATCACTGTTGTTCTGAAGGAAATAAAACTGAAACTAATTTTCTGATACTGAGTAACACATTTCACTGAATGACTTTGACAGTTGACTCATCTCCAATATTTCTTGATTCACTTGGTGTTTTAGGCCATCCCTCACCATGACAGTACCTCCACCGTGTTTTACTGTAGTGATTTATTTCACTGTTTATGAACAAATAATTATTGCATCCTGACTTTTTTGTCTATAAAACATTATCTTAAAGTAAACATGTCCTGCTTTTAAATCCTTCTTTTTCACATTTAAATCATTCAGTTGGGGTCTTTGTATCAGTGCAGTGGAACTGCAATGCTTTGGTCTGAATTCCTCCTTATTGTAACTCCACAAGCCCCTCTTTCAGCTCTTCTCTGAGGTGTGTCTCAGATCAACTTGTTCTGATGCTACCTCTCTAAATCCAAACAAACTTTTTTTTTTTTTTTTTACAAATTAATTAAAAAATGTCAACAACAGAAAATTGTCCATCCAGTCTTACATGTTGGAGCCAGAGTCTGACCCAGAGAGGAGGATGAAGATGACCAAACTGTAGTTGGTCCAGACCTTATTTGGCAGTTCTGCCACAAATAATTTGACTTAAAGTTTTTATTGACTGGTTTGACGCAGCCATGCAACTCAAAAACCACTTCTTCACCACAGTAACACAGAGGTCTAACAAATGACACAGTGGTCAAAATGACACATTTTTGTTAGCAAAAGGTACTAACTGTGTCAAAACATTTAAATTATGGACCAAAAGCAAACATTGCCTTCAAACAACTCAACTTTAACACAGTCTATGAACACCTCTAAACAGTCAGTACACAAGGGGCAACAAAACACAAAACACAGCACTCATATGTGAATCAGTGCATCATTGCTTGTTATTGTAGCCTATGACAGTATGTAGCTTACATGTCAGCTATGACTGTATGTAGCTTAGATGTCAGCTATGACTGTATGTAGCTTACATGTCAGTTATGACTGTATGTAGCTTACATGTCAGCTATGACTGTATGT
>JARVGW010000357.1:5767132-5779627 GCA_031762495.1 Anablepsoides rubrolineatus | reverse complement strand
GTTTGCCATCATCAGTCAAGCGTCTTTGGGTGTCTTGAAAAGCGCTATATAAATATAATGCATTATTATTATTATTAAAAGGGTAGACCCTGATCTCTCTGTGTTGGGGGTGGGGGGGGGTTCTCCTTCAACTTTTTCAGTAACAGCTAGATTCATGCAGCATCCAAAGGTTTGTACTGATCCATTGTGGTGAAGAGAGTTTAGCTTCATTCATGGTCACAAACTCTGGGTAGTGATAAGAAAAACAAAACTGTGGATTGGATACAGGAGTATGAAATGAGTTTTCTCTGCAGGATAGCTGGACACTTCCTTAGAGATAGGATGAGTTCAGTTATCTGGGAGAGACTTGGACTAGAACCACTAAAGGAGCCAGTTGAGGTGGTTTAGACATCTGATTAGGATGACCCCCAGATGCCTCCCTGTTTAAGATTTCTTGGCATTTCCAACTGGGAAGACACCCCAGGGAAGACCCATACACACTGGAAAAACATGTCTTGGCTGACCTGGAACACCTTGGAATCCTCCTAAGAGAGAGATCTGGGCCTCCCTGCTCGATTTGCTGCCTCAATAACCCAACTCCAGAGCAAACACAAGCCAATGGATGGAACTTCATTCGAATTTACCAATTGTACTAAAAGGTCTTGATTCCCTTGAATGAATGCACATCACCCAAAGCCCTTCCATCCACAGTTTTAAAGGAACTTGATGTAAAGTAAAAAAGGCTGTCCAGAAATATATCAAATGGTAAAATGTAATTTACCCCCGTAGTTTTTTAAAGTGTGCTGATGTGCAGTTCAGAAACACAGGTACTGACTCAATGTAAACAAAGCATTGCTGAATTTGGAAAATTCAGCAATGAAAAAAGAAAAAAGAAAAAAAAAGTGGAACTTTGAGTTGTGGTTGGATTTGTATTAGGTTTTAAACAGAGCAGACTCAGATAAGCATCAAATGTTGGAGAAGACAGGCAGGTGGAAATGTAAGAGTGAAGGTGCTGCTAAATGCAAAAGAAAAGAGAGAAATCGAGGAAGATGAGCATCAAAGACAGAGCTTAGCATTCAGAGTTTTTATTATTGCATTTCAACTCTAGCCTAACTCAGACTGTTTAACTCAAATCCTTTGTTATATCACACACTGGAAATAAAGATTTATTTTTCTCAACAAATACAAGCATAAGTATCAAAATTGTCAAACATCTCAGTTCCAGCTGTGGACCTCACCACTGTCGCCCTATTTTCAGTCACTTCAGCTGTTTTCGTAGGTAAAAACCGATATTGTAACAATTGTAATTTAAGGACACGCTAATTATCAATCCAAGAAAAACATTGTGCTGAGTTGCGTCCAGTTTTGGGTTGACCGTGGCCACCATCTTGAACCACCTCTGGATATACATATAATATTTCCCTAAAATAAAGTCAAATGAAAACACACAGGCATAAACATCCTCCTCCACTTTTTGCTGTCAAACAACTCAAATTAAAAAAAATATTTAAACAGAGTCGACAAGGAGGAGAGAGAGGGTTTTTCTTTTCTTTGAGCGATAAAATTTCTTTAAGAGGGGTTTTATTTTTCTGTAGTTTGAGAAGCAGAGGTAAGCTTGGCCCACACGTTTACTGTAAGGGCAGGGTTATTTGCATGCTTCTTACATCAAATGAGTCACAACACATCTGCAGTCTGCAACAGCTTCTGCAGAACAACATAGCTTCTTCTTCTCCCGTGTATTTTCTGAAATGGAGACTTCGTTGTGAAACATCAACCTGCAGAGGATGCACACTGGGTGAGGTTAAATCTGCCAATCGGAGCAGAGTGATGCTTCAGAAATGTGTGCAGCGGTCAATCTCAACACGGCGCTGCTAAGTGACGCTTGAAGTGCTTGTGATTGCAGTGAAAACCTCCCCGTGACTCTCAGGCTCTGCGAGCGCTTTGTTTGTGCCAGCGTGGTCGGGTCGCGTGGCGAGACCTCGATCCTGGGGAGAGGACGTGTGAATGGAATGGCGACACCAAGCCGCGTGCAAAATCCACAAGTCCTGCATCTTATTGTTTATTTAGAGCCAAAATACAGCAGAGATTACATTAAATGCACACAAAGAGAGCTTGGCTCTTCTTTTTGCTTCAATATAATCTAATATTCTCTGCCTCTTCTGTGGTTTTTTCAGTCCACTGCTTCTCATTTGCATGACAGTTGAGAACAATATTGCCAAAGCAGCGAGACAAAGGCAGCCCGTGTCTCTAATTTTGTTCTCTTTTCTCGCTTTTCAGAGCCTCTCAGATGATGAGGAGTGTCATCGGCACCAGAGAGACAAACCTCTTTTCCAGACTGAAATCTGGAAGAGATCTGATGGAGAGAACACGAAGGTGACGTCACGGGAAAGTTCCTTAAAAGCCTTGTTGATGATTTTTTCCCGGTAAACTGCACTGCCTAATTCAAATCAAGCATTAAATATTGTGAGGAGTTCAGTTGTTGTTTTTTTTGTGTTACAACACAACTGTTGATTAAATGGCCCAAGAGCGTTAGAGTGAGCACCAACTTATCACGTTTATGTACACATGCTTCTGGGCTCGCCAGAAAACCCTCATCTGCATTTACTCAACACATTATTAATCTGAAGCATCATAAGATGGGTGCCAAATTCAAACAAGTAAATAAAGAGAGAAGAAATTCCCATGGCAACCGCTGAAGGACTGATCATTTAAACATTAGCTATTGTCAGTCTACTTAATGTTCTCTCTGAGCTCTCAGCAATCCTGCGTCACTTTCTTTCAGGTCCTTTCCTGTCATGCTTTATCGGTTTCCGCAGCAACCGACAAAACATCTCTGCTGATGGGCAGAACTGTGCTCTGATTGGTCCATCAACGTTCAGACGACAAGTTCGCCTTGAGAGTCTAAGTTTTTACCTGTACCCCTGCATGTTTGCTTGTCTGGTGTGTTGATTTCAATGGAGCTGCACCGGTTTAGCTGAGTTTAAACTTAAATAAATTTGGGAAAACGGCATAAAACTCCACCAGGAGGACCACAAAACACTGTGCTACAGTACTCGTAACAGTGACTTGGGATGCAGCCATCATACCCACATGGAAGCAATGTTTTTTGTCACTTTTCTCAAGCTAAGATGCTAGCTAACAGCTGGATTCCAGCAATGGAACAAGCTGATTTTGACCAGAATAAGTGCATGGCCTTAACGTCTGCTCCAAACACAGAACCACCCGGATCTCATCACTGAACTTTCTGTAGATAAACAGATTCAATAAACCTTATATTGTTTTTACTGTAGCCTACTGCTAGCTTTTCTTGTAGCATCTATGCTAGCCTCATACAGCGCTCTACTGCAGTCAGTCACACATATGGTGATACTTGCACAAATTTTAAACATCATTAAGTTTCTTCAGATGAAGCAGTGGCTCCATGTAGTGATAAAAACACACATTATAGATGTGACAAGCTAAACTATAAGACACTGGTAAAAACACCCACATTTTTAACAAATCCTCTCACTTTCTAAGTCTGTTAAAGACCTCGATCCTCCAGCCAACCTTTCAACTGAACCTTCCAGTGATTCCTGAAGTCGGATGTCAAAATTTGCTCTGAGAACGATTTTTTCTGCTACTGTATTAACACTGACTCTCAGTAATCTACACAGATTGTCCAATAATCTGAGAGAGCTGGAGATAATGTATGCATGTACGAGTCACTAGTGAAGATCCCCATTAAGACACTGGTTGCCACAGCACAAAAATGGTTGTAACTCAGTCAATTTTTACAGATCCAGTAAAATCTGGTGTGTTGGTAGTCAAGTGTCATCACCAACACATACTTCAAGCCCTCAAATTGCACACCTGTTCACTTTAAACTTTGTTTTCTTTATTATTTAAAAAATAAATAAAAAGAAACTTGGTATAGCTTCTGAAAAACTGTGATTTCACTTGAACAGAAACATAGAAGTGAAAAGAAGAGGTAAATGGAAGAGGAAAGAAGGAAATGAGACGATAGAAGTAAAAAAACTAAGCAGGTCTGGCAACTCTAACCTCCGAACATCAACTGTACTTTTTAGTGAGAGGAAATTGGGCTGTTAGTGGGAGCTGCGCTTCATTATAATATGAGACTGGACATGATTCAGAGCCTGAAAGGGAAAAAAAAAAAATCTAACTTCTGTCAGTCAAATGGCATTAACCTTTCTGAGTGATTGACAGCGGTCTGGTTTCCATGGGGATGTTGCATGAAGAAACTGCCTGGCATGAAGCTATTACTTTAGCTTCAATTAAACGAGCCCCACGTTTATCTTCCTGTCACTAGTGAGGCTGTTGAAAACAACATGGGGGTCAGATCTACATGCGGCCCGTCTTGTTTTATATTTGCTGACAGCTTGGAGATTCAAGGCTTTCTCATGACAGCAGCGGGAGGGTGGGGGAACGCCGCGACTTCAAATGGCCGTGATTACGATGAAAACCATCCGCTGTGTGTACGTGCACGAGGGAGTGTGTGCGTGTGTGAACTGGAGCGCCTGTTGTCTTTGATGATAATGAGGCAGCCAGAAACAGGCTCTCAAGTGAGCTCTCAATGCCACCTCAAACACACTGTGTGTGTGTGGCCTTGTTCTTGCTACTTGGTGGGGACCGGACCCTCCTTGTGGAGACCAAAGCCCGGTCCCCACAACTTCAGAAGCTGATGTTGGGTGGGTGGGGGTTAGGTTTAGGACCAAGGTGTGAATTGAGTTTAGGTTAGTTTAAGGGTCAGGTACCTGTGAGGTCAGCCTTAATGGTCAGAGTTAGGATATAACATTTTTTAAAAAATGAATGGAAGTCAATGGAAAGTCCCCACAAGAATAGAAAGGTGTGTGTGTGTGTGTGTGTGTGTGTGTGTGTGTGTGTGTGTGTGTGGCTGTGACGAGGCTAAAACTCCCAACTCAATACTGTTTTAATGAAATTAATCAAAAAGAGAAAAAAAAAAGGAAATGGAAACATTTTGTGCAACCTGATAACAAAATGTCATTTTGCTCTGAGATCATCGTTTAGAGAAGCTATTTTAGGGAAAAGTTTAAGTTTGGCTTGTAATCACACAGATCTGATGGGTTGAGTGGAGCCCTATGTGAGTAGGAGCAAAGATAACCTAAAAATGTCTAATTTACTCATTTAGGTATTCATTTGAAAGGGCAGGAGTGTCCCCGAGGTGCAAGAGAAAACAGCGTGAGCAGCTGATGCAGACGGGCTTCAAAACTACTCAGGTCCAGCTTTTCTTTGTCTGTTTATGCCATATGTAGGGTTTACCGATGGGTATAGGGTTAATTATTCAAGAATGGGTGTTGTAGCTTGGAAGGAACATTAAATAGTCAAAACAAAAATCTTTGAGTTTGTTGTACTTTTTCACACACCGTGATGCACAAACTGCTGGATTTTAGCAGAATCTGTGTGTTTGCTCATGACAGAGGGATGGATTCTAATGAAACTCTCAGAAAGTAATCATTGGATGTACGTCTACAACTCATGGAGTCAACTCAAATCAAGATGGCTGCCACAGTTAATCAACTTGAGCAGACACAAATATGGCTGTCTCTCAGTGAATTTGACAGATTGAGCTAAAACTTGGGGAGGCAGTAGCTGAGTGTCATCCCCAACATGTACTCTGAGGGCTAACATGTTACACAAGGTCTTTGTTTAAAATCTTGGTATGAAATGCAGGGAGCAATACATGCTTCTTTTAGGAATATGTTTGTATTTATTTATTGCTTTCCTACTTGGCCAGGACTCCCTTGAAAAAGAGTTTTCAATCTCAATGGCTTTTTATCTCAGTAAAGGTTAAATAAAAATGTTAGTTTCATTTTAGTATTTTAAACAGACAAGTAGTGTATTCAAATCTGTGTGAGTTTTGTGTTGGTGCTCTGGTTTCCTCCCACAGACCTAAAACTAGGTTAGTTGGTAACTCTCAATCCTGCCTACATGTGGGTGAAAGTGGGAATGGTTGGTTGTCTTGTTTATCTCTGTTTCAGGTTTGAGCCAGATCTGGTGTCAACCAGATGTGGGCCAGGTGTGGCAATAATGACACTGTTTATATGATGGCATGCAGCAACTGGCCCTGTTGTGGTTTGGTTTATGTGGTGCTGGCTCATGGAGCACCTCGGGCAAACCACATCTGGACCACCAAAGGGCCATCATTTTATGTTTCTGAGCTGAGTGTTAGTAAGTAGTGTGGGCCAGAACTGGGCCAGACACATTTTGCTATATTGGATGGACCAGCAGCTCATGACCCTGAAAGGTACAGCAAATGTAAGGCTGTTTTTAACCCATGTGTAACAGTCATGGAAAGCTTACAGCTAATATAACTCTCTTGTACTTACAGTTTGACAGCTACAGTATTTTCTTTCAGCGGTCTGGCTGTTCATTAATTCAGTAAATGCTGAATAACTTCATGACTGATCGACCCTGACGACTGGATTTTACTGGTGGAAAAAAAAGATAAAACATCCTAGAATGCAGATGGTAAAAACGGGGTCAATATACTAAGACAAAGATAAGGCAGGTTTATGACACATGTATAAAAAGTACATTTAAAAATGCCTAAAATGTAAGGAAAACTACCAATAAATACTACCTTGTTTTTACCTGTACAATGCACTGTGAGCTTGATCAAATATAAATATATTTTAAGCAGCTGAATCTATTCTGAACATCTGAAATGAATCTGGTCTAGTGGACTTTTTCTCCTGAACATAGAAATGTTTAAATCAGGAGGTTCCTGTTCTTGTAGGGCCACATTCTCCATGTTTTAATTGGTTCCCTGCTCCAACACACCTGATTTAGTAATTAAATGACCTCTTCATGTTCTGCAGAAACCTGGTAATTACTCCATCATTCAAGTCAGGTGTGTGGAGCAGAGAAAGCTCTCTACTGTGCAGGACAGTGGCCCTCGAGGACCAGGACTGGACACGTGTGGTTTAAAGAAAAACAAAACTTGGATTCAAGTTTTAAACAAAAGATGAAGTGAACAGTTTTTCCTGCCCGTCTACCCTAATTAAACACCGTGGTGCTCTTCAGAGTACACTTCATTTATATTACATTTACATATGCAAATTTTAATCACATCCACCTAATTACAGTATTTGCTGGTTCACCTGTCATTTAGAGGAGGCCAGGCGCTGCAGTGTGGGTGTGTGTGATGAGTGTTTCTTCCTCCCAGCCTGTCAGTCTGCCAATCTGTCTCTCCAGCAGCTCGTGTCTGCCAGATCGTGGAGGTGTTTAATGGGACTTTCATTTGCAGACGGCTGGCGTTGCCCTCGCCGCGTCTCTCCGTCTTTTAGATTTGAAGCAGGGCGAAGCTGCGAGCCCCCTGAGGATTTTCGGGGTTTGTCACTTTGTTTGTTTGCTGTAAATTGATTAAAAATACATTTGTAGCATATTTAAATCGTAGCGCGCAGCACTCTTTCCTGATCTTCCTGGGCTGCCACTTTGAATGCCGAGCGTTTGCACGATCAGTCACATTCATGTTGGTTTAATTAAAAATAAAAATCAAGGGCAAACTGGGAAATCTAGGCCATTCTCCTCTTACAAAACAACACAAAATCGTCTGATTAAGACTGATATTCATTTTGAAGCACAAGACGCTTTTTCTTTAAAATTTCAAGGTTCCACTTCACAAAAATGCCCCCTTTATAAAGGATTTATTCATGCGTTATAACCTATATTATAGGTTATTCATGAGTTTGACTCACCGTTTGGAAGGATCAAGTGGTGTACATTCATTTCTGTATCATTTAGATATGAAATATCAAAGATTTGTCAGTAGGTTACCTGCATAAAAGCACTATGAGTGGTTGGATACATAGGATTTATATATTTTTTTGGTAAGTAAAGTATGGATGCACCAATACCAGTATCAGGTATTGGGCCTGATACCAGCATTTTTACAAATACTTGTTATCCTTCAAAATGCCCCAGTACCTGGCTTGCTTTGACAAACATCAGGTATCTGATTTAGTACCAGGTTCTAATAAATAAAAATAGTTTTTATAATCACTCTGTAATAAGTTCTAACTCGGTTTGAGGAAAACAATGCATCCCTACAATAAAGTTATTTAGTTCAAACAGTAATCTGAGAAACTCATAATGACCTCAATAAACAAAAGTCCAACACTTTATCTTGTCTGCAGCAGCGTAGGAAGAGTTACTGATCCATCATCTTTACCTGCTTCTCTGTTCCAGGTTGTGTGGAGCTGGTGCTTATCTCCAGCAGTCACTGTGTGAGAGGCGAGGACACCCTGGACAAGTCCACCACACGGACACTCAGGGACAAGCATCTGCTCACACTTTCATTCACTCTTAGGGACAGTTTGTGGCATTTTTGTATATTCTACCTTGGCCTTGGTTGTGTTTGCTTTGAGCAGAGCGCCATCTGGATGTGGGCAGGATCATCATTATATCAACAAGTCCATCTTTATGCAAGGTCATTTGATTAACAACACAACAAACATTAACACAAAGTATCTCGTCTTTCTCTATATATTTCAAGATCAACTTAAACAGAGCAAGATGTTACATCTGCCACAGCAGCCCGGCCTGAACAGAACCCTAAGTGTCTGGGTTCCAGAAATCATGCTGGATGTGAACCCATGGCAGAACCTGAGTTTGAACTCGGGCTGGACCTAACAGTGCAAAAATGCCATTAAAGTTACCAATTAACATGACATGTATGTTTTTGGTCTGTGAGGAAACCAGAGTATCTGGAGAAAACCCACGAGTGCACAGAAAGAAGATGTAAACTCAACTTGGAAAAATACCAAACAGGGAGTTGATCCTGCGTCCTTCCTGCTGAAAGGCAACAACTCTGATCACTGCACCACCGTTTACAAAATATCATGAATAACCTTTTTATAAAGCATTAATAAACTCTTTATAAAGAGGGTCTTTTTGTAAAGTCAGACCAAATTCTAGGTTTAAAATATGTCACACTGCAGTTCTAAATACATTGTTTTTTGGAAAAAATATAAACAAAAATATCTTACCTGTTATAGAATAGAAAGCCAATGGCTAGTATGAGCACCTTAAAACTTAAAAAGAGAAAAAATAGAATTCCGTGGTTATCTTAAGCACAAAGTAGCTTGCTGCAGCAGTTCATAAATATCAAGTTTTCTGCTTGAGAAACTGATATAAAAGTTTGTAAAACTGTATTCACATGAAACACTATGAGAGTTTATTTAAGACTGGAGTGGTTTTAAGACAACATAATAAAGTTATCTACAACAGGTAAGATATTAACTGTTATTAACTTCTCCACAGAACCTCACATTGACAGACGTGGCTGATTTAAAGACACAAATGAATGAATAAATGGCTACACACAAACGGAGTGGACATGAGATAAACACAGCTGTAGCAGAGCTCGGGGCTTCGTTCTTCATGTCTGAAGGCAGCCGGTGAAGCAGCTAAACGCAGCAGTCTGCTGGGTGCACTCTACATGATTAGCATTACAGACGATAAGACGCACAATGGGTTAGGAGAGGTAGCATTAGGGGGCTCAATTAAACCCCATTTCTATCAAAGTCACTCTGTCTCCATTGTTGTTTTTAACCACTTGGGGAAGGAAAAAAAAAGCACCTTGACATAAAAATGCAGCTCGGTTAACGACATCATCACCTCCTTTGTGAGGCTGCATTTCATTAAACGCCTGTTTGTGCACAAGCAGTTAACCTTTCTTGAAGCGGAAACCGGACACTTTTTCTCACCCTTTGGTCGACGTAAAAAAAAACAATTCTGGCGAAGACGGAATCAGATACGTATGACTCTGTAACAGTGGGATACTTTGACAGATTTCACTTAATTTTTGTTTGTAACATCAAGAAACGAGTCCAGTCACGCCTCCTTTGTATAAATCCTTTATTCAATATTATTATTTTCTGCGTGTATACAATAGATCGGACACAAACTGTACAGTGCAGACAAACTGTTTGCATAATATATGTTAAGTTAACTGTACATGTACTGACAGACAGAGTAATCTCCTCTAAGGTTGGCACCAGTCACAGTTTGGCTAATAGCTGATGTGGTTTGCACAGGGAGGAAACAACATGAGTGTATTTTACACACCAGTTTCTGTCATTAGTATCGTAGGACTGCCGTACCCTGTATCACATTTAAAACCTGAAGAAAGTTGATGGACAGAGGATTCTTTTTTTTAAATGTTGTAACGCAACAGAAAACTCACATCACAAATCAAACCAAGAAGCAGTTCACATTCACTGAAGAGATCTTCTGGGCAACGCTAGAGATTGTCTCAATCTGTTCTTCCAATTGTCTTAATCCTGCTTGAAAACTGCTTTAATCCATCGTTGTTAAAAGACGACACAAAGGAGATGAAAAATGACTTCTTCATGCGTTTCATATGTGTATAATTTCCTGCTCTCAGCCAAGAGAATTCAAACACGATGCTCAGTGTTTCTCGTCAGGCATGCATTAGCGCAAACACTGTATTTGAAGTCATTTTGAGTTTTTACTTTGTCGTCGCCATGATGGGGTTCTGTTTAACCGGAAACAAACACATGCTCGCCAACTGTCTCCAGTGAGAACTACCTGCGCAAACCAACAGCAGATAAAAGTCAAAAGGTGCACTGGTCAAAAAATAAATAAATAAATAAATAAATAGTGCTTTCATTATCACGTGCATTTGCCAATCATTCCTCCTTTTCAAAAAAACAAACCAAAAAAAAAAAAAAACATGCAACAAGTGGGGGAAACGGAGAGCGAGAGGAAAAAGTGGAGGAAGAAGTTCTCTGTCTGCATGATTACACAACAAGCAGAGAGCGAAAGCAAGCATAGTTCTAGTGAACAGAAGATTGGGGATCAAAGGATAATTGAAAAGTAAAATAGGATGAGTTTGTATCTGCTGTGTGTGTGTGTGTGTGTGTCTGTGTGGGATGTGAGTGCTCAGAGGGAGAAAGAAAAACAGCTGGGATGAAAAAGAGCAGTCCTCAGATTCAAATGTAATAAGGCAGTCTTTTGAAAGAGGAATAAAGCGGAGAATAAAAAAAGAAAGAAAAGAAAAGAAAACCTGAGGGAGGCAGGCTACGTTATGAGTGCTAACCATTACATGTTCCTGTGGCTCTAAAGTGCTCCAGCACTGCAGTGGTCAGGTCACAAAAGCTTTTTTCTCTCTCTCTCTCTTTTGTTCTCTCCATCGTCTTGTGTCCATTTTGTGCCTCCAAGACTTGTGATTTCGGAGCCAGAGGCCACGAGGGGCAAACTAAGATGGCTACATGTGTGAGCCGAGTGGTCCTTGTCTGTGGAAATTTTGAAAAGTCACCCGGAGTTGCTGCGATTGCTCACGTCTAATTAAATCAGCTGCTCTCTTCCTGCGCTGCGAGATATTTCATAATTGTGGCCGCGGTACCTGGCTAACCATCAGTGGAAAGGAAATCTCTCAGGAGATGCAGCCGGTAATTGCACCACCGTTGTTTGAACTGTGATTACCAGCCTGGAAACACTATGGTAGAACGCGGTCTTTGGTCAGTATCCAGGAAACTGACCCCCCCCCCCCCCTTTTTTTTATTTCCCTCCCCCCTCTGTCCTTAAACATCATTAATCTGCGAGCATATCCCACAGATCTCAACAAAATGCTTTTGCATGATGGGAACCCTAGTGTGAACCTAACAAGTTGGATTTCACCCTCAGCCAGCAGATTAAAAAGGACTGCTGTCCTGTTTCCTTTCATTTATTGTAAAAAAAACAACTTTAAATATCCTCATATTATTTCTTAGACACATGTAGCTGAGACGACACGGCATACATTGGAAATTAAACCTGATTGTCAGGAAATATTTGATCCCTTTTTTTCATCTCTTTTTTTTTTTTTGCCCCTAAATGCGACACAACGGTTAGTAAATAAAGGTTACATCCACATTTCTTTTACGTGAGACAAGCACAATACCAGACTTGTTCCTCATTAACATTAGTAGACAGAACAGAGCTGAAGTCGAACCACTTTGAGGGTAGAGAAACTTCAAAAAAAAAAAAAAGTTTAACACAGATCTACAGCCGCTCTGGATCCTAAATCTTGACCCAAGCTGGGGATGAGAGGCACTCACATAGATTTATTTCTTCATTTTTTTTGTTCCCCTCATGATCCAACACTAAAAACACATTTCTTACACACTTGCAGAACTTCTGTACCAAGGTTACAGCTTAACAATTAAAAACCCTCTTATTTTCTTTAAAGGCCAAAAAAAAAAGAAGCATCTCTGTTATCGCATCCGTCTGATTTAGATCATGTAATAAAATGTGCTGGTCAGCCTCACACACACATTTGTACATGAATGCAAGAAGCAGCTAATGAGATCAGAGGAAAGGAGTGAAAAATGTGGTGGATGTGTGAGAAATCTCAGAAATGTCAATTAGAAACACTGCGAGGTCGTTAACGTCCTCCGTACAAAGCGGGAGATACAACGCCGGTGTGCAGTGGACCTGGTGCCCAGGCGGCGTTTGTTTGGGGGCCGGCTGCTCGTTTGATGTGTGTGTGTG
>JARVGW010000357.1:5749048-5767032 GCA_031762495.1 Anablepsoides rubrolineatus | reverse complement strand
GGGGGGGTCATGAGGCCTTGATTTCTGCCGGGAGGCTGCTTTGTCTTGTTGCTCCCTTTGTAGTTGCGTCGACACAGGCAGAGGTCATTAATCTTCGGCAAACAGGACAATGTTTCAATCATCTGATTTAAAATGCAAAGGGGGTTATTGTGGCCAAAATTGGGATTCAAAGCACGACGTCTGTTTTTGTCAATTAAAAGCAGACGATCTGTTATCCTTAGCCTTATTTAATGTGGGCCTCGTTGTCACTGACATTAATTCAGAGCGTGGGATCACAGTATTAGATACGTCTGACCACTAGTGTGTTTCTCAGAGTGATTGGCATCTTTCGGTCTAAGAAAGACGAGTAAACAGAAAATAAATTAGTGCCATGTTGGCCTTCACAGTGAGAGGGTGGTTTAATGCTTTTCTTTTTTTAATTTTCAATCTATCTTGCATTAAAGGTCTTCAAGGTGTAAAAAAAAAACATGTTTTAATGTTGATTAATACCGGAGTTGATGTGCGCCGTTTTGTTTGGGTGGTTTTCTTCGTGCTTGTTAGAAACTGCATTGATTAGAGATCTTTAAAGTCCATTGTGCAGGCTGATTTAAAGCCATTGTGTAATTGAGACAGTTTGGGTATCATAGAAAATACTTTACTGTGATCATGAAAGCCCATAGTTCACACAAAAGTTAATTGACAAAAAAAAAAAAAATCATAGAATTGGAGTCAGATTATGCAAGGCCTGCAAGTATTTTTCTATGAAGGAACAATAGAGAATAATTCTGTATCTGATTTAAGTTTCAGACATGGTTTGATCATTTTAAAACACACCATTTTTATTTGTCGACACAGCAAAACCTTCTACACGAGTGCTTGGCCACATTACTACTAAAAAAGGCACATAGAAGGTGGGTGTTGAAAGAAGAGAAAATAAGTTGTGAAAGAATTTTCTTGTAAAGACGTTTGAGAAACTGAAGTATTATCCCTTTATGAAATGCAGGAACAAGCAAGAGCCCCATGAAGTTCTATTGAAGAAGCAAAAAAAAAAGCATAAAAGAGGCAAAGTGGTTCCAGAAAACATAAAAAAGGAGTAAACACTGTCAAGGCGATGTAGACGTTGCTCTTTTTCTCTCTGTGTGAACGGACAGATTCTGAAACGGTTTTCAGTTTTTCCCTCGATAAAGGGTGGTTTCATAGCATTTGTTACAAAGTTTATGTTTGCCTTTAAACTTCTCTGAGATTCGGTTACTGCCAGGTGAAATGATGAAAATAAAAGAAAAAATTGTAAAAAGTGTGGGGAAAAAACCCAAAAAGTGACTTGTGCTGCAAAACTATTTTGTCTGTGCCTAAAAGAGCTTAAACCTAGCTTCATGTTGAGAAATTACAGATCGTACTCAAAGTACTTCAGTAGTGGTAACAGTCTAAAAACGTCATAAACAGGCAACTTTATATTTGATGATAATACTTTTGAACCTTTGGTTGAGTGTTGTTCTGAATAAATTAACTATGGTAATATTGTTATAATATGTTAGGATTACTCGAATAACTCTGAATTGTAAGAAGTCCCAATTACACAGGCTCTAATTCACAGCAACTGGTCATCACTCACTAATACCCTGATTCCTTCTTTAGTGTTCAAGTACTTGGGAAGGCCATAGGTCCTCATCACACCTCAGTCTATAATTTCTGCTACTCTATGTAAACACTGACTGCTACCATGCTGCTCAGACTCCAGAAACCCTCAGATGCTCTCCTTGTTGCTACAAACTGGGAATTTGTGGGAATTGTTCTTGTTGACTGATCCTGGCCTCTCCTGAGCTGGAGTTGTGTACGTGATGTAAAAGCTGTAAGGCTTTCTCTTTACAGTGAGCGATTTAAAAAAAAAAGGAGAGGTGAGTTCACCTTCTTTGTTAAAGCACTATTTCCCTGTGCATTTCCTTGTAATTTTAGCAGAGAACGTTCTGTTCTAAATGTTAATTGATTGATGACTAAGCATTCTCTGAATCATCAGTGTTTGGTATTTAAAATGCTCTCTTCGCCGACTGTTTGCTGATGCTTTTAATGTACTTAAAGATCGAATCCAAGCGGTCGATTTCGAGTGGAGTTGGTGTGAATGTGTGTCCACAGGCCTCCAACAAGCGAGCGAACCTGGGAACAGAAAACTGCAGGAAAAAGGAGCCTCGTTGTTGTAAAATGTCTCAAAAACAAAAGCAGGGGAAAAGAAGAGTGAGAATGGCATTTTTTTTTTTTGTATTGTTTATATTTTTTCATGTTCTCCTGACCCATGTGAGAACATATGCCAGTGTCCCAGTTTGGAAAGATATGTCTGGTAGGTTTTACCATCTTCTTTTCCCACCACCAACTGTATTGCAGTCCCTCTGGCGCTGCCCCACAACACTGTCCAGTAGGGAGAGGCGAGGCCGGACTTTCAGCCCCACAACGGTCCATTTAGAGCTTATCTCTATTATTTGTTTTATTACCTTGTGTTGCAGTCTTTTTTTTTTTTTTTTTTGAGAGCGCAGCAGTGGGGCAAGTTTGTGGTTTTTCCTGGCCTCCAGTCAGCCAGGGTGGGGTGGGGATCAGGCTGAAATGTTGGGTGGGGTTATGTCTCCTCCTTGCTGGGTTTGCTGACTGGTTTGCCCCCATTCATGACCACAGGCTCGCAGGTTGTGCTTTTGGAAGGCGGGCCCCCTGCGAGTTTAGGCACCGCCTCTCCTACATCGTGTAACGATGGCTCTCGGTACATTGCAACTAGAAAGGATTGAAAGAACAACAGAAAACAACTTGGTTACAGAACTTTTTTTTTTAAGAAATCAGGACTAAAACTAAGAATTGAACTGCTGTTTTGTCACCTTCTATAGGTTTAGGCAGGAAGTGAGCAGCTGGTTTGGTCTTCTTGACCCTGTTGCCTTTCATGACCTGTCCCTCTTTATTGAGGCCCAGAAACCAGGCCCGGCCCGACTCCTTCTGTCTGTAGAGCATTGAGCTGTAGATCACATAGTAGTTCTCAAACACCGACTCTTTAAACTTGCACTCAGCTGTAAACAGTTCCTAAAAAAAACAGACAGACACAATGATCATTTAATTTAAACACACTAACACAAACTCTCAAAACTACGTAGTCCTCATAAATAAAATGACAGCAGAGAATAATTTAGATGGTAATAAAACAGATTAAATTGCTGCACGCACATACAGCTCCACAGGACACTGTAAACATCTGTTCAGTGAGAGAAATCTGTATTTGTTGAATATTTATCTCATTTTATGCATTTAAAATGAGATCACTGATATTTTAATGAATATTGTAATCATGAGTATTACAGTGCAGCAGTACATGTTAAGTACTTCATTTTAAACATTTACTCCATTCAGTTTTATTATATAGTAGCTATAATTTTTTTAGCTGTTGCTGCCAACTTTTGAAGGATTTTGGACTTCCTGTCAGAAAAACAACAGTGTCTGTGCTGGTTCATCACGCTCCATTAAACAGAGCATAGTCATTCCTCAGGGATGTGTGCTCGGTCCTTTTCTTTTTATTCTGCTGTCGCGTCTTTTCTGCCTAAATCAGCACAATTATTATCTTCCCATGTCACGCGTAAACATTAAACATCTAATGATTATTGTTCAAATATATTATTGCTGCTAGTCAGTATCATCTCCTTCAGAAGTCTATGATCTGTGCTGATCTCTTTTGTGAAATAACACACAATGACCAGGCACAGTGAAAGCACAACAAAGAATGAGTGATGTATTCCAGCAACGTGCATCTTTTTCCTCGACACGTACAAACTAAACGCTTTAAAAAATGCTGATTGATTCTCATGACACAAAGCCCAGAATGTCTCACCTTCCCACCCACATCTGCTCAGCTGTTATGTGTCAAAACTCTTTTCCATGGGTGCCGTCGCCTCCAGCAGAGCATGTTTCAGCACAGAGACAAGGTGTTATTCTGACGGGGAGAAAAATCCTCTCTTCCTAGTGTCTGCCTGCACTACCAAGTCTCAGCAAGCATAAGGAGGCAGCTTGAGATAAATTATTCTTTTTTGAGGTGGGGGGGCGGAGGTCAGAGCTGAGATAGTCTCAGATATCACCAAACCTTCAAAATGCATATCAGCAAGCTGCATTGCAATACAAAGATATCAAGCCTGTTGGCAGTAATTTTCATTTTTTTAAAGGGAACTTTTGTGCATCCACAGCTTTGATACAAGCTAAATCATAAAGCTTAATTTAGTCTTTGGGTGTAAAAAAAACTCATATATGGCTAAACTGTGAATATTGATATAAACATTATAATATAGCCTTATTATTTTTTTGAATTTATAAAGAAAATGATGCTTAACCCTTTAAAATGTAAAGTATCAATCATTTTTTATAAAACAAGAAATATATATTGTTTACCATATCAAAGTGAATGAAATGAGACATCTGCTAGTGAAATAGAAGAAACAGAGTTAATATACCGGCCCTCATATGATGAGAAGGTTCCTGCCAACCCAAACAATCACTCTCGAGGTCCCTCGACCCCAGATAGGGAAGTGTTTGTCTAGACTGTCTCTTATTGGTTCCTGTAGGCCTCTTGCCAGAGTCACAGACACATTGTCATTCAGCTCAGGTCTGTCGGTCCGAGTCTCATAGCAACATGAGGAAGAGAGGCGACACTGTAGTCGTGGCAACCAACCAGCACTGAGAGGGAGGGGTCAGTGGGTGTGTGTCTATGAGGAGAGGCTACAAGAATGAGGGGTAAACACACACCCACCCACACACAGACATGCATAAACACTTGCATTGGTAATTTAGCAGCAATAATGTACCATATCTCCCGCTGCACCACAGCCACTCATGCTAACATGGAAGTGACACACTTATTTAAGGTAAAGGCAGAGCTGCGAGCTGCGAGGGATCAGACGGGAGTGCACGCACAAACACACACTTGTGGCTCCAGGGGATGAGTGAAGAGAGGTGCAGGGATATGAAATGTGACTAAACCACAGGTTGGCAGCAAAACAAGACAGGTGATAATGAATGAATGCTCTATTTATTGGCAATGTCAGCGACACACAAATGCAACCGAGCGTACCTCCAACAAATCAAATGTTCGCCTTCGGTTGCTACAGTTTTGATTTGATGCTCCCCGAGTTGCTTTGCTATTTTTTTATCCTCTGATTAAATAACCTAATTATATATGTATTTAGTCTGGACCTGCAACCCTGGATTCATTATTCATCCGTTAAAAAGGATGGTCTTTGCTGGTGGGCAAGGAGCTGCGCCAGACACTTTATTAATGTTGGTCAGTTAGGTCATTCATCATTTAATAGCGCTTTTAGAATAAAAGAAATTTGATGTCTAAAGCAGCAACAACTATTCCTGAGTGAACTCGAAGAGAATAAGTGAACTGTTAGAACGAGTTGAGATGAAAACCTCCCAGCGTTACAAGTGAGTCATTTTCGCAGAACTGCCTGCCTGAATACGTTTCTGTCGTCATTTCTAAATAGCTATGTTCGCGAGCTGCCCAGAGAAAGAAGACAGGCAGGAATGAATGAAAGAAATGGAGGGCGGGGTGTGAGGAGGGGTTGAAAATTGGGACATGAAGGAGAGGAGAGAGAGAATAAATCACCAAGTGAGGAGGACGACGCCTCCTGATTGGAAAAACAGCAGGGGATTCTCTCTCCCACCCTCCCTGCCTGCTCTTATCTTCGGATTTCTCTCGTCGCTCTTCTTTCTCCCCCTCACCCCCCCTCTCTGTCACTTCTTTGCGCTCTGCGGAGATACACAGCACACATGTGTGCACATTGTTATCTTTTGAATTACGGTCACGCACATGCATGCATGCGCACCCGGCTGAACTGTTGATCAACCAGCCATGATGAGACAGAAGAGCCCATTAGCATGTTAGACATCCTGCTACGAAACAGCCCAAATTGATACAGACAGCATGTTGTCCCTCGTCAATTAAAGACCCAAAAATAAGAATTTCAAAAACAGCGAGGGGAAAAAAGAAAGAGAAAAAGCTATCTCAAGTCCTGGCACAGTGCACGGCGGTGCTAATAAAACTTGGCAACCAGATCTACCCCAGCTTGACTGCTGGACCTTTGCGTCCGTAGCACACTTACAGTACAACAATGAAACACTGTGTATTATTACCACTGCCGGGTATTTTCTGCGGCCTTTTTGTTAGTTACCAAAGCTACTAATCTGCAGACCATCAGGAACATGTGTTGTTGAATGGAGGCTAATGAGCACTATTGAATGCACTCTAAGGGAAAGCAGAAAGTTCAAGGCTGAGGCCTCACAGGAAGAGGCTGGATAACTGCATCTAACTCTCACTTAAAGATTTGATCATCTTGGCTCATTAAGTCCGACTGATTAAGTCCCATTAGTTGTAACGTTCAGAGAAATGCACTGAAGGTGAATTCATGGCAAAGCTAGACTGAATCTAAATACAGTTTTTAATGCAAGCTTTCATTTCTATACCTAAATCACTGCATCTATTTAGGTCAAACCTACAAATTAATTATTATTGTAACGGCTGACTTAACTAAAACATAATGTTCATTCTATGACATCTTTCCAGCATTTATTCTAACAAACAGTCCATCCATTACACCGTATATAATAATCCATTTCAAGCTAAATTCAGTGCTAGTTAACACAAAGTCATATTTGAGGGAATCCATTTTTTTATTTAAAGCTTCTGAAATTTAAGTTATACCGTTATAAATATGTTAGTATGGGATACATTTGGTACAAAATATTGGTTTAAAATGACAAACATGTTTATATATATATTGTCTGCAGAAAAGTCCATTCTACACAGCTAATGCAGATTATGATAATAATTTGTCATATGTAATTTGATCAATAGAATATGGGATTTGTGCACTATTTTTGGGTTGTTTTAGAGCTCTCTGCATTGCTCTCATCTTGTTTATATCACTGTTAAAGCTGATTTTTTATTTGCATCTTTAAGTAATAAGTCAATTTGTGTTTGGTAGAATATTTTTTGTTGTAACAATGCTTCTTGGAAATAAATCTTATACCTGGCACTTGATTGGCAGCACCTGGAGGTACCAGAAGCACAAAACAAGTGTTAATAGCAACAACAAAATAAACTGTTTGGCAGAGAAGATTTGTCAAATTTTTCATGTGAGCACCCCACAGCTCTACGCTCCTCCCACAAATGTCTGTTCATTACAAATGTGGCACCATTTAAAAGGGAAATTAACAGACTTTTTAATTGTATAACATTTAGTGGCAAGATTATTTTTGTGCTGTTTATTTTACTAAAACCCTGCTGTGATGAAAATACCATGATCTGTAGAGCCATTTTTTTTTAAAGTTTGGGTTTTTGTCAGAAAACCAGGCTGTGCTAAACTGGCCTAAACACCACAGGTTTATAAGTAAATCTTGGGGAAAACGGGATTAATTTGAGCTGGTTATCTTCTGGATTATTCAAACTCTGTAGGCTGAAGACAGTTTCTTTAACTTCTTATTTAGCAAAACACATCTAATGAAGCCATTTTTTTACTATTATACACCGCTGGGATTCAATATTTCTGTCAAAACGAATAAAAAATGCAAGCAGCATTACTTCTTAATTACACAGCAGCAGCCTCTTATTCAGCAGGAAAACAAGCAAAAGCTTTCACTGCCATTGCCTCTAAATTAGGTGCACAAAGAATGCCAACAAAATTACTTTAGAGTATTTCATTAAAGCATGATATGACCTTACAATTATATTTCAATAGATGATGGGAGTAAAGAGCTGAACTTGAGTGATAAATCAGCCTCTGCAGAAGTGCACACATTCAGTGTTCAGGCAGTAAAAATCTCAAACAGCCAACAAAGCCTCACCGACGTCACTCACTGCCTTCAAAATGGCATTGAACACGTGTTGATGTGTTATGAGCTGAAAACGTTTGGTAAGAAAAACGCATTCATGTGGCTTTTAGGATTTGATTTGACCTAAGCACAGAGTTATGATGAAGATGATGAGAGTGACCTTCAGCGTCCAGCATTCATTCTCACTGAGAGGTTTTGTAATAACATTTCCCGAGGAGCTTGTCAGGCAAACAGGTTGGGAAAACAAACTAAAAGCTTCCCTTGTTTACATTTATCAAAACATTTACTGTTAAAAATAGAATGTGAAATTAGCAATGATTGCTTTCCAGTTTAAGTTAGGGTTGGAAGACACCTAATTGTCACGACTTTCTTTAATTCTTTAATTTAGTCAATTCATTTCACATTAAAAATTTAATTTAACTGTTCAAAACTGAGGAAGCCCTTCATCTGTAACTGTAGTGGTGTTTTCTGCAACTAAGCTCAAGTTGTTTCTCATCCCCGGGTACTGTAGATGCTTTTGTGTGTCTGTTTGTGTGCACCGTTCAGCGAAGGGGGTGTGTTTGTTTCCAACACCAGTTATTATCACAGCACTAATTACCCAGGGGGATTGTGGGTAAACAAATCATTCTAAAAGGAAAGAAGCCCAGAGAGGAAAAAAAAAGGCGAGATGGAAAGGGGTGGAAAGAGGAAGCGTCGGCGCGGGAAAACAAAAGAGCAAAGAAAATGTGCGGGTTTAAGAGGGGATGTGAAAGCGTGTCCTTTGGCACCGGAAGACTGGATTTAAATCACGACTTGGATTTTGTTGGTAATGTTTCTCCTCAGGCTGCGAGGTGAATCACAGGTGCTTCTTGGGACCAAAATGATGTCACGAAAAAAAAAAAAAAAAACAGGTTGAAGAAAGCCATGCTTTGTTTGGGTACACTGGCTTGATAAAATCTAAAACTCCAATCAGGGAAACCAGGTACACTAAAAAAAGCTTGTTGAATAAACCTAAAAGGGAATTCCACAGTATTTTATGGCTTTCCTTTAAAGTGAAGGAGTTTTTTTGTAATTTAACACATTTAGGCTAAGTCAAAATAATATTTTAGCACTAATTTGTTGTTTTAAATTTTAATAATTTTTACTGACTCTGATTTATTTTAATTGGGTAGGCAAACTAATTTCACATTGATAAAAGACTTTAATTAATATGGTGAAAATTATTTGAATTTATAATAGGTATGCTTTCAATTAAAAAATAAATTATATGACTTGTGTGACTAGGTAATTTGTTTCAGTTTTGTTGAATCGGTAAAAACAAATTTGAGGCGTGAGGTCTTATATTAAAATTAACAACTATTTTGAATCTTTCAACAAGTAATTTAAAATGAGTTTGTTTGAATTGAGTCTTTGAGGTTACAGTGTGTGGTTTGTTTTTGTTTACAATGAAAGTGGTTCTGATGTCCATTTGGCTATACATTCACACTGCAGGCAAAAGTGGCCCGAAAATCTTTTTTTTGCCAATATGCAGTGAATATCTTATTCTTTTATGACAGTCTGAACAGGATAAATTAGATTTTTTTTTTCTGGTGTTTATTATTTTTTTCTAAGCCCTGGACAACTGAGAATCTACACCAACAGGTGTCGAACTCGGGTCCTCGAGGGCCACTGTTTTCTTGTTTTCCTGCTCAAACACACCGGATTTGCATGAATGGATGATTAACAAGCTTCTACAGAATTTGAGGAGTTCATTGAAGCACTGAATCAGGTGTGTTGAAGCAAAAAAACAAGGAAAACATGCAGGATAGCGGCCCTCAAGGACCTGAGTTTGACACCCCTGAGTTAGATCATATCAATACTAATGTGATACTACCCTATTTATGTGTGTAATACAGTTTGAGTATAATGTGAACATGGACTTCAAGATTTTTCAGCCTTTGCTGTGTACCCTCTCTGGCAGGGAAAAATAATTTTTTGGGGACAAAAAAAAACCATTGAACAAAACAATTATATCAGGTTATAATTTAGTCAGGTCTGACTGCACAACAGCTTCAGAATGGATACACACATGCTAACGTGTGTAGCATCCATATTTACATATCTTCTGTGGGTCACTCCAGGGTCATGAACTGTTCACAGTTGAGTCTGATAGAGGTCACATTAAAACTATCCTGTGAATGACTATGCTAAAAAAAGAATCAGATCTGAGTAGTAAGATTTGAGGTGTGACCATAGTCTTTGTTAACACAGGCCTCTTCTTTTGGCTTATTGTACATCTAAGTCCTCCACGTACTCTATCTGAAGCCAGTCAGTCGATGCGCAGCCACGTGGTTGTTTGGAGTTTGTTTTCGCACACACCTTTCATAGCTGCTGAGACACACTGAGCCAAGATCCTAAGAAACCCACCAGCTGTGATATACATTACTGCACTGGGTTTTTTTCACTGAAGTCTACACTCCAGAAAAAAACTCAGATCCACCATTATTTGTCCACAAATCTGTTCTGGTTAAAGCTCCACACCTTTCCACAGATGGATTCTTCCAACAACCTTTGTTTTTAAATTTCTATTCATGAGTTTTTGGCCGTTTGACTAACTTTATAAATGTCTGCTTCCGGGAACAACAGTCGGATTCTGGAAACGAGTAGTTTTTTTTGTTTGTTTTTTTTTGGTTGAAGCAAAATGCAGCGTACAAAAGCTTTCAGCATAAACCATAACGGCCATGGACTTCTGATCAATCACACAGTAAGTTCTTACATAGAGGGGGGTGAAAAATATGTAATCTTTCCTCTTCAGTTGTGAATGTCTGTCTTTGTACCGAATCATTTTACAGAAACCTCATAGTTTGGGTTCTGCATTTTTTTAGAAAAATAAATTGGTTGAAAATATAAAACCTTTACTCCAAACACTCAAAGAATACATTATTTTTCAGGTCTGATAGAAAACAATGATCCTCCCTTCAGAGTTCTCTTCATGCTCAGACAAAAAGCAACAGTTGAAAAGACTCAAAAATGTATTTTGAGATGAAGTTTGGGATTTGTGAAGGATCATTTAAACCTTATAGAAGCAATCCTCACCCCCAAGAAAGTTGATTATATGAATCGAGGGTTGAGTTGGTGCAAGAAAAGATGCTAAGAGGGTCTCCTCAGGTCAGCTACATTTGAACTGCTCTCTAAATCCTCGCCTTTGAGTTGATCCCTTCTAAAAAGCATATTCACTGATGTAAGAAACTAAAAATATCTTAAAACAGGTTTCAAAATTTTCCAGACTTGTCAACGGAGAAGGAGGAGATAAATGTGGATGGTAGATCAGAAAGCATGCAAGCAATTAATTAGAAAGAAACAAATTAATTTGTTTTTTGTGTCTTGATTTATTTTCCATTTAGCTTCTCTCAATCTATTAGTTGAACCAGTGGGATGAGAGATTCTGCTACATGAAAGGTGCCAATTTTCTGGAAAAAGCTACACGAGCATCAGCAGCGGATAAACCCTCGGCAGTTTCTCCAAACCTCCTATTTGAAAGTGAAGTCTGTCCTGTGGTACTTCAATGTCACGATTCACAGAGTGGCGCCTTTGAAGAGCCTCAACAGCTCACAAGTAACTAATTTATTCTCTAGTTAGCAGGAAAATGTGCTTGTGTGTGTGTCATGACTCACACGGTTAACGTCTATTCTCCCTGCCACTCGTCTCATCTCTTTGGATGTAGACATTACAGGGCTCGCTCTGTCTGAGTGCTGCGCCGGCTGCGTTCTGAATGGAAATACACGCCTACATACACAGGCGTGCGGCAGACACACAAACAAGCGCATTCATACAGAACACACACCTCCGTGTTTGTCGAAAACATCCTGTTCTAGGAAAACATGCCGTGGCGGTGGCCCAGACAGATTGGAGCTGTGAGGGGAAAGACAAAGACAGAGCCACGATGCTCAAAAGGTTGTAAGGCCTTCGTATGGAGCAAAGAACAATGTCCCGAAAACACAGAAGTCTTTGTTAGAAATATAGAAAACTCTATTGGTCCGGTACTTTTCCATGCACTCAATTCCTTGATTTCCATCTCATATGACTGTACAGCAAATTAGGATTTTAGATACTCGTAATCAAACACTTAACAGCTCAAGATGCTGCACTCTTCTCTAGAAAATCAAAGCATTCTTCAGAAATTTATGAATGTTTTAACAACAATACGATCCTTTGATTAGCAATCGTGGGTTATAATCATTTTAATTTTGATGCATCACAATGCAGACATAAAGGATTCTGAATCCATTTAACAATGTCAAAAATCTATTATGTAAAGGTGGAACTCTGAGGAGCAGAAGAACAGTGCTCAAACCATTTATAGCTTAAACACAACTGAGACTAGAGGGGGAAAATCCAGTTCACTATATGAATTTGGGTTAATCTGAGTAACTCAGTAAGCTGATCCTATTTACTTAAGTCACTCGAGTCGGTCACGCTGATAATTTAGTCATTATACACATAGCATGTGCATGAGATGTATCAGCCCCATATTCTGGTTTTGCGGTGAGATTTTAACCCAAATCAGAGACCCGACTCATCTGTGTCTGCACCCTTTCCAGAGATTCAGCAGTTTTCTGGTGAGTCTGTGAACTCGCAGACTTAGCGACAATCTGCCGACGGACATGCAGGATTCAGGTTTACTGAAACCCTATGGCTTGTGAATTCTGATTCAGTGCGAAAATTGAAATCAATAACCTGGGTGAGTCTGTAATTGACTTGCTCTAACAGAACTATTATTGAAACGGCTGACTTAGACCTATTAATTCACCTTTTTACAGACAATGATCTGAGTTTTTTTTGTTCCAGAGTGTAGACTCCATCAATAAGGAACCCCATGCAGTGACGTATGCCCCACCTGGAGGGGTTTCCCATGAGCTTGGTGTGGTTTGTCTCTGGTTAAGAAAGGTGTGTACGAAAATGAATGGCGTATGTGGAGGCCTTAATCAACACCTGAGGAGGAGAACGAGGAACAGGCACAAGTGGGAGGGGCAGGAGCTGAATTAATGAAGGGTGAGAGCATGGAGATACAGAAAACCAAACACATACAAAACCTAACAACCAACAGCCCAGATTCTTACAAAAATGTGCAAACCTCATGTCATTTATTTGTGACACAACAATAAACTACATTGAGCTTGAAGGAAAAGTACTGAAGACTGTACCGGACCATTCAGCAGTACAACACTGATGGCAAGAGGGCAAGACGACAGAGGACGATAAACTAATAGTACCTAATGTTAGCTTGTTGTTGTGTGGTAACTTACTATAGTTGTTGTACAGTTGAACTCTGATAAAAAACATTACAGTAGTTGTAAATTATTTACATAAAGTTACTCTTATCTGTATGACATGACTCCCTAATCACTGAACCAATTGGTGATCAGCAATAGCTGACACCAACCTGAATAGCACCAAAGGTCTCTGGGTTCCAGAAATACAATGCAAAAGATCTATAGCAGGGTTATTCAACTAAATTGCTCCAGGAGCCACAGTTATTTAAAGCCAACAGCTCGTGGGCCAGAAGGGGTTTTTGTTGCATGGGACTTCTTGTTGCCCATTAATAGTAGGTGAAACGCTGCAGTATGTAACAGAACAAGTATTTTCCAAGTAAGAGTTTGTAAAGATTAATTTTATTCTTTTATGACTTTGATAAAGATTTAATGCATCTTTGGGAGAGGTGGGAGCAGAACAAGATGTGCGCACTCAGCTTGACTTGGTAATGACTAATAATAATAAATACCTAAAATACCAATAAAACAAATTTACAGGTATGATTGTATATAGAAGTAAAAAAGGAGGTATGAAGGATCAAAAAACTAGAGTTGAATGCTGACCTTGAATACCAAAAATAGCTACAAATGTATTGGGGCAAGTGGTGCTGGATTTTATGTATGCACATTAGTTTGTATTTGTACAAGCAGTTATTGACACCTGCTGCATTGACAGCATGCTTGGATGTGTTTCTGCTTCTGTCAAGTTAAAAGAGACAATATTCAAGGTGTATACATGTTTTCCCCCAAAAGAGTAAGAAGAAAAAAACGACCGGTGGTAGCTACAAGCTACCGATATGAACAGGCTGAGTTTCCACCTAAGTTGGAAAAGCTGAAGTAAATTACAAAGTCAATTTGAACTTTTATTGCAAAGAATTTGTGTCAGTATTCTGTGGTTGAAGTCACAACATAACAAGCTCATCCTATGTTGAAGATATAAACAGTCAATCTGGCAATTTTCAGCGGGACAGAAACATTGAAGAAAGTTGTCAGATAGTTGATGTCTCCGAATCTTCTCAGCATTTTGAATCCATTTAGTACTCAAAATCTTGTTTGAATAATAACTGCAGTGTAAGGCAAAATATTTCATTCCTTTAAAGTTTGAGAATCTCAGGATTTTGTTTGAATGTGATTATGGATGTATCAAAATGCAGCTATAATTGTTTTATAATTGCATGGAAGCCATCTAATTCGTAATCAAATTGAATTGCCTAAAAATTCCCAACCCTACCTCTGATATTAAAATTGTTAGTCACAGATAAATTAAACACAGCTCTGTCTCCAAAAAGAAGCAAAGTCTGTTTTTACAGGCAGCTGCTCGACCCTCACATGAGAGACCATGAAAATGTCACAGCTCTCACAGAGGGAGAGATTGCAGCAACTGTTGGAAAAATCTGAGCCATTTTGTAAAAAACTGTGGCTTCCAGTAGGACAGTCTGAAGCAGCGCCCCAGGGGGAAACACACCAGCCAAAAGAACAAGCTGAGAAAACACAAGTTGTTGAAAATATCGGCGACATGATTGGCAACATTTTTCAATTCGTGGCATTTGTTAAAGTAGCTGTGTGCTGAGTCATGCTTAGGGATGTTTATGAGTCGTTTCAGGAAGGTTGCAATTCTAATGTTACAAAAACATCAGCCCTTAAAAAATAAAAGCTGAAGTAGGCTTCAAGGACAAGAATAAACCGTTATAGCACAATGTTGACATCACTGTTTGCTTGCGCGGGAATAAATGCGTCATGGCTGATCGCAGCTTTTGTCAACCAAGGTTTGGTGACTCTGCTGGGGACGTTTGTGCAAAGAATGTTCTAGTGACACCAAAAATGCAGATCTAATGTCTTTCACAAAAAGATGAAACAGTCAGACTGAAAGGAAAACTTAAAGCAAAAAAGTCAAGCTGGCAAAAACTTTAAAATGGGAATCAAATCAGCAAATCTGACAGATTTTATTTGTTTCGTTTTGATTGGATTCTAACATTTTTGAATGAATTCAACAAATGATAAAACATAAAAAGTAAATAAAGTTTTTTGCAATGATTTTGTTTGTCTGTATCATTACCAATTGTACACTTTTCACATATTTCCACACTTTTGGTGGCAAGAAAATCCAAAAATGGAAATTGTACATGTCAAAAATTGATTATAGTGATAAAAGAGTTGACATGAAAAGGGTTTTTTGCATGTGTTTAAATGCTAGGACAGGTGTACTGTACAAAATAAATTAAAATGGCGTTTAGAAATTTGCCAGTCACAAATTTCTCCCTTCAGGTGACCTTATTTAAATCGGAAGGATTAAACTAGCTATATAAAATACTTGTTAAAAGAGCTCTTACAGATTCAAATTTCTGTTAAATGATTTGGCTTTAAGAACATTTTTTAACATTTCATACATAAGCTGTTCAGCTCTGATATTTTTATTTTTATTTTTTATTTAATAAATGGAAAAAGTACTAAGTACTTAGACGATTGATTGATTGATTGATTGATTGATTGATTGATTGATTGATTGATTGATTGATTGATTGTACCCACAAGCTTACGAAAGAAACATACCTAGATTAATGGTGGGCAAAGACAAAATTCATAGGATAAAGGTAAAAAGGTAACAAAAGGATGAGGGAGATGCAGTTGAACTGTTGCACTTCCTGGAGTCGAATAAAGGAATACATTTCCATTAATAATGAAGGTGGGTGGACAGAGCATGATTCCAATTAAAACAAATAGCAGATTTAAACAAGAAAACAACCGTAGCTGAGCCTCAGTCTTGATTTAAATAATGTGCGCTTCATACATATTTGCAGTCCTTCGGGTTCTGTCACACTATAACGCTTTAAGCCAAGGTATGAATTTATGTCAAACACACTGGCATAGGCTGATTATAGATTAAAAATATTACTGGAAGCCTGGTTTGAAGATATACATATTGTACTGGTAACGAGATGAACAAATATATACGAGTACCTTATTCTTAACTTATCCCTAGCACATACATAACTTACTTGTATGTGTAAATACTTTCAACAAGACAACATTTTTAACAATTTCAAATGACTGAAATTTAAAATGAAATTTAAGACCTAACATTGCAAAAGAATGCATATCGCCTGCTACCATAACATGTTAGAGTGAAGTCTTTATGCTCAATAACATTTTATTTTTTATTTTTGTCCGGATCCAATTTCTTTGTGTGGTCATAATTTAAATATGACCTCCATCAAACTCCACTGTAAACAATCCACGGCACTTAGGCGACCTGCAGAAGAAGGCGTGACATCATCCAATCATTATTGGGGGGGAGGGGGAGGGGTCCAGCCAAGGGTCAGTAAGAGGGAGTTAGATTAAGATTAAGATTATGATTAAGAGCAATTTTGGAGGGACTCTATTAAAACACAGTCAAATGTACTGTTGTAAAACGAAAAGCAAACTATTTTTCTTACTGTATTCACCAGGTAGTCAGTTAGCAGAAAGGAAAATAAAAAGAGTGACAAACATCTTTTTCCATAGCCGCCTATTTTTCAACTCTCAACTAAGCGAGTGCTTCCAGGTGGCGCTGTCATATGACTTACAACATACAGCTATTTTTCTTTTTCCAAAAACAAAAAATATATAGAAAACTACAAAAACTGACCACTTAACATATGACATGTATCCACATGCAGTAATAAAGTCCAAAAGGAAAAATTGTGGCCACTGAATAACTGTCACTCCTCTAAGTAAAAATACATGTTAACAAGCAGAAGACATATATTCAATAAATGACTCGACTGAATCAAACACAAATATTTATCGGTTTATTGTGGTGTTACACAATATAAATAACTCATGAGCTACTGAAATGGTCAAACAAGAATTATTTTTCTTTTTAATCACAGACCCTTTTAAACAATATAGAAATATCACATTTACAAAAAGCTAACAGTTTGGTTTAAATAGAAAAATAATAAATATTAAGTGTCCTCACTTGGTGTCAAACTCAAGTCTCCTGCTTGTGAAACTGATAGGGAGGTGGAAACATTTTTTTTGTCAAAAATGCACTGCTTTGCTTATATAAATGATAGATTTTCTTTCTTTTCTTTTTATTGCTTCGTAGTATAGTGTCTTCAAATGATTTATTGGGGGGTGTCAGTCTATTTTTCTAGGGCAATTTCCGTCCTAGATGTCACTCACAGCATGCTGTGTTTACAGAAGTAAATATGGATGCTACATGTTAGCATGAGTGGTGCAATCAGAACTGAATAAATTATCGTCTGCCATGCTTGTTTCGTACAATGTTTGCATTTGATCTTGCAGCTTACCACCTACTCAAGTGATGAATTGAACTTCTGGAATGGGAACGACTAAAGTAGAAACAAGCTCAAGTATCAATCCAGTCATCTTAGTATCAATATGATCCAACACGTTGGTATATCATCTTTAACTGATGTAAATTATAAGTCATGCAGACCATGATAAATCTGGAAAGTCTAAAAAGACAAAGCAGCAGGACTTTTGTTTTGTAGTTGAAGATGTGCTGAGTTCCAAGTTTTAAGTTCAACGGCATTGGTATGAATAATATCAATACCCAGATCGATCCGTACACCCACCAGTGGTGTAAAAGTCTGAGAAGGTGCAACATGACTGTTCAGAATGCAGACATTGGAAAAACATCCGCTAAGTATATGCTTTAGTGCCAAAAAAAAAAAGTCTTATGAAAAAATAAGATCGTCATATCATCACATTTTATATAAAAATTGGCGTGCGATGTCCAAGACAAATTTCCCCTTGGGGACAATAAAGTAAGTAGAGTAAGTAGAGTAAGTAGAGTGAGTGAGTAAGTAGAGTGAGTGAGTGAGTGAGTGAGTGAGTGAGTGAGTGAGTGAGTGAGTGAGTGAGTGAGTGAGTGAGTGAGTGAGT
>JARVGW010000357.1:5737644-5748513 GCA_031762495.1 Anablepsoides rubrolineatus | reverse complement strand
GGGCAGGACCTCCTCCCCGACCCGGAGAAGGCACCCTACCAGTTTCCGGCTCAAGACCATGGTCTCGGATTTGGAGGCACTGATCCTCATCCCAGCCGCTTCACACTCGGCTGCGAACCGCTCCAATGAGAGCTGAAGATCAGGATCTGATGAAAACCAATAGGACCACATCATCCGCAAAAAGCTGAAATGTGATCCTAAGGTCAACAAAAAGGATAAAGCAAAAATATTTACAGGACATGGACCACCTGCAGAGGATTAAGTATGTATGACGACTAAACACTTTTTCTTTTGTGCTTTTTGAAATTTTTGTTTGTCAGACACTCTGTTTTACTATAATCAAGGTTTGTGCAATTTGCTGTTTGTGCTACAGGTAGCAGTGTCCCAATATCAGATTTTTAAAAGTACTCATACAAAATGTCCAAATATTTGGGACAGATACCAATACTAACATCTTTGCATTGATACTCCATTTAATGTGTTACAGTTTACAAAAAAGTTTGTCAGTTCCATGTTTAAGAAATTTATACAAGTTGAAAGAAAAACCTATTTATTTTAAAATTCTGCAACATATCATGCTTTGTTTGATTTGATACAGTTAGAGGGCTGTAGGCCTATAAGGAAGGAGTGACACCTTGTTTTAAATTTAAAAAATATATTTTTTAAATCATTGTGTAATGTCTAGATCTTAACTCAGTAAGTACTCAGTATTGGTTCTCTGTATTGGTGAGTACCCAAATACAAGTGCTTGTACTCAGTTTGAGAAAAAAATTAAAACTGGGACACCCTTAGCTTCGGATAATTTAAATACATTTAACTTCATCTTTATTACTGCTACAATAATGTACATGAATATAAATGACAAAAAAGTGACATTTAAAAATATAATATTGTGGAGGTCAAAAGGCTGCAAAACTTTTGTGTGCACCAAGCTGGAAAAAGGGTAACCGGTGCAAAAAGTTAGTCTGAGAGCCCAGAATAAAAAAACCTGCTGCTGTAACCAGACAAATAAAAGCAGGGAAGGTATAGCAAGAAGATATGCTGACATCTGCTACTATACACTTTGTTTTGTATTTTTATTTTCCAAAAAAAAGGGGGGGAATGTTATACCGGCAAGTCTATCTCCCAACATTTTTCAGAAAAGACTGCTGACAAGTGCACCGTGTTTCTGTGAAGTAAAAAAAAAAAAAGGCACTGGAGTCTGATTTGTATCGACATCCTGTCAACTACACCCGTACCAAGCTTGGGAGGAAGAAAAATTAATCCAAATTGTGTCGAGTAAACAAGCAGTTCAGTTATTGTGGATGTAAGGAGGTGAAGAAAAGTATACGTGAGCGCGCACCGGCTCCGACCAGGAGACAACGAAGTGTAGTAATGTTTAATGAGCACCTCCACGGGCTGGTGACACCATCCTTACCTGCCAGGACCTTTGCAGCAGCCAATTAAACATCAAGCAGAGCTGACATCGGGATAAATTAGACCTGCTGTTGATGATTTATACATTCGTTATCATGGAGCTGCCAGCACATCAGTCCTTGAGCTGGAACGTGATCAAACATCCCCACTTTCCTCTCCACGCAGCTTTTGGAGGGGACTTCGACTGTGAGTGTAAGGGGGACTCCACCTGCTAAATTATTTACAGGAAGCCCACATGCATCTGTGACTTTCACCAGAGCAGAGTGTTGTTCTTCCTTTTCCCCAATTAGTCTTTTCTCTTCCTCTCATTACTTTCTTTTTATCCACTCTCTGCCATTTCCTGTTTCTTCTGCTATTCTCTGACACGTCTACATGTTCTACTTCTTTTACATCTTTTTCTCTATTCCAATTTTCTTTCTCCCCTCTCTTTCTACTACTTTTTCGGTCTCACGTCTCCAAGTCTACTCCCGCGTCTGCCCCTCTCTTGTCCAGTTCTCACCTTTATACCTCTCACCTCTCATTTCCATTTCGCTCCGTTAACCTCCCCTCTCGTCCACTTCTAGTCCCCTGTCCTTTCTATCACCTCCCCTCTCTTCTCCCCCGGTCCCCTCCTGTCATCTCCAACCAAAAAAATGAAAAAAAGGGGGGAGGAAGAAGGGTTGACGTTGGAAGAAAGGACATCAGCAGACGAGTGTGAACTCCCTCTGAAGAGTCAGCATGGAAATAATTCATATTTGTGCTCTAGCGTCTCAAAAACGCCACTCCTCTACCTCTCTGTCCTTCTTTTCTTCACCTCATCTTTTTTTGACAGTCAAATCATCGCTTTCATGCCGCTTACTCTGACTATATCTTGACACTTATGACCGTGTTTTTGCTATAGTCTTGCCTTTAATCTAAATTTTGCCATTCTCATAGTTGTTTCCATTTGGCAAGAAGCTTCTGGTGAGGACACAATGTCTAAAAAAGATAAAAAATAAAAGTATTCCCTTCAACTGAGTGTCTATTTGTCACTTATTCAGACTGACTTGTATAACGGGCAGTTTATGAAGCCATTTATCTCTCCTATTCTATTTGTCTTTTGCAAACTATCACGTTTTTCAAAGAAAACTGAAAACTGTTTTTTGCTGTCTGACAAAAAAAGATAATAAAAATGTTTATGAATATATCTACTATTACTACAGTAGCCACCCCAATCTGAACATGTTAAGAGATAAACTTTCTCAATTTATGCTAAGATTATCTTATCGATGTCATGAGGACGTAGCAAAAAAAAAAAAAGTCTTTAACCAGCTAACAACCTGTTTGTCTTTTTGATGAATGTTTTGGTAAAGAATTTGTCAGAGATGAGAAATAAAATGTGCTGCAGTTTAAATAAGCAGGTAATTTAGCAGAAAAGTTAAAAATTCTTGTATCTCACATCTTAGTGTTTCAAAATAATCGTATCCTTAATCCATGAGGAATTTGTGTGGAAATCTCCTAAATGTCTCAAAACGTTTGTGTCTCAGTGAGAACCCCCACTGAGATCCTGGCTTCGTTTTTTTTTTTTTTTTACTTAAAATGAAAAAGGAAACAACTTAAAACCACCACATTATGTCTGAGGCTTAAAACGGCCAAAATCAAACTGAGAAAATATTAACACAACAAATAAGACACGATGAAACAATTGTTAGTGGGTGACCTCCCCTGGAATCTTTACAAATTAAACCTTGTTTGGAAGCAAAGCAAGTTTCAAAATGTCATTTCACAGTCTTAATCACAGACTAAGTCAACAGATGTATCACACCAAACCAACTGTTTACCCTTGTGGATAAAGTCAGACCCATATTTCCATTTGTCTCTAATTAAAATCCCAAGGGGACTGCAATACATCTAAAACCTAAGTGAACAAAACATGATTAGCAAGCGAGCATCACAAAGACCAGCAGTGCCGTGGATTACACGTTCAAATAAATCGCCCCCGTGGATTCTGTCCTTTAGCACACTCTGATAAATGTGTCTGCGAGTGTCGCTCGTGTGTCGTGCGCTCACCGAGGAGTAGAGGTGACCCTCTCCGTTCATGGCGATGTAGAGACCGGTCTTCACCGACTGGATGGCCACAACTCTCAGACCCACAGGAATTAGGTTAAATAAAGCTGAGAACAAAGAAAGATGACAAACTGAGTTGGTATGTTTGGGTTCTTCTTGATGAGCAGAGAAGCTAAGAGTTGCTCATTTAGTTTAGTTATTTGGTGAGCACCCTTCATGCAAATATTACAGGTTTCAATCTATAAATCCGTTTTTTAAGTCTACTAATGGCCCTTTTAGGTTGTCTTGACAACAAGACAATGTGCCTCACTGATGTGGTTGGGTGGCGAAAAATTTTTTCTACTTGTATCCAAAACTGACACCTTGTCTCAAGCCCCCAGTCAGAACTAGTTTCTCATGAGCATGTAGTGATTGGTCAGAGCTTTGTGGGTGTGGTTGTTTATGAACAGTGGCTGCAGTAGGGCTGGGCGATATGGCCTAAAATCAATATTGCGATATATTGACCAGTTCACCTCGATAACGATAAATGCACGATAACTCTTACCACCCCCCACCACATACAAGTACACGGTATCCATGTTCTTAGTCAAAGTAGACAGTTTAGATTTTGAACAGCTTTTCTGTAATTTATATTTGTGTTTTTATTATATTTAATAAAAACATTTTTGGCAAGACTTAAGTCAGATACAGTCATACAAATATTTAACCATCTTCATAACTTTTCAGTGCTAACACATTATGTATCAGATTTTTTTATTTAAAAAAAAACATACCAAATATGTCTTTTGCGATGCACAAAATAAATACATCTTTTTTTTGTTAGACTGACTTGATTTCTCCCAATAAAATAACTATTTCTTTCAAAAAGATTACATTATTTAGAGAGCTCATGTAATCATTTAATACTATTTATTCTTCATATTTGATCATTTATTGAATCACAGAGCAGTTCAGTCACAGTATGGTTCTAAATATAAGCAAGTTATATTGTGAAGAATGAAATTTGTAGATATGATAAACTACATAGGTTTTTTTTTCTTTTTCTTTTTTTTTGTTTTTGGGGAGGGGGGTAACAGAGACTCCTCTATAATATGGGACAAACAAATGTTCATTTGTTATAGTTAATATTGTTTCATTAGAAGAGATGAAATAGTGTCTCTCACAGAACAACTCAGCTGTGTGCACCTCGGCGCGCTGTCGAGGAGAGGAGTTTGGTCGCATGAGCAAAGTTGGACATATCTGTTCAATAACGACGCTCTGAACACATAAACTAAAAATGTGTTAGATTTTAGATACCAACGTCTCGGGTAGCTCCGAAACAAAGTGTGAAGGACAGGGTTTGCTCGCTAAGGACAGGTGCTGCAGGGCTGACCGGTGTTTATCCTGCAGACTGCTTCACAGACATCAGAAAGACCCGCCCTGCTCTGCTCTGATTGGATAAAGCTGTGGGGTTCATTTGATTTGTTGAAAGCAGCGTCTGTTTAAACCTGTATCAGACTGGGCAGCTTTAACGAGACCGCAACAGAAAACATGCAGGTTTCTCTCTTCCTCTTTTTACCAAAAATACCGATGTGGGCAAAATGACGTAGATTATTGACATAAATGTCGGTATCAGTTATTTTTTGGTTTACCGCCAAGGCCTAGGCTGCAGGATGAGCAGTATCTGCTGAGGATCTGCTGGCTGGGGCTGTTAGAAAATACAGCAATCATTACAACAGTCAGAAATAACACATCTACATCCCTCAACTTCTCCATTATCAACTGAAAATAAATAACCATCCTGCCGCAGCTAGATCAAATAGACTCAATTTACAGGCTCTGAACAGCAGTGCAAAAAGGTGGCCTCAACTCAGCCCTGGTATTTTTGGAAACGACAGCAGAAAATGGTGAGTGTTTTGCATCTTTATTTCTCTTTTACTTCATCGGGGGTAGTAAGTTTCGAGTGTTATGATAACCCACCTACATGATAGCAACATTCAAATGTAAAATTACTAAGACCATGTAGGGCTGGGTCAAGTCAAGTTTCAGAGAAGCAGCTCAAACCAAGACGTAACAGCAGCTTTAGCTTTCCCTCAAGGAAAATAGTTAAGATCAGTGGTTCCCAACCTATTTTCCTCTTAGCTTCCCTCACTACTCCCCACCTCTACCAAAGACATGTTCTCAAACTTTATTTCTTTATCAAACTAATAAAAGAATGAAGTGAATAGTTACAAACTTTTATTTGGAAAAGGAAAAAAAATGTTGTTTTACAGGGTTTAATTATTGAAATGGTCTTGTTTTGTGATTGTTACAATAAATTTATGTTTTAACAACCTCTGTTCAGACAAGGTTAAGAGGCCCCTTATGTTTTCTGCCCCCCCGGGTTGGGAACCATTGGTTCAGACATATTTAAAAAAAAATCAAAACGCTCTGCTCATTTATAATCCTTTTTAGACACAATTATGTTCTCATAAATTATGTAAAAATAGTTTGTCTAGCTTATTAAACAACAATACCTTCATTAGAAGAAATTAGACATTACACATTTTAACTGATAACCAAGTTTGAGTGATCAGAACTAAAAGAAAATCCCTGGATCAGAACCATGAGAAAGTATCAACAAAGATGTTTATTTGACTGAGGTAACTGAACGTTTGACATTTTATTATCAGTCTATTTTTAAAGGCACCGTCCAGATCTCAGCTCCTTCGGGTCAGGTCTAAAGAGCAGCACTCAGTGATGGTAACAGAACAGACAGCTGATAACCTTGGACTGGTATTTTGAAAAGACAACGCTTTTGGCATTCACTATCTTGAAAGATACTATGGAATTTATAGTAAGGAAAAACAAAATTGTCTAAATAGTCAGTAATGTAGACTCTAGATCAAAAAGATAGCTTAGGTCTTATACCGTATATAAATATATATATTAGTTCCAGTGAGACTTTTTTCTTTACAGGACAAAAATATTTATGTACAAATATAGTAGAGGACACCATCTGTTGAATCAAACATGAGTTAGTTCGCAAGATGTGTACATGTGTATGTGTATGTCAAAGTGCAACATAAAATATCAAAATTGCTCACTGTTTGAACTGATCCATACATTTAAAACTGAATTGGTACAGTGAAAGTTAGTTGTTGGTTAGAAAGGTTTTTGCATGATTTAGTCTGCATTTGGGCTTAAAAGGAAGAAAAATATTGTCCTCGTTTCACTCTTCCACATTGCAAGCACACAGGGAAGCAGTGAAACAAATAAGGAGGTTTTAAGTTCTCCTTAGTTGCTGGTAAAACTATTATCCTCCTCGTCCTTTTCTGTACAACGTGTTCTTTTTTGTCTCCTTAATCAGAGATTTTCACATCAATCTGAGAGGATGAGGTGGTGAGAACCCTCTCAGGAGAAAATCTTTGAAAGGCAACATTAGATTTAACAGTCAAAATATAACTGTCAGTTTGGCTGATGGATCCAATCAAGAGGAACTCTCAGCTTTTACACACAAATTCTACAACTCGACTGTTTTTATAATTCAGTTTTAAGTGTAAATGTGGTGTATTCTCAGTCATACACTGCCAACAAGTTATCTACAATATAAATACAGAAGTCCAAATGGACAACAAGAAAAATTAATGACTCTTCAAATGGACTTTTTAGCTTTTATCGCCAACATAATTTAAAATACTCTTTGTCTTTATATATCTTTATTATGGTCTTAATATTGGCTCTAATACATAAGCAATACAACGTAAAAAGCTTAAGAGTTTGTTTTTTTTCTAGTGCTATAAATGTCTATTTTTATAATCGGATATTTCCGACTTAAAGGCGTTTCTTTCTGTAAGGTAATAAATTTGGAAAAGAATGCTCTCGTTTATTCGATTTCCTCTTTAAGACCTTTTCACAATGCATAATGACCTTTCTGACAGAATGTGGATGATCTTGGCAGGGTCTTTAGGTGCGTATTAAGCCAGGTGGGGGTGCTTTACGCTCCATTTCTTGTGGTGTATCAGCCAAATGCCCTGCTTGATTCCAGCAGCTAAACCACGTGAGTGATGTGAACAAAACTAAGTTGTTGTACTGCCAAGATCTAAATGTGACGAATAAACTCATTGAATTGGCTTAATGTGATAAATTACAGTCTTTGTGATAATCAGTAGGTGATTTATGTTTTTTTTTTTTTTTGCTAATTTACACTGTCAGCTGTTGTCGACCAATAACTTGAAATACCGTTTGGGAGACAATTACGATGAAAAAGGTAAAAGTTTTGCCTTTTTGTATAGCAAAATGTGTGTATTTCTGCTCAAATATGATGGGAGCCTTGACAGTAAAATCTGCAGTTAAAACCTTTTCAAGAGTATAAAAAAGGACACAAACTGGTGTATAAAAAAAGAGAAAATCTGATAAAAAGCCAGAGAAACCAAACCAAATATAAAACAGGAGATGTGTGCCAGATAGCTCGGCCAATGTGGCAGTAACTGCTGCTCAGAATTTGATTTTCTTCAAAGCTTTGTTTAATAAAATTATGCAAAATGTATTTTAATGATTAACTTATCCATCTGCGGCTCCTCCTTGAGGGCTGTGTTTGAGTGTAGTGGTCCAATAAAACGTGCCATAAAAGCAGATTTTATAATAAATTAAAAGAATTATTTGACATTTGATTTATTCTTACAAGTAACAAGTATGTAAAGTGCTTTTTCATTTTTTATAGAGGCATGGTTAAGGCAGACTTAGAAAGTGTAATAAACATAAAACATCATCCTATTATGTACTATTAGTGTGTGTGTGTGTGTGTGTGTATTGTGTTGTTTTTCCCTTACAGGAGTTGGTGCTGTCATCTTTGGTCCCGTCCAGACTTCCATCCTGGCCCATCTGGAGATAGAAGCCCTGCCTGCAGAACAACCTGGTCACGATGCCCTTCAGCTGTGGTTCTACAAGAAATAAAAAAAAAACACCAGTTAATACAAACACTGATATTTCCAGAAGAGTGTGCAACACATCCTGTGTTCCTTTTATTTCAACAAGCGAATCAAACCTAAATAGGACAAGATTTGAAATAGGTTTTAGTGGTTTGAACAGAAGCTGGTAATTTATGCAGACTTCCCCACTGTGAACTCAGCTCCCGAAGGGCACCTTTGTTAGAGAAGATAGTTTTAAAAAAGTGCGATGTGACCTCACGTAACCTCCCGCACCCTGAGGGATTTCCTTTGGAGAGTCTAGTCAAGCACATCCAATCCATTACAGGATTTCTGGACTAATCCGTCCTTCGTGGTCATTGTTCCACTTGAATAACATTGATAAATTATTTCTGAAGCTTTGACGGTGAAGTGCAAGCCCCCACAGTTGCTTTGTGTTTACTTCGACTCCACATGATGGCACAAAACATTGATTTACAGGTACAGTACATCAAAATTATGAGTATGTGAGATGATTTATCCACTGTTAAAGTTTGCTCTCTTTTTGTTAGCTACTACACCAGTTTCATAGTATACTGTTAAACAGAAACTTCTTTCAAAATCACAATTAAAAAGCAGAATTTTGGAACATCCACCAGTGAAAGTAGACTAAATAAAATTATTCTAACATGTACTAGGATTTTGTTAAGTTTCTAGTATTTTGGTTTATTGTCAAGTTCTGTTTATGTGTCTCAGTCCACTTAGAATTGGTCTTGGTTTTTGTTCATGAAATGTAATTAAAAATCAGAGTATGGTGCAATCTTAAAAGGGCCGTTAGAAGGTCTCAACAGTGTGTATGCACAAAAACGAATATGTACGCCATGTTCTACTCAAAAGTCAGGCTCTATTAAAATGAGCGTTAAATGAAACTGTTCATAAAAGTACGCTAACCTTTCACCTGCCATGAGAATGTGCCTACCTCCAAGCAAACTGTTTCAGTTAATAGTATCAAACACCAAAGTTCTGAAACTCAGCTACAGTAAATACAATCAATACAATTTTATTCAGTTTCCTGAATTGAAGGGCTACTTAGTTTTCATGCCTCAAAAGTGATCGAAGCAACCGCAGTCCAACGTAAACTGTGACACTTCCTTTATTTTTGTCACCTGTAGATGTAAACACCCATTGATGACTGCACGATTGTGAGGCGTCAACAGATGCAATGCATATGAACTGATAAGGAGTACGTCCATTCCAGCATGTTAATTCAGAACGAGCCATGGGTGATGATTCCTAAAGTGGACATGGTGAAGACAATGACACATGACCAGAAATAGATGCATAAAGCTGTGTGTAATTGGGGTTCAGTGGCGCAGGGGGTATGCACTGTATGCAACGCATAGGGGTGCTGCACTGGAGGGGGTGCCAAAGAGATGCCAGAATATTATTTCTAGTCATTATTTTCTGTATTTAAGAACTATTTGTGCATGTGTGATAATGATACACATACACATGATCAATAACGAAGGAACTGCACTAATTAAGAGTGAGTTATAGTCGCGCTTTAGATACATGCGCAGGGCGCGTGAGCACCATCTCCAATGGCGGAGTTATTTATAATTGGTGCTTATGTTGTAGATTTCTCTAAAAAGGCACATGGCACTACACTTTATAACTTGTGAAAATGAAAACAGACAAACTATTAGAATGGTGCACGGCGCACGCAGCCTTTGTGGAGTTACAAAAATTTGAAAGTGCATGACCACGCACCGGAAGACAGCGCAGGGCAAACATGCAGGGTGGGGCTGCAGGATTGTGTCACTATTGGCGCGCGCCCCTTCACACCCGGCATGACGCGTCAACTATAAACCTAGCTTTAGGTGCCCCTCCGTCACTTCTTCTTCCCTCCTGTCTCTCCCTCCACACACACTAAGGGCACTTGACCATGCGCCCCTTCAAAAACGCACTCTGCAGTTTTTTTAAAATTTTTTATTTGAATTGAGGCACACCTGAAAACCGGGAGTTAAAGATGAAGGGGCAGAAAAGAAAGCTCTCCGGGCACAAAACAGAAAAGATAAACGGAACACCACGCTGCACTCTTTAGAACTTTTATTAACAAAACACCTAAAAACAAGCAACCAAAGATGAAACTGAAGTTGGTTTACGATTGCAACCTCCAATTTGAGAAATGGCAAAAGGGTGATTTTTCACTACCTTGAGCGTCTTCTGCTCTAGTACAAAAACAATAATACTTTGACACTTCAAACTCAGATTAGATTATTCTAGATTAATAGCAGTATATTTAAAACCTAGTGTGTGATTTGTGAAGCCTTTCCTTGATTTGTTAAGCTCCAATAAAGGGTAATTACAGCACTTTTTATGCATCCGGACAAGTGTGTATGTTTCAGTGAGACATGCAAGTTGTTTTCTTTTAAACAGTGATTAGTGCAAATGGTATATGTTATATAATGCAGTGTGTGTGTTGTGTGTGTGTGTGTGTGTGTGTGTGTGTGTGTGTGTGTGTGTGTGTGTGTGTGTGTGTCTGTCTGGGGGGGGGGGGGGG
>JARVGW010000357.1:5573576-5588929 GCA_031762495.1 Anablepsoides rubrolineatus | reverse complement strand
GTCTTTAAACATGTCTGTAAGATAACAATGAAGCTCGGAACACATTAGTGTTTGATACAAAGTTAGACTTTAGATACTAAACTCCGGGCAGGTCGGGGCTCGGTTCGGGAGGAGGGGTGGGGGTAGCGGTGTAGCAGTTCAGGTATCGCCCCGGTTGAAATGGACTGCTAATGCGCGAACACATACGTTTAAATCTTAAATGTTTAGTAATTTATTACATTACTTCACCTTCATATGGCAACAGGTGGTTCTGTTAGGGTAGCGGGTCGAGGTGTCATCTTGGAAAAAGTAGAAAAAACGCTGTTTACTCCTGCAGTCTGTCTCTCTGTTCACAGACTGTAGACCCGCCCTTACTCTGCCCTGATTGGCTTAAACTGCAACTCTGGTTCTTTTTATTGGTTGACAGCAGCATCAGTCAAATCCAGCCGGATAGAAGTCTCCGAAACACACATTATTTTCTCCTCTTCCTCACCTTTAGTAAATCCACAGCAGAGACGAAGAACTTAGATCCGTTTTGCCTGACAAAATTCAAGACCCTTGAGTGACGTATTCAAGACTAACTTACACATTATTCATAAATTCAATACTTTTAAAGACCCTTAATATGGAAAAATGAATATAAGACTTTTCAAGACCCCACGGACACCCTGTATTTAGACAATACAAGTTTCATCCTACAAAGTATCACCGGGTATGCAGTGGCTACGTTCACACTGCAGGTCTTAATGCTCAATTCAGATTTTTTTTAAAAATCACATCTTTTGTTGTGAATGTTCACATTATATTTTAAATGTGACCTACATCTGACTCCAGTGTGAACGCTCCTCAGCGCTGATGTGACGCGCATGCGCAGTAAAAGACGTGACGTCTCAGCCACCTTGTTTGTTTACAGAGTTAGCATGGAAGCTATTTTTAGCACGTCGAATCTGAGGTTGTTGTTCAATCAGAGCCGATTAAATAATTATCTGACATGCTTGTTTAGTTCAGTGTTTATATCTGAACCTGCCTCTGACCGGATGCTCCGGAAAAGCATTTTATTTTCGAACGAAACAACAAGCTGGAAAAAAAGTATCGACCGAGTAACTTTATGATCGATGCGCTCCGCAACCGAGGATGGACGTCCTTTTTATCATTTATCTACATGGAAAATTAAAAGTAAAAAGATGAAACAACTGGACTTCTGTTTTGGAGCTGTAAACACACGGAGCTACGAATTGAAACAGCGTGACTTCAGGTTAGTGTGTTATCGATCCTTTACCTCCACCTCACTGATGAAGAGAAAGTCAGATGGAATGTGACTTGAGCGTTCACGCTGCAGTCACTTTGAAAACATCAGATATGTATCCGATTTAGAACCACATACTGAAACGGCCTGGGTCGGATTTGAAAAAATTGGATTTGTCGCATTCAGACTGTTATAAAAAAATCAGATATGGGTCACATGGGGCAAAAAAATCGGATTTGCCTGCAGTGTGAACGTAGCCTTAGACACTTTTTTCAAGCTTCGACTACAGAACAGGTAAATAATAGTAAATATACTTTATTACAAGTTGATTTTTCATCTACCTTAAAAGTGTCTACCAGTAAGTTATTCACTGAATTCAGACTTAGTTTAATTCATAGTTACTTATAAATGATATATTTTTCTTGTATATACATCTAGCTGTTTTACATGAGTGTTGACTGAAATAATTATATTAATTTATCGTAAAAGATTGAAGATTGGTTGAAGATTAGTAGCTGTCCATGTCACTGCCTGATCTTTTCTGAAGCACGATCCGTAACATCAGCTCATTTGCACATGGGCTAAAAGTACTACTTCTGGATTACCGGTTAATGTGCTCCATTTAGGAAAACAATACAGGACATTATTTCCATACTTAATGATAAAGGTGTGCTAAATTATATTCTGTAAACTGTATCATATACATTCTGATGTTAATAAAATATAGATTTAGGATGTGCATATTTTTATTTATATTAACTTGCAGAACCAGACAATGTTATAATTCATCTCATCTCCGTTTTATTTTTTTCCTGCAATAAAAATCCACACATCTGTTGCAAACATTGCCTTTTCTATGAAACATTGCAGGTGACAAAAGACTGAAATCAAATTCATTCAGTCATCAAGCGGTCTAGCAAAATGCTACATGCTAAAAACAAACAAAGCCCTCCTGGCAGTATTTCTTCTGGCGCATGTGTAAATGAGCCGACGGTACAAATTGGGCAGTGACGGTCCATGTTGCACAACCCAATCTGGACCAAAATTCAAATGTGCTACAGCAGGGATCATCAATTCCGGTCCTTGAGGACCTCAGCCCTGCATGTTTTACTTTTTTCCTTTCTCTAACACACCTGATTCAGTCAGTGAATTACCTCTTCCAAGTTCTGCAGAAGCCTGATAATCATCTATTCATTCAAATCAGGTGTGTTGGAGCAGAGAAACAAGTAAAACATGCAGGGCTGACTATCCCTGTGCTAAAGGCTAAAACTGACTCTAGTTTTGTTCACAAACTAAACTTTTCCCCAAATCAACCTTTGAAACAAGCTATAATCGTGCAAAGTTTTTCTAATGAAGATTCAAGCTGCTCCTAAGCATGATGAGATTAGTTAACCACACTATAATCATCTTCAATGTTTTCAATGTTACCCTGTCTGACAGCAGACAGATTATGAATAGTTTAGATAAGGCCTGTCACAATAACAAATTTTGCTGGACTCTCAGAAATTATTGTGATAAACGATAATATTGTCTGGTGATAAACCAATATATATAATAGATTTGCGAAAATTGATCATAATATGCGCAATGCTGCAGCGAATTTCAGGCCCTTTAAGTGCTCACACACACTTCAGCTGTCGCGTTCTGCTTTGAAATCAGTTCCTACTCCATTTTTCAGAATCCCATCAACGTTTCTTTAGTTTGTTATTGCTACGAGCTCTCATGCTAAAGAAGTAGGAGACCTGCAAGAGTTCCCTCCTCCCGACAGAAAACAGGAGGGGGAGGGGTCAGTTGAGCCCCCTGTGCATCAGAGTAGAGAGGGAGAGACGTAAACAAACAAGCAGGCAGATGAAAATTATCGTCCTCATTTTTTTATCGACCTCAAAATAATTTATCGTGCGATTAATTGATTTATTGACTATCGTGACAGGCCTAGTTTGTCTGTGACCTTTTCAAGCTAGTGATCATTTAAGGACCTTTAGACTCACCTTTAGGATCGTCCAGCTCAGACTTGCACACCTCTTTGACTTGTTCCATCAGTTCAGGGCCTGCAAGCCTCTTGGAGATGCCGGCCCTCAGCAGCACAGCCCCAGGGGTGAAACGTAACAAGGCTGCACCTGCTGCCCGAGGTTCCTGTTTCTGTTTGGGCATCAGACTGGACCAGTCTACATCAATCACGTCCAGCGGACCTGTCAGCACATAGAAGTGAGAAAAAAACTATTGTGTTTTGTTTTGTTAGTGAGAAACGGCAGCAAAGACGAGCGAACGGACTGATCCAACACATTTATTCATACCTGTAATTTTCTCCTCCTCCTGCTGATCATCTTTTTTCTGACTGTCAGCTAGAATTTCATCCAGCTCATCATCACTGATGGGTTCATACTCTTCACCAACAGATGCGACTGACTGCTCGTCTTCTTTTTCTTCCTCTTCCCCTGGAAAACAGTGCTTTGTTTAAAACCATCAAACACAAAATGCAAATTGAGACATAAAAACATAGTTTTAAAATCTTACCATCAATACTTTCCGTCTTCTCAAGCTCCCTCTGATCTCCCACACTAAGATGGCTATTACTGGACTTCTCTGGTTCTTGAGGACTGAAGGCTTCTTTGGGCAGCAGAGGCTCGTAGTCGCCCCTGTCCTGCCTCATCACTTCTCCTCTCAAGTCTCCTCGTCCTGGAGCTCTTGGTTCGACGTGCGGTGGCAGATCCATCAGCATCCTCTCTCGCTCTCCTCGGCCGTCTCTTTCCCGCTCTCTGTCTCGCTCCCTCTCTCGCTCCCGTTCGTGCTGCTGGATGAGTCCTTCGGGGATGAGGCGGTCCCGCTCCCTGAGGTCCCTCTCCCTCAGCAGAGGTTCCCGACCTGGACGCATAAGCAGAGGCTCTCTTCCCCTGCTCGGCCAGTCTCGAGGTTCTGGTTCCCAGTCTCTCTGTTGCTGGATGGGCTGTTGGAGGTGCAGAGGCTGCGGCGGTGGCTGCTGAGGCCGGTGGTCCTTTCGCTCTCTGTCTCGGTCGAACGGCTCCCTGTCTCTCTCCCGTTCTCGGCTGTCGTAGGAACCGGCGCGGGACCTGGACCTGGCCTGCCTCTCGGAATCAGGAGAGCTGCGCCTCGAGCTGTGGCTGCGGGAATCTTGCCGATCTGTGAAACAAGAATGGAGGTTTTTGTTACAGCGATGCCTCATGAGACACCGATGTTGATGCTGATCAGATTTTTGTTCACATACCTGATGAGGTGCTGCGGCTGGGTTCCCCTCTCCTCAGCTGATCGATTCGTGATTTCCTCTCCGCCCCCGGTGGATCGCTCACCACCAGCTTCTCTCGCTCTCGATCTCTCTCGTGCTCTCTTTCTCTCTCTCGGTCCCGAGAGCCAGATCCCTGCGGCCTGCCCCGGCGCGAACGCGGACCCTGAGGGTCCTCGGGGTGAGCGGGCTCGTCAGAGGGTGATCGCAGTCGTCGGGATGACGTTCGGCTCTGGTTGCTCCCCATGCTGCTGCTGCGCGTCTGCTCTGGAGGGGGTTTGCGGAGCAGAGGCTGTGACATGAGAGGTTGAGGGGTCAGCGTTTGAAGCAGCATTGGAGGGTCCTGGGAAAGCAGAGGGGCTATGGGTGGTGGGTTACACCTCTCCCTTTCCCTGCCCAATCTGTGACCGCCGCCTCTCCTCAGCGGCTCGACCGAAGTCCTCTCAGCAGGAGGCGGGGGAGCTTGCGTTTCCATCAGGCCTCCTCGGTCTGCTGCATCATCATCATCATCTGTCCAATCGCTGAAATTATTCCTTTGAGAAAACAAGGCAGACTCTGCAGATCCTCCAGCTACATGGTGGTCTGGCCTCATGGAGGGGGGCGGTGTCCGAGGACCTCTCTTCCTCTTACTGTGAGGCTGATGGGCTGACGCGTCCTCCTCAGAAGCATCGGACTCGCCTCCTCGTGAGCGCTTCCTTTTGCGGTCATGCGCCTTCTTCTTGGCTCCTTTTCTCGGGGAGTGTAAAAGCGGGGGCACCTCTGCAGGGGCCGGGGCAGCGGCTGGAGGCTCGGGATTGAAACGCTCTGCCACCGCCGCAAGACTGCTGCCACCGACGACATCCTCCTCTTTACGGCCCTTCTTTAAGCCTTTCCTCTGGGACTTGGTCTTCTTTTTGCCCTCTTCATGGGTCTGAGAAACAGCAACGTCTCTGTCTTCACCAGCAGTGGCAAGAGCTGGAGGAGGAGGGGGAGGAGGAGGAGGGGGAGGAGGAGGAGTTAAATCTCTCTGGTCTCTGCCTCTGCTGCGGGAGTCGGCCGGTGCATCTGTCAGGTACTCTCCACGTCTGTCCCCTCCTCTGCCTCGGTCTGCTCGGGTCTCCAGCTCCTCGTGGCGACCGCGCGCTTCCCGCTTGTCCACGGCTCCCCTGCGCTCTTCGTCCTTCCAGTGAGCGGCTTTTTCGATGGGTGCAGCACTTCTTGGCGGCGACCTTGACAAGGAGTCCTGAGGCCTCACCACCTGGCTCAGCAGACGATGCTTGTCCCCATCTGCACATAAGACGACCACAGAGACATCTTAGGAAAGCACTTACTTATTACTATGTTAGCTACGAATATTTATCTTCGCTAATTTGGAGAAACAGCTAATAATGGAATCTCAAGTCAAATAAATCTAACTGACTGACAAAGTTATGCTTTTCCACAAAGTGTTGTGGTTTATTCATCCCCATTAACCAGAAGTGTGTCCCTTTTTTAAAAAAACATTTCCTACTGTCAGATGGAGGCGGACACACTGGGCTGGGGAGGAGGGGCTGGGGGTGGAGCTTGGCCTGCCCTCGGCCAGTCGGACGCTCACTTTTGTCCTCGGCGCTATTGTAGCCATCGCTGTCCGCCGGGCTCAAGTCCCGCGCTGCTCGTTTAGGCGAGGGTCGGGGGCTCGGGCTGCTCTCCACCCTCAGCCTCTTCCGACTGGAGAGAGAGAACGAAAAAAGGCAGTTAAAGAAAAGCAACAGACTCGTGAACGACACCAGTTTGAAGCAAAGAGATGGTCGTGGGATCACTCACTTCATACTAATATAAAAGGAGCTGAGAATACAAACATGTCAGAGATTATGACATCAGGGTAAGATTTCTCTTAAGTGACTAAATACATAAATAAATGAATGAATGAATGAATGAATGAATGAATGAATAAATGATGTTAGAAAAAGACTGATGAACATTAAAAAGTAACGTGCCTCATCTTACGATCATCCCGGGTGTCTCGAACAGGTCGCTCATCCCTGGCCTCCTCCCTTCTCTCTCGTCTCTCCTCCCTCCCCCTCTCTCGCTCCTCCCACTCTCGCTGCCTCTCCCTCTCCCTCTGCTCTCTCTCCCTCTCCCGCTCCTTCCTTTCCCTCTCCCGTTCTCGCTCCTCCCTCTCCCTCTCCCGCTCCCTCTCTCGCTCCTCCCTCTCCCGTTCCCGCTCCCTCTCCTCCCTTTCTCGCTCCCGTTCCCTCTCCCTCTCCCGTTCTCGCTCCCTCTCCCTTTCTCTGGCTCTCTCCCTCTCGGCCTCCCTCTCTTTCTCCCGCTCCTTCTCTCTCTCCCTCTCGCGCTCCTTTTCCTTCTCCCTCTCGCGCTCTCTGTCCCGCTCCCTTTCCCTCTCTCGCTCCCTGTCTCGAGCCCTGTCGTCCCGTCGGTCATCTACTCGGTCCGTCCTTCGCTCCTCCCTCCTCTCGTCTCTCTCAGACTCCTCTGACCTCCTCTGGTATCTGTTTGGAGAAGCTGCTCTTTGGTCTGAAGAAAAAAACAAAATAAAACAGAAGAAATCAAAAATAAATTCTACACTTATTCCCAGCTCTAGGCTTTTCAGCAAGCCTGTCCCTGCTGAGTTACAGTTCAAAAAATACCAAGTTTTAAAGTCTTTTAAAGTTTGATCTGTTAGAATGAAAATTTGCCTAATTTTGAAGAAAACACAAAAAACCTGAGATTCCTCTCAGCGTTGGAGAAAAAAATAATGTTTCTGGTTCCAATTCAGAACATACATATTACACCACAGCTCAACTTAACCAGAATTATTCCTTTTCTTTTGACTGAGGTCATTCAAAAATCCATCTAAAACAGGTAAGACCTTTACTGAAAAAAAAAACATTTCCACATGATTCAGCAAGTCCTGTTTCAAGCGCCTGTCACATCAAACTTTGTAACAAATACTGTAAAGGAAAATAAACACAAATTGCAAAACAATCCTGCTCTGCTGAGATGAACAGTTGTTGAGATATTTGCGTGTGAAGTAACAGCAAGTGATGTCAAAGGGGAATGTCTGCATGTAAACAGAGCATTTCTACAATAACAACACAAACTGTATTGATGTTTCTGTGGATTATTTTGAGCAATTATCAGAGAGATGAAGAACAGTCAGAGTTCAAATATGTTGCAATAAAACAAAGACCAGGGAGTTCTTGTTCTTAAAAAGTTCCCCTGATGTCACTTCCTGTTTCACTTTAACTGAACCAAGTTCAAAAGAAAATATGACAGAAAATCATGTGCTTTATGCCAAGTTTTTAAAATATAAAAGGTGTTTTCTTTGACTTTTTGTATTGGAAGTAAAGCACATGATAGCAGTGCTGTCCTGTCTGCATCTTCTCACTCAGGTCCATCAGTTACTTGTGATTTTAGGTTTTGCCAAAGTTTTAAATTGGATTTTTCTTCCAGCCATAATGCCCACCTCTCTCTCTGTTGTCTCTGCGATCCCGCTCTCCGTGACCTCCCCTTCTGTCGTAGGATGAGTCTCTGGCGTGCTCCTTTCTATCACTTTCGTAACGATCTCGGTCTGAAACCCTGTCGGAGCTTCGTTCTGCGGTCCTCTCCACGCTTCGTTCCCGGACCCCGCTGCTGCGTGAGTCCCAGTTATCGTAGCTGCTGTCCAGTTGGGAGCTTCGGGAATTTCTGTTTGAACCTGAGATAAACAGACACGTTTAATTTCCCTGTGCTAACATTTTGTTTTTGTCACAAATATATTAACACTTACCTTTATCGGATGGTTCTGTGGCACGGCCTCTTCCTCTGTCGTTCCTGTCAGCTCTGTCCGTTCTGCTCTCCGTCCTCACTTCAGCTCGACCTCCGTCCTCACGTCCGTGAGCTCTAACATAAACCCTGTCATCTTGAGCTGGGTCCTCCTTCCTGTAGGCGTCGCTCCGCTCCCTCTCCTTCTCCCGCCCCCTCTCCTTCTCCCGCTCACGCTGTTCGAGCGACTCTCGACTGGAGCGCGTCTCTGTCCTGCTCTCTCTCGAGTCCTTCGCGTCACGGTTGTCTCGATTATCCCGAGCCGTTTCTCTTCCCCGATCACGAGCGTCCTGTCGATCTCGAGCCTCTCTGGTCTCCCTGTCATCTCGGGCATCCCGCAACGACAGCACTTCAGAGTCGTAGTCTCGGTCGTCGCGAACGCTCTCCTTTTCACGTTTGTTTCGACTTTCTGTTTAGAGAGGGGAGAAATAATAATTCTTTACAAACCATTCATTAAATACTAAACAGCTAAAACAAAGACTAGAAAAAACAAAGATACCCTCTTTGTGCTCGTGTCTGCGCTCCTGCGTGGGCGGACTCCTCTCTTTGTCCCCACGACTCCTCTCTCGGCCCCTGGAGCGGCGCTGGCTGGGGCTCGATCTGTTGGACCTCCGATGGGGCGAGGAGGCGTCGTGGGAGGTCGGGGGCGACCGAGAGTGGCGAGAGCGCGGAGGTGAGGAGGCGGACGCCTGAGCCGCGGTGCTTCGGTGGTAAGCGGGCGAAGAGGAGCGACGCCGACGGGGCGAAGGAGAGTGACGGTGGGCGGAGGAACCCGAGTGGGAGGACGGGGAGTGCTGGGAGTGGTGGCGAGGAGGACTGGGACTGCGGTTGTGGTGCGGAGGGGAAGGAGACCTGCAGAAACCGAAACGTTGTTCACTAATATTAACCATTATTTACACCTCTCTTCTCTATTCTAAAACAGCTCCTCTGTAAACACCAACCTCTGAGGCGGGGAGGCGAGTGATGAGGTTTTATGGGACGAAACTTTGGGAGAGGTGGATTTCTTCCTTGCTGCAGGCGATACTCCCCTGGAAGGAGACGACACGCTGCCAGAACGCTCCTCTGACGTCAACGCTCGCTTGGCCTTATGGGAACTGTCCGACCGTTCCCTAAACCACAAACATGCAAGATGACAGCTTCAGCTAAGGTTGAACAACCAACACCAAGACAACTTTTAAAGATAAAGACATTAGCTCTAAATAGAAACAAAGTAGATTAAGCAGAAATTACTGACTGATTTCTGGCAGGACATAGCTTAAATATATAATATGTTGAAGAGTAATCAATTAAAAAACAGAGGATTAAAATAATTTACTGAAATTTGAAGGAATTTTGTCTGATTAATTTGGGCAGTGCTGTGTTAAAAGTGCATAATAGAACCACACAAAGCCATCTCAACCAGTTCTTTTAGGCTTCTCAAGTCATGCAGCCAAGTTAGTAAAGCCTTGTAGACCTAATTGAACAGAAGCTGGAGAGGCTGTTAGAACAAATTCTGGTCCTTTTATAACTTACCTTCCAATCTGCCTACACAAACAACCACATACAAAGTGAAAAAAATGGATACATTTAGTGAAATTATGTGATAAACTTTAAACAGGTTAAACCACTAAACATTCACACTGCACCACATAAAGGTTTGGTTGCTACAGTAAACCTGAGTGAAGGATCTCTCTATGGGAACTCTGATAACCTATCATAGAAGCTCCAATACCAACAAGTGTGTCACTGACAGACCAATAATGTGCTTGTCACAGGGCTGATGTCCACCTTTATAAGTAGGAGTGTCCCGATTCGATATTGATCAGATTTTATCTGTCTGCATCTAAAATCTCTGATAAATAAGGACTCTGATAGAAGCAGTCTATTCCACCAGTCTGCTCCAGCAGCGCTTGGATCCAGCATGCAGACCCCACGTGCCCACAACATGCTGCGCTAACAAGTTAGCAAGAAATAGGAGAGATGTCAGCAGTACTTTCTATTTTCATCAAAAACAGCGTTGTCAGGCACAAGTTTTCTGTGTGCACACAGAACCGTGTACGTTTTAAACCGGAGAGACAACCAGGCTCTACTCTCCACCCTGGCAGCAGCTATGTGGTTCAGCTCAGTCCAGTGTGTCTCCATTTCCAACCGTGCACAGCCGCATTGTTTCAAAACCTCCTCTCCGGTCCGGTCGGTGATTCTATAAGCGAGTACAGCACGCTTACGAATTTGACATCAGCAGAATGCTGCCATTGGATTAGCTCTGGGATTGATGGACAGAAGAATGGTGCAGCTTTTGTTTTGGAATACGAGTGCGCAGTGCTAAAAACTGTGCTCCCTGCAGGAGCAAGAGGCTAATCTCCACATGACGCTCAGACTGTAGAAAGTGGAAATGCAGCAGTAAGAAAGGTAGTTATCAATTTAAATAACTAATTCTTACCATTTATTTTTTTGTTCTTGTTTGTAGAGTGATGTTTAATCTGTTTACACACTTGTTTTAGTGAAGATTAAGTGCAATGATGATCAGTCAGTTAAATTGGAGCTGTGGACCCTTGACTTTGAACAGTTGGACATTGGACAATAATGTGCGGTTTTGTTTCCCACCATAAAGCAGCACCAGGCTGACAGATAGTAAAACAAATAACTGGAGTGACTTTGAATTGTTATTTTACACTTTAAAAGTACATTTTGTTTTTAATTTTTCAGGATCTTTTATTTTATTTTATTAAGTTGTAGAATATTCTTCATTTTTAAATGTGCCCCATTGATTAAAATAAATGGGTCAGTTCTTCACTATTTGACTTGATCAAGACTTTTCTAAGATTTCACACTACAAAATAGGTAAAAGTGTGTGATTCATACTGATATGGTATCGGGTTAATATTAGTAGCAGCCAATTCTCAAAGTTGCAATATCGGTATCAGAAGTGAAGAAGTTGTATCGGGACATCCCTGTTTATAAGCACCCCTGACCTACATCTGACATTCTCACTGAATGTTTGTGTTTCAAGAGGCTGTGTGCCAGCTAAATGCCTGGTTTCTCCCAGGGGACACAGGGTCGCTATAAGGCTAAAGGCTAGGGCTGCTCGATTATTGCAAAAATGATAATCCCGATTATTTTGATTGAAATTGAGATCTAGATTATTTAACAAAATTATTCGTTCACTTTGATAGCCATTGTTTATTTTCAATAAATTCATGTTGTCAAACGATATTTCCCTTAGGGATTTCAAATATTTTTGAAAAATTAGACAGTTTCACTTTGTCTGTGGGANNNTAAATAAGCGAACTCTGTGAGATTCTGAGTTTTACACTGGATTCCATGACTGGATTCCGTCCGCGTTTTTCGCATCAGGGGAATTTTACGGCCCGACGTAAACTGCGCACATCGATCATTCTGTTTTTACGATCGCTGAAAACCCATTTCGTAATCTATATTAAATTCCGATTAATCACCCAGCCCTACTAAAGGCTGGTTTATACTTCAAGTGGCACATCTTGTTCCCCCTGCTGAGTGCATTGCCACCAGTCAGAACTTTGTCCTGCGGACCTTGCGGCTCTCAAATTTTTGTGGGTGTTTTTTTTCCATTCGGAGCAGAGCAGCTCTGTGGAGCAGCACATTTTTCTACACAATATTTCACTGAAAATCATCTGTTCTCTGAAGCATTTTTTGCTACATTAGCAAGATAAACAGTTTGACGAGCAGCTGGTCTGAATGTGAATGTGCACCCGGCGTTCACTCGCTTTCCAGCTCCACTGTTAAGAGAAAAACAAATGTTTTCCTCCTCCAACAGAACACTGATATATCGTTGAGTGAAAATAATCTATCGTTGTTGTTTAAATGCCTAGCTATGCTCTGTGCTACATTGGGAGCACTGTGGGAGGGCAGAGGGAAAAATTATAATAATTTATCTCCCATGTCTTCATCCCAGTTAGAAAAAAGGTTGTCGTGTCCTGGCCTCGCCAAGCTTCCTGCAAACTCACCATCTCAGGGAGTGATCACCATCCCCTCTACAACATACGCACAGGGGTGAAGACACACAAGGCAGCGCCCCCAAGCATGTTATGGGCCTGTCAGTGACAGACTTGGTGATATTGGAGCATCCATGCTGGGTCATTATGCCCACAGTGCTTCTCATAGTAACATACAGAGTGAGTTTTGTTGTTTCTTGTTGCCAAATGTGAAAAACAAATAAAGCAGCCCATGTTTACCTGCGTTTTTCTTTCTTCTCTTTGTGTTTTTCTGCATCTCGTCCACGATCTTTCCCTTCTTTCTGCTTCTCCTCAGTCTTCTCCTTGTTTTTGTGCTTTCCTTTGTGTTTCTTCCCGACCACAGGAATGTCCAGAGGAACAGGGGGAGGAGGACTTGGCGTCCGGGGACCTTTCTTCTTACCGTGGCTTCCTTTTGAAGACCTGTTAAGACGATAAAGAACATAACAAACTTAATAAACACTTTTATTGCAATTTTTTATCTGATATTTCCAAAATAAACTACATTAGGGCTGATGAAACCTTTGCTAAAAAGCCCAACTTTTCATGAAAAATTAACCCAAGACTACAAGGTGTTGCTAAATTCTGATGAAACTACAAAACCTTCTTACTTGGTGGTTTCTGAAACAGCTAAGGCCAATGATCCCTTCTTCTCCTTCTTTCCGGAGCCGGACCCTTTAGTTCCACTTTTGTGTTTTGGGGGGCTGCAAGTCTTTCTGGATGAGGGCGAATCTTTGCAGCTCAACAGCTCAGGCGAGGCCTGAGGGACGAAGATGCAGAAGAAACTCAGTGACAGAATATTTTTGTCTTTATTAAATATTTTCAGCTAAAAACGACTCTGAGATTTGGAACCTTGCTCACCTTGTGTTTTACCTTTGGCAGCGCTGTGCTTCTGGATTTTAGTGAAGTCTCGTCTTTCTTATCATCTACTCTCTTCTCCAAATTCTCCTGCTCCAGTTTCATTAGCTCCCTTTGAATTTTCTGGCGCTTCATCTCTAGGGACAACTCGTAGTCGTAATCACCGATATCAGAATCTGGGAGTTAAAAAGAAAAAAGAAACGTGAAACCCCAAGAATGTTTCTGTTCACGCAAACAAGCTCGCTGTTTTAACAACTGAGCTTCATTTCTGCATTAAAGAGTCACTGAACCTTCTCGGTTCGTATCCCACTCTGCTGGCTCTTCTTCACTGGCTGGTGTACGCTCTTTTGTGATCTTTATATCTTCCTTTTCCCTGTGTCGGCCTCTTGAGGAGTCTCTCTGCAACAAACCACGAGGGGCAATCGTTTAATTTTGACACAATCTATCTGGTCAATCGGAAAAAAACTACACCTAAGAAATGAAGCAGACAACTCACTCTCACTGTCGGGGATGTCGGCTCGTCCAAGTCTCGCTTCAAGTTTTCCGGGTCAACATCCTGTCGTTTGTTTTTCATCCTCTCCCGCAGATCACCTGTGGGTCTCTCTGCTGACCTGCTCCATTTAGACACAAACATAGAATAATTAGTATGCAAAAAAAAAACTAAGATCATAACAGCAAATAAATCTAAACTGGATCTGTTTAGAAACCCTATCGCTGCTTCTCACCGGTTAAAGTTGAATCCTTTGCCTCGTGGCTGAGTTCCATGTGTGTAGCGACAAGTGTTGCCGTAACTGCAGCTACCGGTCTTCAGCCAATTTCTACAGTGACTCTGACAAAGAAACAAGACAACTTATTCAAATGACTTGAAGCAAAACCCTCATATTTACAGTAAACCCAAAACATAAAGCACACTCATTATTAACTTAAGTCATAATCACAGAGGTTTTTGCAGGATGCATCTAACTTTGGAAATGTCCGAACACAAACTTTTTCAAACACCTGCTGAAAACCCAGTGAAGGCTAGGAGATACATACATCAGCAGCATTAGTCCCAGTGCTGGGACCGAGTCTTTCGAACACACTGGGTCTGCGAGACGGGGCGGTGGGGTTGGTGGTGGTGCTGGTCGTGGTACTGCTGCTGTCAGATATCGTCTTTGAATTCTCCACTGTTACTTTCCGCCTTATCTTGGACATTCTGCAGGACTAAAAGAGTTTAAAAAAACATGCTTAAAGAAGTGCAAATATTTGTGACCGCCGTATACAGTGATAAATTAAACTATAAAAAACAATGTTTTGGAAAAAATTGTCCATTTTACAAGCAACAAATAGGCAAGGGTAATACAGAATAAAGTGACAACTTGTAAAAAAAAAAAAGGTTAACTATGTGAGATTCAAAACAACAAAATTACACAATCATACAACAAAAGTGTAATTTAAAAAAACAGCAACACAAACAAAACAGAAAAGCATTTAGAACTTTAAAAATTAGCTATACTATACAAAACAAGAAAAATACTTTAACTGATTCAGTCATAAAATGTCTGTGATTGGCAGATTTCATTATTAATTTGTGCGTATTTTGAGCCTGGCGATATGATTTTGTGTTTTGCACATCATCACTGTATCCTACACACTTTTACAAAACCAGCCACTCTTTTTAACTGAACATATGACTGTAATTTTATTGCAACACCTCTGATAAACTGGTACTGGCTGCATGATTGTCTGTTCTTTCTCAAACCAATTTAATAATTCATTAATGACATCGTTTGCGCTACTTCTTTACTTTGCGGCAATTTCAAGTTAGCAGTAATGCAAACTATCTAGATTATAACTTCATGCGAGTATAAACAATATAGCATATGTTTATGTTTGTCTAAGTTTTAAATGTGTACTTGTTGTTCTGTACATCTGTCAGTAGAAAATCCAAAACAAACGTATGCTAATGCTAACGCTAGCGTCAGGCCTATGCCACCTACTGCAGGAAAATGTAAGCCGACGTAAATGTTTAAAAAAGTCAGACTTTCTCACCCAAGATAAGATTTCGGTGTTGCATCTAACTTTAGACTAGTTAGCGAAGCAAGCACTTGTTAAAACAAACAAGTCTTATTCTTTAAATTCAAAGGCAGAAGCTGCCCAGAATGCCTCCATGTTGGCGGAGAGTGCGCCTCACTCGTCCCTTTCTTCTTCTATGGTATTTTTTTAGTCGCACTTGGCGCATGTATGGAAGCCCAATTCCGCCACTCAAAAGAGAAAAACTGTCTAATGGTATGTCATAATTATGAGATTCAAAGTCATAATT
>JARVGW010000357.1:5558422-5573208 GCA_031762495.1 Anablepsoides rubrolineatus | reverse complement strand
CGTTAATCATAAAATGCTTTTCATAGAATTCAATAATTACTCTAAACATAACATCTGATCAAGAAGATGTTTAATACCTTTAAATCTAACACAGGTCTTTAAAATGGTCATTACAGTTATTTTCCTCCCCTGTCCTGTCCCGATCTCACTCTTAGGTTTTTTGTAAAGTTAGCAGCCCTGATCCAATGGATCTTTGAACCCAAATTTCCCTCATGTTAAGAACACCTGTGATATTTGGATATAACAAGTACTGTATATAACAAGGCAGAAATAAGTGGGTAGCCCACTTCAGAGGGATTGATCTGGAAGATCTGGACTGGCAAAAACATGAATCAGAGCACAATTTCAACACTAATCTAGAAGATGACGTCTCTTATCATCCAGTGAGATTTACACTGGGAACTACTGACTTCACCAACTCTTCCAGTTCAGTGGGGGATTCATCTGATCTTTGGAACAGGAGAAAAAATGTAGGGATGAAATACTCTCACGTTTTAGAGGGGAAATGTTCATCCAAACACAGGTAGAATGTGAATTCACAGAGAAAAAGGACTGATTTCTGTCAGAGGCCAGAAACACAAAATGAGTTCTTTGGCTCAGACTGTTTTAAATTGGCTGAACGACACCAAAACCATATGTATTTATGATGAATCATCCTTAAAATTAAATAAGAATTTTAAATCTGAGCCAAGTGCTGTAGTTTTGTAGCACCTCTGGCCCAGATTGGTTACATGACCCCAGCCTGGGTCCATTTTACGGGTACAGCCCAAATGCTCTCCTATATTTCCCAGAAACCTTTTGCTTTCAGCAACGCTTTTCTTAATTCAAGCAAAGTTTGTTTATTAAATTAAATGTTCTCACTGAAATACTTTATAATACAGCTGGCATTGTATTGATCCTCAATGTGCTTAAAATCATAAATCCATCTTTCTATCAACGCCATCAACAATAAAAAGCTTTTTCCAGATGTATTTCCTGTTTTACTATATGTGTAAAATTGATATCAAACATATCCACCAAGCTCTGCTTGTTCAGCTCACAGAGAAACAATTAGAAACAGACACAGACTTTACTTTGAACAGGTAAACATTTTTAATAAAAAAATAATTAAGATGAGTTACTTCTAATTTCCATCCTTGTGCACATGTTCTGACACAAAAGAAAATCTATTAGACAATCTCAAACACCTAAAATATTCTAAATCTTCTCATGATGCATCTGTTTTAAAAGGTTTTAATCACACAAAACAAGTGAACCTTTATCTGCAGGTCAGTCAGTCATAGTTTGAGTTTTCTCGATGACCTTCAGAGCGACAGTCTTCACAGCTGTTAGAGCTTCTTTGCAGGCACGGTCGATTTTAGACGGTGGCAGCAGGAAACCGTAGCGTCCACGGTCCTGGAGCTCAAAGGTGAAGGAATACTTGATGCCGAGGTTGTAAGCCCAGTCATCAGAACCACCAGGAGCCAGGTCTAGAGAGGAAAAAAAAGGCATTTAAGTCTGAATGAAGTCAAACTTATTGAAATTTTGAGGAAAAGGATTTGTTCTTACATATGGTCTTTGCTCCTGAACCATATGAATAATTGTTTCGATAATGTCTCCTGATGTTGTCAGAAGCTTCTTTGGCTATCTCAAGCTTAAAAGGAAACAAAAACACATAAAGAATGAAGGAGCCATTTAAGTCATCATGTCAGTTAAAATAAACCAAGTGACTGAGTTACCAAATCACTGTGATTCTCTGCTTCATCTGTGGTGCAGGAGTACGGGAAGAGCAGCATCTGAGAGTAGGAGTGGATGCTGATGTAGAGATGAATCGAGTCTTTGTGATGGCGCAGGAAGTCGGCCACAGCCTGCGACTCGGGTTCGGACTCAGGGAAGGCGCCGCAGTAGATCTCTGAGCAGGGATCATGAGAGGCTCCCTCCGCTGGGAACAGAACAGAAACACTTTATCTTAGAAAAAACACTAACTTACACTAACCCTCCCATTTCATCATATCGTAACTTATCATAACTTAACATATTGTACCTTATCATATCACATTGTAACTTATTGTAATGTATCGTAATCTTTCAGAACTTATCTTATCTTGTGTGGGTTTAACAAAATGGACAAAATCATTTTCTTGAGTTCTCAAAAGAAAAAAGAAGAAACTTACTGCACCAGTTTGCATCAAAGTTTCTGTTCAAGTCGACTCCGATGCAATTTGTGCTCCTGTTGAGGGAACGGTTTTTCCTCCACAGCCTGTCCTAAGATTAAAGAACAATAAATTATTAATATTGTGAATCCAGTTAAATTAATTTCTCTGAAATTCCAGGGAGGGATTCCTGCAAGAACCTTTTTGACCCTGAGCCAATAAGTCAGAAACTCCTGAACTTTCCCCAGAAAAACATCAAAGACAATACGGAGCACAAAGAGAGACACAATTACTTAAAAATAAATAAATGACCAGAACAAATCATAAAATGACTACAAGGAGGAGTGAAAACACATAGAAATGAGAAGTAATAAGGAGAAGCTAAAGGACAACAAGGGCAACAAATAAAAAATAAAATGTGCAACAGAAAAAGGTTTAAAATACAAAAAGTACCAAAACTCTACCACAAAGAGACAACACAATTATCACAAAGTAACAAAAGCCCAAATATTAAAACCAGAAAGATGCACATTTATTACAATACATTAGACAAAATATATAAATAAAACTACAACAATTGTCCACAAGGAATTAAAATACCAGAAATAATAACAAAAGTAACTACAAAGACAACTACCTAAAAAAACAACAACAAGAAAGACACAGAAAAACACCACAAAACCTCATTGGTAAGATAAAAAGTGGATACTTAAATGTAAAAACAACATATAAAGTTTAACAACTACTTAACACAAATAGATTTCAAAGAGAAGTAAAAGTACAACAAAAATGTCTACAAAAAAAGACAGAAGAAGAAAAAAAAACACCAAGACGTACAGAAGTATTGATGAAACAACGATCACATAACATTTTGGACTCATACACTTTCATCTCATTAATTTATAATTTCTTACCTTTGTCCAGGTGTATTTGTATCCGTCAGGGTTCAGGACAGGCAGGACGTAAACATCCATGTTGTCCAGAATGTCAGTCGTGTCTTGAATTTGCCTGTAAAATGACAACAACTGCAGAAGAAAAACACTTGAATTTTAGTGTTGAGGAGAGAAAACGAGACATTTTAGATGAAGCGCACTCACGTGATGTACGAACGTCAAGCAGAAAGCAGGGGAGATCCACTCTCTGGCATGGATCCCACAGTCAATCCACATGGCCTTTTTGTTCGGCCTGTTATTCACAGACAGCTGGGGACAAAATGACAAAAGAAATGAGAATCTTTATCTTATCACTGCAAGATTTTACAGGTTTTAAATGAAACGTTACCTTCAGGACGTAGAGGGGTCTCTTCTCAAATGAGGAGCCAATGAGGATGGCTTTAACTGTGCTGGGGTTGTCACATGCTGTCCTATTTATCCAACTGTAGATCTGTAACACAGATCATGTGTTTAAGCTACAGGGTTATGTATGTATGTATGTATGTATGTATGTATGTATGTATGTATGTATGTATGTAACAGTTCCTGAGTAGTTCTGTTAACACATCCTAATATAATGTCCCTAAACTTAAATAATAATTAAAAACAACACCAACACTTTTTTTCTTACATCTTCCAGAGGGTGATATTTCTGGTAGAAAGTAGAGCCACTCCTTGGGTCAGTGGAGACGTTCTTCATCTGCAGTTCAATCAGCTCCCCAGCGTTGGCTAGCAAAATCCTAAAAATGTCAACAAAAAAAAAAGTGATTTGTCCTTCTTGAAATACAGCTGAAACAATCTGTGGTCCCTGTGGGAGTTTCTGCTCTCAGACATGTAACTTACTCATGTGTTATGCCATGTTCCTGCAGCAGGTTCTTGACTGTCTCAGAGCTGTTTGCAGGAACATAAAGATGGACTGGAGTCTCCTCTTTGATGTAGTCAGGTGAAACAGGCTGCCATAAAGCTGCCTGAGAGAAAATATTAGGTGTTATGATTTATACCAGACAGATCATGTGGACATGAAAATAGTAGCAAATGAAAGAAGTCTACCTCATATTGTGTAGAAACGTTTCTCAAAACCTCCACTTGTTCTTGAGTTTCAGGGGTGATTGAGAAAACCTGGTCACTGAGAGACACGTGTTCAAATTATAAAACTACTCATACACGAGGGTGTCAAACAACTAATATTAGAAAAACCTGATTCTACAGGAAGCATAGGCCACAATGCAGTTTCATGTGTTTACATAAGTGTGGCTGTTCTTCTCTGTTTTCTCTCTTCCTTTACATTAGTTTACAAAAAACACCATTACATTTATATTTTAACATCTACAAAGATAATACCGTAATTCTGTGCAGTGTCCCGTCTTCATAAACAGATCCAAATTCATAAAAACAGAACAGAACAGAATCAAGAGAGTCATCATGTTGTCAGGGTCCAGACCAAAATACGATGAATGTTTGAACAAACTGTGGGGGTAGAGACACTTTATTGATTGCTCCTGTGTTTATGCAACTTTTTGCCTTTTTAGCAAAGTAAGGTGTAAAGTTGAAAAAACCCAGTGTAGTTTGGTTCTATCTGATATTATATATGTATATTTGAACGTCACTCTATAGTGTATATTATACAAATATTTTAATTCATTCAGATCCTTCCCAATGAGTGAATATAAATTAAATATAAAAAAGCTGGTGCAGTACATTTTCCTCGGCGGCAGAGGGCGCCAGATAAAAATAAAGGGCGAAAAAGGTTCGACAAGTTGTTCCGGAGGTTTGCGATAAGTTCCGGAGGTTTGCGATGTGTTTTTGTTGGATTAAAGATGTCGGCCCATGACCAACTTGTCCTGTGTTTGTGTGAAATAACGAGGTAAGATACATTTAACAGAGTTTTCTTCTTATTTTTAAAAAAATAACCCCCCGGGCTACTGATCAAGCAAAGCAGACAAATTGGTTATTCGTATATTTTAACAATACTTGCTGTATGGAATAAAAACAACTAAAGAGTTTGTTTGTTATCATTATATTCCACATAAACACAGTTATAAATGTGGCTTAAGCTGACCATCGTCATCAGTTTTCTGTCTTATCAACGAGCATGCCTGAATATTTCTGTCACATATTAACTTTGTAAAGAAGGTTGAAGTTTTAAATCGAAAATATCTTCACTTTTTAAATTCTAGGTCACAAAAACCTGTTTAAGCTTCAGTAAAGTACTATTCCTTTGTTGTTTATGAAAATCAAAAACAGTAAAAGTATGTTTTTGCCTGGAATTATTATTATAAAATGCTAAAAGTTTTTGATTTGTTGACTTAAAATTGAAACCAAAAACTCAAAAGGTGTAGTTCTAAAAAGTTGTTTTGTAATTACTCTGATCAGTGTGCTGGTGTGTCCCAGACTGTGGTGAAAAACAAGTATATTCTTGAAACTCTTGTCTTGTGTTTTTCTCTCAGGTTACTGTGGAAGTTGCTGCTCCCGCTGTTGTTTCTCTGTGTGCTGCTCATTGCGGTCCTGGTCCTGCTGGTGTTGGCGGTCCGTTTCTGGCTGCAGAGCAACAGGAACGCTCGGCGGGCGAGGGAAGGCCGTCCCACCGTGGCGTTCTTCCACCCTTACTGCAACGCTGGCGGCGGGGGAGAGAGGGTACTCTGGTGCGCCATCAGGGCGTTGCAGAACAGGTGAGGTTGACGTTTGGAGAAGAGATCTTTGAGGATCTCTAGGTTTCCTCCTAATGTGATTGTCCCATCTGCAGATATGCGGATGTCAACTTCGTGGTGTACACGGGGGACCTGGGAGTGACGGGCCAGCAGATTCTGGACGGAGCCAGGCGTCGTTTTAACGTGACGCTCCCCCGGCCCGTTCAGTTCGTCTTCCTGCAGCACAGAGTGCTCGTGGAGGCCAGCCTGTTTCCTCACTTCACCCTGCTGGGTCAGAGCGTGGGATCCATTTTTCTGGGATGGGAGGCGCTGACTGAGTTTGTCCCGGACCTTTACATCGACTCCATGGGTTACGCCTTCACGCTCCCCCTGTTCCGTTACCTGGGAGGCTGCAGCGTGGGCACCTACGTACACTACCCCACCATCAGCACTGACATGCTGTCTGTGGTGAGGGAGAGGAACCCCAGGTAGGAAACCCTGCTCCAGGAAAAAACTGTTGTGTGTATATATTAATGATTACAATTAATATCATCATTAGGGGAAATATTAGCCTGGGTAAAAACAGACCCTCGTCCTTCACTTTGCTTCATATGAGGGTCTGGACTCTCGGCTATAGAGAAGTGATTCTTGCTGGAGGCGTGGCCTCTGTTGAAGTCTAAAATAATTGGATCGGTTGGTCGCTACGTATGTCGCTGTGAAGGAGGCTAAGCTAAGAAGCGAACTGTAAATGGCGTGTTGAGAGGAGAGAAGTACTGAGCTGAACAAGACGGCTGGAAATGAGAGCTGCTGCTTTGTCAGACAAATTTAATTTAATTTGGAAGCCTTATTAACACAGACTGGGTTCATTCACTTCCTCCACTGCCATTGCTAAACTAACTAGCAGACACTGCACAGAAAATCGACGTTCTGTTCTCTGATTGGCCTGGACGAAATGCTCCCAAAGAAATCCTTGTCTATGGGAGAAATCCCAGATGGAGCAGTGAAGGGAAACTACAACTGAGTGTTACTGCATAGGAAGGCGAGGGCCAGGCTAGTGAAATATGTCTTTTAACTTTAGGAGTCTGTGAATGGAGGGAAACTAAATAAATGCAGAAAAGTTTGGTTTCAAACAGGAAAGCAAAAATTTGATATGAATTTGATACCATGACCAAATAAGGGAGACTCTAGAAGGCTTTAGTGAAACAGTAGGGTTTTTAATAAGTGTGGCAGTAAAGGGTGATGAAATAACACAAAGTTATCACTTTAGGTTCAACAACCAGGATTTCGTCACCAACAGTTTGTTCCTGAGCGCCTTCAAGCTGGTCTACTACTGCCTGTTCGCCCTGCTCTACGGCTTGGCCGGCTCCTGCAGCGACGTCATCATGGTTAACTCCTCCTGGACCCTCGATCACATTCTTTCCCTGTGGCGCTCTCCCAACCGCACCAGTGTGGTCTACCCGCCCTGTGACGTCGGCGCCTTCTCCGACGTCCCGCTGGAAGAGGACGGGGACAGGAAGTGCCACTCCATCGTTTCCGTCGGGCAGTTCAGGCCGGAGAAGGACCACCGGCTGCAGATCAGAGCCTTTAAGAAGGCGTTGGACAGGAGGAGGGAGGGACTGAAGCTCGTTCTTATTGGTGGATGCCGGAACCAGGAAGACGAGGACAGGGTGCTCATGCTGAGGGGTCTTTGTCAGGAGCTGGGCGTGGCCGACAGAGTGGAGTTTAAACTTAACGTCTCCTTTGAGGAGCTGAAGCGAGAGATGAGCGAAGCCACTATTGGACTGCATACCATGTGGAACGAACACTTTGGAATAGGTAAAAAAAAAATAAAAAATCAAACTAAAATCCAATTTGTATTCAAAATTTTAAAGGTTTAAAGTGAATCTTCATCTTCTCCCTCAGGTGTGGTTGAGTGCATGGCAGCAGGGAAGGTAATCCTCGCCCACAAGTCGGGGGGTCCCAAGCTGGACATTGTCGTACCTTTTGAGGGGAGTCAAACAGGCTTCCTGGCAGATGATGAGGACGGTTACGCAGAGGCCATCAATCAGATCTTGGCTCTGTCGCCCGCCGCTCGCCTTCAGATCAGACGCAGCGCCCGGCAGTCTGCAGCACGCTTCTCCGATCAGGAGTTTGAAGCCTGCTTTTTGGCTGCCGTGGAGCCTCTGATGGGAACACTGGAACAATGATTTTTACTTTTGCACACTTTGATCACAAACAGTGAACTCACTGAACTAAGTATCTGTAATTTGTCACAAATATTGTTCTGTGTTTGGAGTTTTTACTTTTGTAGAAACGTTTCTTTAATAGTCGGTTTAATCAGGGGAGTTTCCATTATTCAGCTGTGACCTGAAAACTGGAGAAAAAAAAGGGACTAGAGATGCTAAACAGAAGCATATTTATTGTTTACAAAGTTTAAAATTCCTGCGCCCCCATTGTGAAGTATTTTTGAGTTTGGTTGTAAAACTGATCAGTGCTTGAAAATAAAGTGGGTTAAAGTTGTTGCTATAAACTCCACTTATGTTTAAACACATTTTAAATTTAGAGAAAACATCTGTTGTTTAAGGACTCAAACTGTCAGATTAAAACTATGGAAGAGTTATTCTAATGACTATTTAGTGTATAAAAACACTTAGTCCTAAAATATGTCATGTTTAAATCACACAGACAATCTGATGGTCTATACTACTACTTTTATTTTTATTTTTCCAGCACACAAAAAATAGTCAACTTCTTGACCTGCACTTTTTTTTCAAGTTCAAGTGAAGGCCTTGCTTACACCCTTTAAATGTTCAATTAGAAAGAAATATATAAAAGTGATTCCCAACTAGGGGTAGGCAAGCATATTATAGGGGGTACATGAACAAATTTCCCAGGTGTATAAAAAATAAATAAAAATTTCTGCAATGCAGAAATCATGTATTTGACACAAAATGGAATCCAGTATAAATCGCAGAATTTCATGGAATTTACTCATTTGGGAGAGTTTCTGATGTATTTTGGACGCTGCTGCTTCCTTCACCTGCCATTATCTGGTTTATTTAATTACTTACTCACTTTCAAGGCAAAGTTTTTATCTTTATCCACATCTTTCTTTGAAAAGAATAAAATGCCAGAGAACTAACCTTTCTAGGGAGTTCATTTTCATTTAATAATCAGTTGTAGTACATTATAATATTGGAGAATCATCATGTTTGACTGAGGGGGTACTAGAGGTATGACTAAATGACTCAGGGGGTACACAAGTCTAAAAAGGTTAGGAACCGTTGAAATATAAGCCCAGTTCAACACCCCCTAATTTCTTCTCAGTAACACCTACATTTCCAACAATATGAGGTGCCTAGATGTAAACAAACATATCTGAACTTGAGATAGTCCTGATTCCTGTGGTTCTTGGTTTTTGGCCACAGGGGGGCAGTCTTTCCCAGATGAGACAACATGAACTGTCCCTGGATGTTGACAGTCCAGCTCAGTTTTTGGCACCAACATCATCAGCTGAAAGTGGACATCTGAGAAAATTCTCATGTCTCATTAACATACTCCAAAATCTATACACACAGACACGTAACACTGAACGGTCAGATGAGTGACCAGAGCAAAATCTGAAGCGTTTAACCCATAAAACCTCACTGCAGTAAAACATGGTGCTGATAGCTGTGAGCTGTAACCTGCACAGCTTTACTCTGAGTGTACATGAGCCAATTTAATGTTGGTTGACAACATTTTCACACTATAGTGACCTAACCTGCTTTAAACTAAAAATGAAAGTCACTATGCAGCGTTCACTGATTTATAAAATCCTGACTAAAAGGATAGAGGTAGTACCAGGTGTGACTGAAGTCAGACATTTAAACCATTTTTTTCCATTTAGCATTTTTGAAACCAAGAATATATTAATAAAATAATTCTACATTTAATAAATGCCAGATTATTAGTCTGAATTACAGCTGACACTAACTTACATTTTAATAAAAAGCCTTGTAGATTCTGCCAGGAGTTTATCAAATTTAAATACCACCATGTCAAAATGGCTGTGTAGACCCCTCCCCTTTTTGATTGGCACCTCTTTTGACCAAGCGGCTCGCTCTATGGTCTCTCCAGAGCCAACATCTATGGGGCTCCAACTACAAGCAGACAAATCTTTGGCATGTCCTCAGAGGAGTTCTAAAACAAATAAATACATTTGGGAGATGCTTTTCTTCAGGTGTTTTAGGTATTGTGAGGCCTGTTAGAGGAGGAATTATTTTTCATTTCCACAGTGTGGTTCAGAATCCAGCCACTAGAGGGAGCAATGATCACAGCAAACCATTATTTTTCAAATAAAAATCAATGAAACAAACAAAAAAGGACAGACAAGCTGAAGTCTAGTTGGAACATTTATATTGTTTTTCAGTTTATATGCAAGAGGAAACATTTACTCAACCTTCCGTCTACACCTCACTTTGCCCCCCCCAACATCGATAATATATATGTGGCAAACATCCTGTCAAGATCTATTAATTAAGCCTTCGTAGCAGAGAAAGACAAACGAACAGCGGGTTTAATAAGCCTTTTGTGGACCAGCACATGCTCATAACAAGCGTTGATATGATGTGAATTAATGTCGTCCAGGTGTATGAAAATCTGTCAAGTAAGGGTTGCTTGAAGGCAGCACTAGCACCTTAAAAACAAAAAGCATGGCTGCAAGAAACGAACCCTTGGTGCTCGACTTTTATAGACCCAATGTTCAGTCCTTTTCATACTGAAGCAGCAAATGGCACCATGAAGAAACGAGATGGAGCTGAAAGCACTTTCAGTCTAATGCAAGTCGGACGATGTAAATAAATTTCAAATTTTAACGCTCTGTACATTAAAACAAACAACTTCCATCACTTTGTCCTGTAAAATGAAATTTCAGTTCTCTCCTCCTTGGATGAGGTGTTTGGAAAAAGGCGGCGGAGAACCGAAAGGAAACGGCGCTGCAGCTGTACAGATGCAAACAGAAGGATAAAGTCCAAAATCAAGCCAACACACGGGGGACTTACACACGACCGTATGCCTCCCTTCTGTTTAACACAAGTCCTTTTCCACGTGCACTTTCCTGACTTCTTTAAAGCCTGTGGAAGATTTCTCCTCTCTGCTTTGACCTCTGGGCAAGACTTTGGGAATAAGGCTTCCTTCTGATTTGCATTTTCCAAGAAGTGAAGCAGTTCCTGCAACAAAACGGGCACTGCTGAATAATCTTTGTAATGTTTTGAAAAACGCCTCACATACATTCCAGCACACCCTAACGCTCTGATCCAAACAAGACTCCGTTGACCAGCTAAGACATTTTTTATATAAAAAACACATTTCTTTTAAATTATTTTATATAAAAGCAAACTGCTCATCGTAACACAAAGACCTTTTTTGTTTTTTCCTTCTAACTTTTACTACTTCACTGTTTTTCCTACATACACGCACTCAATGCATGCATGCAGATTCAGTCTTTTTCTTGCACATGTTCACACACACCGGGACAACTTTGTGGTTTACAGCCTGAAGTCCTGTGTGATCCATGCATCAAAGCAAAAAATAAAAAATAATTTGGATGAGGGTTTTGTCTTCAGGACGTGGCACGACTTCATGGCAAAGAAACAAGTTTGGCTCAGACTACGTTCGCATGAATCCTTCCAGGGTCCATTTCAATCTCAAACGGTGGGAGTTTCCATAAAGGGACAATCCAAACTCTAACCTTTTATAACCTTTTATCTGCTACAGTCCCAACCAGTCCAGGATTGTAAACCTCACAAATCTAGGATGTCTTACATGATTTAAAAATAAAATAATATTAATAATAATAATAATAATGCAGGGTTTAACCGTGGTCTAGTTTAGCTTTTCGTATTTACACCGAGTACAAGTAGTACAGGAAGTCAAACCTCTTCAGCTAATGCATATTAACATCTGTGTCCTGAACTCAACAATCGCCCGTCAGTTTTGTTGTTTCCCCACGCTTGGGCGGTGCAGGAGGGGGTCCTTTCCGTATCGTTGCATAGCCTGAGATGTTTCCGGACATGTAGCCGCCGCTTCCCCCGTTGCTGTGCTTGCCCTGGTCCAGGAGCAGCTCGGGGGGCGGCGGAGGCAGAGCCATGTCGTCCATGGTCCCTGCAGGTTCAAACTTGCATGGGAAGCCTGCGGAGGTGACCGAACCCTGGCGGCCAAATGACTTTCTCTTCAGCGTCTGGCTGAGATCCGCCAAGAAGTTCGGCTGACCCGAGATACCCTTCGGAGACGAGGGTGAGACCGGAGGCGGTGGTTCCGGGGTGACGTTGCTGCGTCGCCCGAGTGTAGGCGGAGGGGTCTTTTTTAGAGAGTTCTTCGCCCATATCGAGTTGCTGGCGAGGGAGACGGGCGGTGGAGGAGGAGCTTGAGGCTGGGGGTTCACCACGGCTACCCTAGGAGCTCCTCCACCGTGGGACTCACTGCCTGGGGGTGGTGGAGGGGGGAAGAGCTCAGAGGCGGGAGGAGGAGGAGGAAAGTAGCCACAGTCGGGGGGCGGGGAGGGGAAGTCGCTGCCGAACTGCTTCGTCTGGCTCACTTTGGACTGCAGGGCTAAAGGAAGGTTTGCCAGGTTGAGTTTGCCCGGTTTAGGGGGAGCAGGAGGTCCGTTTGAGGAGTCCTTCGAAGGAGATCCGTTGGAGGGGTAGGTGGGACTCGAGGAGGAAGGGGTGCAGTTGTTCTGGGGAGCAAATTTGCTGAGCAAGTTCCTCCTGGATTCCTCGTAGAAAGAGGAGGAGCTAGACTTGATGCTGGAGTTCCTCTGCGGGGTGGGGGGAGGCTTTTTGACACCTGAAGTGGAGGAGCCAGAAGGCGATCTCCTCAAGGGGGAGCCCAGATTTCCAGGAGGAAGTGGAGGGGGCGGGGGTGTTGGGCCCGAGACAGGTGCTGGGGGAGGTGGCGGAGGAGGAGGTGGCGGCGCAGGGAAGCAGTTGTTGCTTTCTGCAGGAGGAGGAGGAGGAAACTCTGAAGACTGGAGCTGTTGGCTCCCCACAGGCTGCCACTTTGGTTTGGTCTTCACAGCAGGAGGGGACAGGGGGGCTTTGGGGGTCTCCATGTGATTGGCTGCTTGAGATGAAGCTCCTGGAAACTGACTGGCGAGCTGCTTCACTAAAGACACGGCAGGAGCTGCTCCTGTGGGGAAGCTCGTCGGCTTGGTCAGGCTGTTCAGCTTGGGCAGCGTAGGAGGAGGCTGGCTGAGCTGCTTCTTCACAGGTCCCAGTGCAGGAGGAGGAGGGGGAGGCGGCGGTGGTGGGGGAGCCGGGCTCATGGTGGTGGGAGGTGGAGCGGGAGGGAATGGAGAAACCGGGGACATGGGCTTGGGAGCAGGCTGCGGGACGAACCCGGGGATGTAGGTTTTGGGCGGCGCTGGTGGGGGTCCAGGAGGAGGCGGGAACTGGGCTGGTGCTGGGAACTGCTGTGGCGGAGGAGGAGGAGGAGGGGGAGGGGGAAGCGGGGGTGGAGGAGGCGGCGGTGGAGCGGGAGCAGGCGGCGGGGAGTCCTCAAAGTCTCCGTTTGAGGACAAGAGTTCTCGGGGCGGGCTCGGAAACCGCTCCTTCAGAGCCCGCTTGAGCCCGGTGGCGTAGACCGCTTGAGTCATCGGAGCCGATGAGGCCGGAGGGGGAGGAGGCGACGGAGGCGGAGGAAACGCTGCACCGTTTGTCTGTGGAGCAGGTGGAGGAGCAGGGATGAAGGAAGGTGGAGCCACCGGGCTGAGGGGGCCCAACCTCAGCACGGCCATCGCGGACCCTGGGGTCGGCATGGATGGTGGAGGCGGCGGTGGAGGAGGAGGCGGGACGTTAGTCCTTGCGGCGATGTGATTGACGTTAGGCTTGATGATCTCGGCTGCTGGTGGCGGTGGAGTCCGGGGGAGGACTTGGTGAGGCGCGGCGAAGAGATGACCAGGTAATTTATGATTCACGGAGGACTTCTGGTTCTGCAGCCTGGTGATGGTGCTGTACTTGTACATGGTGGGAGGCTGGGTGTGGTGGGACACCGTATGAGCTGGGGGAGGAGGCGGAGGAGGTGGCGGCGGCGGCGGAGGAGGAGGAGCAGGAGTTAGCTCCACTGGCAGCTCCTGCTGTAGGGGCATGAAGTAGCCGTTGTTGTTCTGTGGCGGTGGAGACAGAGGAGGCTGACAGGGACTCTGCGGTGACTCCGGTGGGGGAGGAAACAGCGGCTGAGGCGTTTGTTGAGGGGACGGAGGCTGGGGAGAATGATGCTGCGGTGGAGTCGGCGTCTGAGGCTGCACGGATGAGGCCAGGGGCTGCTGCGGAGGCGGCGTGAGGATAGGGTGGTCCACTGAATGCTGGCTGTGCTGCCGGTGGCTGTGAGAGGAATGGGTCGACCCGCGGGACACCTCCACCCTCGTCTGCTGGGAAGAAACATCCTCAGTTACACGAACCACATGACTGTAATGTCACACCTGGAACTGGTGTCTGGAAGTCATACCTTTGAGTTTTCCTCCATCTGGGTTCCACGCTTCCAGGCTTCAGAGAAAATGGAGCTCACCACACTCTGAGAGCGGCCGTGAGAGGAGCCGGCGTCCACTCCGCTGTCTGAGTGACCCGAATGATTGGACTGAGACTCTGATGAGACAAACAGATTTCATTTTGCTTACAGCCTCAGTACACCAATCTACACACAAGTTCAGGTCCAAGTAAGAGAAACTTCTATGATGAACCTAAATAGTTCAGATATGTTAGGTATGGTTCTGTGGAAAGGTTACAAACAACCAGTGCTTTAAGTGGAAAAAAATAAGTGCTGGCACTCCCAATATATTATGGGATAAAGACATATGTAATGTTTTTATAGAGATCTATCTATAGATATGGAGTTTTATTGGGCAAAAATGACAAATAAAAAAAAGAAAAACAAAGCCAGTTCTAAATCAAATCCACAAGAGTCAAACTCATCACTGTTTGTGTTCTCCAAGTGTCTTGGAGCTCACAGTACCTATTTTCTTTACTCAATTACATTTTAAGTAACGTTTAGGAAAAAAAAGTACTTTTTGCAGAAGCATTAATGAATCTTACTTTTTATTCTTACTGAATATTGTTTCCCATCATGATCTGTGTTTT
>JARVGW010000357.1:5538361-5551327 GCA_031762495.1 Anablepsoides rubrolineatus | reverse complement strand
TATAGAGAAGAATCTGGTTAAAACATCCCTGACTTTAACCAGAGTCATGAAGAGATTTGCTTCTCAGTTACAGAAGAACAAAATTTATGTACAAAAAATAAAACACTACGTGACATTGTAACGCTGTTTTATTATTTGGATTTGTTTAATAAATACACTGGCGTGATACAACTTAGTACAAGTTTGATTGCTTTTGGAAATGAGCCTATTTTGGAGTTGTAGCCCCCCTGGAGAAAAATCCACCAGCCGCCACTGTTTTTGACTGAATTTCTTTATACACCTCATGATATTCTAAAAGTACCCCCCCTACACACACACACACACACTCTATTGGAGATCTTTTTTCTACATACGGATCACTTCCCAAAAGATTTTAGGCAGTGCCCTCTGTGAAATTTACAAAATCTCACTGCCAATTTACTTTATTCATATATGAAATGAAATAGTTTTGTCTTTTGTTTTACTGTATTGTTTATCTTTAGAAACCAGGCTGCTCAATTAAAAGAGACCAATATATATTTAAACAATATGTTAAATTTGAAATAATATCAGAAGTCCACATTATACCTGCCAACATTTAGAGACACACAGTCATCTTCATGCACGTATGTGGATTGATGTGTTGTTACATCCCAGTAACAAAGCAGCTGAGAAACCCACAGAACAAGTTTCATTATAGAATAATCGCTGGTTACTCAGGTTAGACTAAATAAACTACCCAGATAAAGTTGTAAAATAATATTATACAACAATGTACTTGTTGAGAACAACTAATGTGTAGATGTCCTTACCAAACAACAACATAAAGGTTTGAAAAACCTGTGTAATGATTTATTTTACTAAATAAACTACAACTACTTTCTAAAATGAAAGTAGTGAAGTCCTCCATGTAGATAAGTATGATGAATGAAACAAACAGAACAGAATATGGTCATTAAAAACATTATCTACTTCTGCCTGGAGCCAGTGTGACAAGAGTCATTCAGAGAGATTTACCAAATACCAAAATGTCTGCTATTATTTTATTTTATATTTAAAATACTGATCATCACAGCATGTTTTTCACACATAGAAATAGTGAATGCAACTAAATCTGTTCAGTTGTCTAAGACCCATTATAGTAAACACCTACTAGTACCTATTTATCATTAAAGTTGCAAGTGAGAAAAACAAATCTTTTAAACCAGAACTGTGTTCTACCTCTACCACTCACCTGACCAAAAATAACTCTTCATAAAATTAATTATTGTCCTTATTTGAGAAACTCTAGATGCTATTTACAACTAAAGAACTAGAATTCCTTGTAGCACATTGCCTGCTGCCTTTCATGCAAGGGTTTTCAAATAAAATCCTCTCATCAAATTTTGTGAATGACTCTCAGCTACTAATGCATCAAACTTTAGTGTGATATCTGTAAAACTGATTGAGTTAGAGCTTTTTATTTGGGTTTTCTAGAATCAGCTGGCTGTCGCAGCCATCCTGAATCCAGTTGGCTCCAAAAGTTAACTAGTTGCAGAGATGCATTCTGTGATTATTAACTGAAAATTGCATTAAAATCCATCCAGCAGTTCACAAAATATTCTGCTAACAGACAAATTCAGACAGATGTTTAGTTTCTATAAACCGCTTTGAAACCTCATCAAACATCTCCTCATGTCTTTAAGGACTTTAAAGACATCCAAGCGTGACAAAAGATGGAGCCAAGCCCACCTCCCCTCAGACCCGCACTGGTGGGGTGTCTTCCTCCACCAGCTGTTGGATTCCCTCCCACTTCAACCCTGATGTCCAATCAGGGGGCTGGGATGAGTGATTGAACCGGAGCTCAAACCAATAAGAGGATAAGACGAGGATCTCAGACGAGGGGAGCCTGACCTACATTTCTCAGAGGAAAGACCACCCCCCCAAAAAAACAAAAACTACTCTGCAAAAGATAATAGTTTAAAATAAAAATAGAAATTTCTGATAAAAAGAAGAAAAAAAAAGAAAAATATAGCTACTATGAAGGACATCTGTATGTTTTTGTCACAGCTGTATTAGTGGCTTACATCTACTTAAGATTTAAGTCCTGTCATTTCACTAAAACAGTCCCCAGCACACACACACACACACACACACACACACACACACACCCACACACACACACACACACAGTTCAATCACACAGAGAAACACCAACAAACATGATCTGCTTATAGTCAATTCCCAAAATGGAGACATTCATATGTTCGTCTCCAAATGCACGTTCAAAATGTTTTTTTTTTATAAAAAAAAATAAATAACGAAATTAAAAAACACGTCTCCATGCTCCCTCTCCAGCAGATCCACAATCAAATACCGCAATGACCTATTTTCTCCCCGTCGCGCTTCCGCCGTCTGAATGAAGTTCAAAAGAATCGCGGCGTGCAGATAACGGGACTTGACAGCATGTCTTATATAAAAATCAGAGAGGTCTTTGTGCGAGGAGAACTGAGGGGGGGGTTGTCTACCTTTTTGACCTGAGCTTCCTTGATTTTCTCCAGAGCGACTCGGATCTTCTCTGCCTTCAGCTTGGCGGCTTGTTCCTCCTAGTTGGACACAAAAAGAGGCAAAAGGAGCATGATGAATCAAGTTGTCACACACAAAAACCTAAAATCATCACTCTTTTAGTTGCCCTTTCCTTAACTCAAGGCACCATGCACACGCACGTCTTCATTAAACAGCGTTTTATTCCCCAAAGTTTAGAAACGGACCCATATTTGGTTGCTTACCTGCCCCCTCCAACAAGAAGCCATCACTTCCATCCTACAGGTGTAAACGCAGAAACATTCAGACAAACAAAAACAAAACGGCTCAGCTGCTTAAACCTCTGTCAGCAGTGACACGGGTCCAGGGTTGCCGCAAAAAATGGCGCTCCATCATTGGTTCACGCTTTCATACTGGATTTATTTAGAGCTGCAGCAGCTTCTGTTTGATCCTGGAGACGAGGGGGGGGAAACAATGGTGGGAGATCCCTACAGAGGCTGCAGAGGAACGCGAGGGGACTTCAAAAAGAGAATGTAGCATGTTCACTTTAAAATGAAAAACAGAAAACAAAAAGCAAACGTCGTAAAAGGGAAAAAAAAAGAAAAAAGGGGGAGAAACGTCCAAAAGTGTTCCTAATAAACACAAAATGGAAACGAGGTTAAAGCTGTTCCGTCAATCAGAGACCATAGGGATCAGGACGGCGCTGAGCAGAAACTTTGTGGCAGTTCACTGACCCACGTGTGCTCCAGATGAGCACGACTTGACAAAAGCCCAGATGAGATGCTAGGATGATGCTTCTCCCCCCACTCCGCCCCCCCTAACCAGAACAGCAGCAGAGGCTTTAAGAGCATGCCCAATCAATGGGAAGCATCATCTTGCAAAAATAGTAAAAGTCGAGGCTCAGCCAACCAGCAGGCACCCTTCATCAAAACCCCTTTAGCCAATTGGCATGAGGCAGGAGAACCGAGACAAACCCCCCCCCGAGCTAAACGACAGTGGGGGGGATATGAAGTGGAATTTAGGTGAATGAGACGAGTGGAGTGCTGAATATTTCACGTTGTGTGCAAATACAGTAGTTCAGAGAGAGACGAGGGTGCTGCTGCTCAAGCCTCTTATCTCAAGAGCCCATCCCCTTCACCCTCCTCCTCCTCCTCCTCCCCCCGTTGACCCAGACTCACTTTTCCGCGTGAGCAACTTTCAGACGCACACACGCGTTAAAGCAATAAAAGCCAACGCACGGCGGCGAGGCTTTTAGCCGCTCCAGTGAGGGCGAGTAAAAGAAAATTGAGAAGAGTTCATGGGAGCTTTGTAGAGTCGCGCCGAGTCAAACCACACACACAAATATCTGCGTGTGCCTTTTCTCCATTTCGTCCTCGGCTCCAGTATCGCCTCTCCATGTGACGGCTGCGACTCGTTTTATATAAAACAAGAACCTGATTCGTATTCCACAGGCTCAGCCACAACCGCAGCAAAAATTAAAAAGCTCCTCTGCCTGGTGGAAAAGAAATCTTGGCACCATCCTCCTTTGATGTCTTCACACTCGCTCCCCCTCCGCCTCACGGCTCCTTCTGAGAGTCAGGATTCTGCTGAGCGAGATCCTGTTAGCCTGAGTGCTGCAGGAGTCTGATACTTTTCTGCTGCTTTTTAACGAACCAAAAGCTTTCAGTGCAAACGCCAGAAATCTCCTTCAGGGATCGCCACAGCAAGTGAATTCGCAGGAAGGGTTTGGCGACGATTTTACAACAGATGCTGTTCCTGAGCCTCGGAAGAAGACTGCCGAGCTACCTTAGCCCCCAGTGCCAGAAATACAAATGCTGGGAATAAAATATTACACGTCCAAAGTTGAGCTCAATCAACAATAGTGTGCGATGACTTTTAGTATTTGTCCCTTTTATGGTTTTGGAATATTCAGCTTCATTGCATAAATATTCTCCGTCAAAATACATCAAGAGCTGTACGATTCCTTCAAAAAGACTTCACTGACATCTACTTCAGCAGACTCTAGTTCTGTTTTCATATCCTACTTATAGCTTTCAGCTACTGTGGCTAATTTCAATTCAGTTCTGTTTGTTTCAACTCCCATTTTCGCATAAAATGCTACATTTTTCTAGTTCTTGTTTTCTCTAAAAGCTGACAACATACACGGCCAAGCTCCAGTTTTCCAGAAGGATGAAGGTTGATTTAAATGACTCAATGAGTTTTCAGGAGCAGATGCAGGTCCTGAAAACTGCCCCAGATCTGATGCAAAACTGTTATTTGATAATTCATTCATTTCCTTGTGTGACCACAGAGAGGAGTCACCAACACTCAGACTCTGATCAAACGTCTGGAATGGCAGTTCTCTTAGAAAATTAGTAAGCGTGAACAGTGTTAAGACTGCAGCCAATAAGAGCAAGAGATGGGTGGAGGACACTGATCAGTTGTCAAAGTTTGCCAAAGAAAGATTGATTGGATTACACTAGAAAAGATTTAACAGAGTTCAGATGAAAATCCCAAGTCATTTTGATGTTTCTAGTACACACACAAAACACAAAACAAAAAACAAAGTGAGCCTGACTAACATAGAACTCAGTGTTCATCAGTGAATGTGTGTGTGCATAGGTGAATGTCTGTAAGTGTAAAGCGCTTTGGGGTCTGGAGAGACTTGATAAAGCGCTCTATAAGTTAAACCTGCAGTCTGTAATAAAGTTTGATATAATCAACTTTCTTTCCATTAACAATCAGGTGTTTTGGAGGGGCTGGGCAGTTACTGACATTATGTAAAAATAATTCACGATTTTAAATCTAGTTCTGTCACAGATCTATGTAACAAGATCACATCTTTGTCAGTTCAGATTTGTTTAAATGTTTACTAAGCTTTTTTCCCCTGATTTTTTACCCACCCAGTGTGTCAGATGTGGCCCCTAGGCCACCAGTTGAATAATCATGCACTATCTACCAAAGTGTTGGACAATAACAGTCAATACAATAATCAAGTCAATCAAGATGAAACTTCTATGAATTCATTTTAATTTGCGAAAAATCAAATCAAATTTGATTCTGTTTGAAAGCCTGTGTGTGTAGTTTAGTACAGCTATGTTTATGGGGACATTGCATTGGCTTCCATTAATTTCTACAGCCTAACCTTGACCCCTTATCATAAACCTAACCTCACAGGTACCTGACCCTAAATCTAACCTAAACTCAATTCACACCTTAGTCCTAAACCCAACCCCCGAACCACCCCTTCATGGGGACTAGGCTTAGGTACTTGGTCCCCACAAGTAGGGAATACCCACCCGCTAAGACAAGATTTGTATCCTAATAGGCATGCAGAGCAGGAGGAAGGAGCAGCACACACAAACAAATCAGCGAGTGTAAAAGGAAGTCACCTTGGTCAGGAGGTGAGAAGGTTTTCCTGCTATGCTTTTCAGAATGAGCGAGGTTTCTCGATCCAGATAGGAATGCTTAGGGTGAGGAGAAGACAAAAATATGGAGAAGTCAGTGCCAGATGATTCTTTGAGGCTTATTATTAGCAGGTGTTTTGATCTAAAAAAAACGAAGCGTGAAGTGAGAGGACTCAGCATTTAGCTGCAGCTGTGGGTAAAGAAGCAATGATTGTGAAAAGCATTAGAACTGAAGATCTAATATAATCCTTCTGTTTCACAACAGTCTACAGCTAGAAATTTAATCCTCATAAAACTTCACTTTAAGAAAATATTTCTCTGTCGTGCAAAAAAATGTTTTAAACAATTGACAGGAAAAGCAGAACCAAGTCAGAAAATGTTGAAGCAGGATGGAAAATACAAATATAAATCAAAATATTATTGCTTGAAAGAATGCACATCGCCTGCTGCCTGTCAGACTTTTAAACTAAGAATGTGTTTATGAGGAGAAGGGATTGAATTAGAATTCATCACAGACCAGGTGTAAAGGTATTTCCAGGTTCATGAAATATTTTGCCAATATGGCAGACAAATGAATACACTCCAAATCATTCAGCAGAGGGTGATAATAAACAAATTCAATATTTTTATTGACTTAACCACAAAATGTTCGGCTTTGTCAAAGTTGTAAATTTTACCTAAGGTGTAAATTTTTCCATTCTGTTCAAACCTTTTCAGATTTTGTTAGACCTTAGGATTAAAATGTGCAGCTTCACATGCAAACACACACACACACACACACACACACACACACACGTGCACTTACAGTGGCCCGGTCCACTTCACCCTCCCGTGAGGTGAAATCAAGCTGTCGCCTGGCTCTCTTACTGTTGGCCCGTCGCAGAGTGGCATGCTGGGAAAGTCGGGAGGTGCAGGCAGGTTGAGTGAGTGTGTCAGTGTGTGTGTGGGGAAAGAGGCCAGTGATACATCAAAGGGTGCAAAACACAAACAAAATAATCACATGCAGAGGGGGAGGGGCAGAGACACAGAGACATGCAAGATTTCTGTATGGTGATTTTATTTCCCTTATTTTGAGCTTTGAGAGTTAAAAGCAAAGCGTTAGCTGAGATTTGCTGCATTTCGAGCAGGTTAAACCTGCTTTAAGAAGGATAATTTGCTTTTGTTAGAGAGCCAGTATGTTTAGTAAGAGAACACAGGGGTTTAGAAAGGTAGGGGTTAACATGGCGGTAGTAAAAAACTGTGAAACTGGACTGATCTCACACAGACTTCCTCACTCTGACCTAGAATAAGCTGGAGTTGTGTACCTCTGTGCTGGTCTGGTTCTGTCCTTTGCTGGGACTGCTCTGGTCCTCGGCGTCTCCTCCCATCACTTTGTCCGTGTCCAGGGAGTCCATGCTGGAAGCCGAGGCTGAATTAACGCTGGACCGCTGGGACCGAGCGTCCTGCTCACTGACGGTGCCCACTGACCCGGTCCTCCGATGCTGCATGACGCCGGACGACCCAGATCCTGAGGAGGGGCGTCTGAGCGTGGCGGAGGAAACCGAGGACGAAGAGGAGGAGGAAGAAGAGGACGTCTGACGCGCCGCTTCATCCATGCTGAGCGAGGCCCTCTCCAGCTGAGAGGTGATGTCATCCAGCGAGATGTTGGAGGCTACGGGCCGAGCGTTCAGGCTGCCGCCTCGTACGGTGTTGGCTGGTGATGCTCGGGTGCTGCTACAGCTACTTCCTATCAGGGAGGTTTCAACACAGATGAATAAGTCCTAAAAAATACAACCTGCTCTCTTTGAGGAGGTAATTCTTCATAAAACACACTGGGAAAACATAAAAAAGGTCCTAATTTAACCTCTTATAACACAGTATTTTATAGATGAACATAAATCTACGGGTCTACCTCCGCTGCTTCCTCCTCCACTTGTGCCTGTGTGCTTTGTGCTGGCACTGCGGCCCCCGAGGCCCCTCTGCTGGCCTTTGCCCTGGCTGCGAGAGGTGGAATTGGGTTTGGAGATGGTGCTTAACTCCTGCTCGATGGAGCACAGGTCAGCCATCAGAGCGTCCAGGTCCACCGTGTCCCCCTGATTCAGAGCCTCTGCAAAGATCAAAAGGATGTAGAGCAGAAAGAAGGGGGTGGGGGAACAAATGATATGAGTCACACTTCTTTGAAAGATTTTCTGCTATATGACTGATGCGGACACTTGAGACGTCTCACCGTTGATGTTATACATTGAGAAGCGGTAGGAGAAGTTGGCTATGTTGGTCTCCTGCCTCAGAGGAGGCTTCTGCAGAGCTTTCTGTGGCCTGCCATCATCCAGACTCTATAACACACACACACACACACACACACCCACACACACACACAGTGAGGATTCAGCCAAAGCAGAGGAACATAACAACCATGTCTGATAGCTGGACTCCTTAGTCACGCACTTCTACAGACAGATCTGCACACTATGAAGTGAAAGGTGGGAGGGGAGTTGCTAGGATACGAGTTAAGAGACAGGATTAGCAGTGTTAAGGTTGCCATGGATACAACCCCTCTCTCTCTCTCTTTTTTTTTTTTTTGCCTCTTTTTTTCTACCTGTGAGAGTCTCTGTATGTGTGTGTGTTTTTAACCTGTGTGAGCTTGTCCAGCTCGCCCAGCCAGGCACCAAACATCTTGTCCAGGTCCTGGTCCTCCTTGTCGCTGTCCTCCTCGGCTCCATGGTCCAGCTCGTCGTCGGACACCTGCTCCATCTGCATAGCAGAAAGACAGGAGGAACAGATCAGCCACGTGCATTTTTACAAATTTACACACTGCTGGGTCACACCCACAAAAAAAAAAAAAACCCATCTGCCTACGCCATCATCCTCACTGCCTGTTGCCATGACAACCACACACAGACCCCTGGAGGGGGTGTATGGGTTCCCGTGTAGTGTCTCGTGTGCTGCTCACACCACTGACACACCCATCACCTTCACTTTTCTGGTGAGATCCAACAAAAAGGGAGACAAGTGGACCTCAGGACCAAGAATATACAAATAAAGTCCAATAATAAGTCGGTCATCAATCAGAACCGCAACACATGAAAAGTAGGTCCATGTTTAAGATGATACAGCGTCCTGGTTTTGAGGCCTTGCCTCCATTTCTGATCAAAAATGATAACAGAGCTCCCTCTAGTGGACAGAAATGGAAGCCATTATCTTACTGCTTCAAATAAAAAAATTTAAATAATCATATCATGCTTTCACAAACATTATATGTCTTCTTAAAATACTAGCATTGAAGCTAATACAAAATAACCTATCAAACTCTATACAAGGACACATAAATGTAGACAAAACCAACGTCACAGCCTGTAACCTTGATGTGTTCCGACTTATCTAATATCTGTGACAGCTGATGGGACTCTGAATTTGTACAGCTTGCATAAGCAAACTGAGAGGGGTGAATATAATTTCACAGGAACGCCACATTTACTGAAGGAGAGCTGTTATCTAATCTGGTGATCCGTTTTTCAGTGGTAGGAAAAAAAAACAAAAAAACAAGTGAGCACGGTGAGTAGAGTGGTGCGTGCCATGTCTGGTCAGGTGCTGCAGGAAGTACAGTGTGCACAAAACCCTGTAAAAAATTTGCATCTTGATATTCACAGAGTGTAAAACATCCCTTCAAAGTAGTGAGTGACCTGAAACACACTGGGTTGGTTCAATCCACAGCCCCCTTTACAGTCAGATTAGATGGATACTCCCAAGTAATCCCATTGATGTTTTCAGAGGGCGTTATCCCCACTATGTGGTGTCAGCCACTATCAGGGACTGTACCAGTTCAGGATTAACCCCTCTGGCTACCCCTTCACTTTTGATCAGCGACATGTCTGTGTGTAATTCATGTGTACCAGAGTTTTTGTGGGGCTATGCCGTCATGTTTGGATACAGCAAGGCCAAGCAGGTGCAAATCCAACCAGCGTATAAAGCTGCTGACCGCATACACGGCAGCTGAGCGACACTTGTTACGGAGTTACATTACAGTGTTGATGATTGATCGCTTCCTGCCTGAACTCAGGCCCATCAGCTCTGCAGAGGAAGGCAGAGCCGAGCAGATCTTTGTGTGTTTGAAATGACAACCACGAGCTCGCGAGTGTGCATGTGTAGGAGGCCAAACAGGAAATAGCCCGGATGTGCAGAATTCCTTATTTCCCTGATGACCCGGCTTCAGTGTCAGGAAACTCCAGCTGTCCTTCGTTTTTGGTTTGTTTTTTTCTTTTCCGGGGCCGTTTACTTGGAGTGGGAGGAGGAGCGTACTAATGAGAGGTGGAGGAGTCTGAGGCTCGGTTTGCATACATGTAATCTCCATATGAAAAGCACAGTACAGCATGAGATCACTACAAGCAGGACGAAGACAAAAACAAACTAACTCCCAATGAAAGGATCCCACAGCTGGCTGCAGATGTAAATACACAAACCCCAAACAGACTCGCTGTGGGACTTTTTTAATTGTGATGTTTAAAACAGCAATCAGCCTGGGGTCCTCACCAGACATATTTACACTAAAACCCACCAGTACTTATTGGTGTTTACAGACAGTATCTTGTGCACACAAGCTGGAAAAAAACACACAAATGAAGCAAAAATAGACATCACCATAATGAATCACTTAAAAAAAACATGACTCTGGGGCCGTTCTAATGGAATCACAGCCTCAGCAGGAGATCCTGCTGCAAGTTTAAGTGAATTACCACCTGAGGCCCGGCTTTTACCATTATAGAGCATGACCTCGGTGGGAAACGGGGTCAGGAGCGAGCTGCTGACACACAGAAGCATGACCAGCAACCAAACATGAGGCCCTCTGACTGAAGCTTTTGTCCTCTCTATTCTGTGCAGCAATTTGTTCTAGTAAACATGATGTTCCTCTGATAATAAGAAATGAGGTGTACAAAAAGGAACAAGGCTTCAAGAACAACAAAAGTGTGCTCGCCAACTTGGATCTTCACTAGGAAGAAGCCATGTGCATATGGAGTAAAAGTGAGATTCATGCAAAAAGAATTACCTTTACTTTGTAGGGACAGAATAAGCCATTTAAATAGGAGGCAAATTAGGAAGATTGAATAAAAATAAAATGACATAGATATTGCACCAATATAAACAGTGACATTTAAAAAGGATAGCAAGCATTTGACACTGAGTAGACTGAAGTGGTACGAGGAGGAAAGTAATGAAAACCTGATGTCTATCTTTAGCCATTCAGTTCAAAGTGTGTCATGAGGATTGGAAAAAGAGGCTTGAGTTAAAATAAAGACAGAAACTGCAACATACTGTGAGCAGTCTTTGGAAATATTGATTAAAATGGAACGTTTTTGGTGACTTAGCTCACTGTATGTGTATCAAACCTAATCTGATTATAGTGAATGTTGTTGCTCTTGTTGTTAGTTAAACATCAACCATTTGTTATAGATTTGTTTTTCCTCCACATAATCTAGACATAAATTCAAGTCATTAAAAAAACATTTTACTAAAAGTCCAAACCCCGCAGTGAAACACATCATCTCAATTAATTTTTGTTAAGGGTCAAACAGCGATAATGCAGCACTAAGGGCCTGGGACTTTTCTGCCCTTTTCCTCCTCCTTCCATAAAAATGTTAAGGAATTAGAGGAAACGATAGAAACCTCACAAACGTTATCTGGATGTAACAGAATGAGAACATGAGATGACATCATAGGTCAGAGTAGGTCTCAATTCAGTTTATTTTTACTATCTCAGGGGCTTTTACTGAAGTAAAATAAATAAAAATAGGGGGAGATGAATGCATTGAGCCTGGAAATGACTAAAGCTAAAGACTGAGATCCGGCTGATTCAGCGTCTCTGTTTTCAGTTAGCATTGACATGATGAAACAGCCCGTCACGTTTGAGTTACAAATAAATCCTTTCATATTTCAGTCACACAGGAAATATGAGGGCCGGGATCTGGAATATAAACGTAGCTGTTTACACACGATTGTGGGCAAATACTGTGGCCTGAGTTCACATTTACACCGAGTGCTTCTAAATAAATTATTTTTAGCTCAAACACTCCAACGAGCCACATTTGTCTCTGTAGATTTAAGACTATGGAGATTAATATAAACCTGGCATCCTTATTTGGAAACACTGAATCACAAGCTCAAACCTTAAAAAGCTTCCTCTCACACCCAGTTTCTATATCCAAATTATTTAGGAAAAAATGGAACTGAGAAAACCAATGTGGGGAAAAATGTCTAGAGAGCGGAAAAAAAAATTCCATTTAGCAAACTCCCTTTGTTCCAGCAGCTCAAAGAGGTACATGCTGTATAACAACTAAAGTAAGTTTTGACCATGTGACTGTGTGATCTACTGTAGAAGCTACCCTAAGCAGTACAAGTCTGGATTTACCATTTCAGTACATGTTGGAAACATAGCAGAAAAAAGGCCTGATTATGTATAAATCATAATAACTATTAGTAATAATATTAACAAAATTATTTTTAATATTTTAGAGTATAAATAATCTTATGTTTTAAATAATGCCAGAAAACTTTGTGTTATGGATTTACTAACTGAAGAGAAACAGGAAAACATCTAATTTCACAACATTTTTGTCTTATTTATCTCGATGTGGATGTGATCTGACCACAACTGAAGCTAATAATGTAACAATTTAAAACAAGAAGAACTCGACGCAGACCATGGCTGATGTCCCCCATCTCCAGTGACCAACTGTTAGTAGTTTTGTTGGAATCATCATAGGCCTTCATTATTTAAATAATCTCATAAGGCGAACAGATGGACAGGGGGCTAAAGTGATCTTGTCAAACTACTACACAAACATGTTGAGCAGATCTCCCATTGGTGCACACAAAATGTGGTGCAGATTGATTCATGTATGTGTGATTAAGAGCCAACTGTGTGTAAAGTAGGGGTGTAAATCACCAGCTTTATCAGGATACAATATTACATCGATATGTTTGGATGACTGAAGGAAATTACTGTATTTTATACTGTCTGATCATTTCATCTGTAAGTTTAAAGCAGACAAAGAGTTGGTGTGTGTCTTATCATGTGTTCTTTCATTTAGTCTAAACACAAACGTGT
>JARVGW010000357.1:5511787-5533733 GCA_031762495.1 Anablepsoides rubrolineatus | reverse complement strand
ATAAAGCTTTAAAGAAGAAATCCCAGATTCCTGTTTATTCGGACATACCATTTTGAACAACGCAGATTTTTCTTACATGACGATTCAATATTTCACAAAGTCACGATACAATTTCGATTCATATCAATTCACATGTCTGTGATCGATATAACACAATATCATATGCCCATCTAATGCAATGACTGTGTTATATGGGCATATGATATCGATTCACATTGAGCATATGATGATGATATAGATTGATATTTTCATTTTGCCTCGATATAACTGAATCATATCAAATCGATATATCAATAAAGATCGATGTATTGTTACACCCCTAGTGCAAAGTGGGGGAGGCTAAAGTGATATTGTTTTACCAACACACTAATGTGTTTAGCTGGTTTCCCTAATGATGCACATAACATTGTGCGCAGATCTGGTCATGATTTATAGCCAACCATGTGCAAAGTGGGCGTGGCTAAATTGATCTTGTCAAACTACTGCACAAATTGTTGAGCAGGTGGTCCCTGATGATGCACACCAGATTTGGTGCAGATTGATTCATGTATGCGATTACGAGCCAACTGTGTGCAAAGTAGGGGTGCAACGGATCACAAAACTCACGGTTTGGATTGTGTCACGGTTTCTGAGGCACGATTCGGATCATTTTTCAGCAAAAGGGAAAAAAACAGGCCAGAATAACAAGATGAATGCCTTCAATTTATGTTTTGGAACATTTCAAAACATTTACCCATTGAGTATTTAGAAAAACAAAACACCATCTTTTAACTTAAGATGTCCAGATAGTAGGGGTGCAAATAAAATAAAATAAAAAAACAGTTTGGACTTCACATTTTTATTTATTTTATTTATTTAGTTACTCCCCCTACAGCTTTGAACATGCAGACTTCACGTGCTGCATGCTTCTCTCAACACTGACTGGTGGTGGGATGGTGTGGCAGAGTAGCGAATGCTGATGCCTCGCCGTTTGCACACTGCTAGCTCTGAATCACACATACATGATCCGATCTGAACCAAATTTTGTGTGCAACATCAGTGAGACCTGCTCAACATGTTGGTGTAGTAGTTTGACAAGATCACTTCAGCCCCACCCACCTTGCACTAGTGGTGCAACGGATCACTCGCCACGGTTCGGAACTCATGGGTACTAATAGTTGCTATGACGGCTGTGAGCCAATGCCCTGTTCAGTCACCATTTTTGCCCCTCCATGTTGTCACAGATGTTACCAGTGAACGGGATAGGCGGTGTTCACTCTATTGTTATTTAAGACTATGCCTAGATAGTATTAGCTGCTCAGCTAATCTGCTCATTGTTCTGCTTCAGCTAAGAAAAGTTACAAAACAGTACAACTACTGCTGCCAGTGTTGACAACAGGTAAATTATTCCAAACTAGAAGAACTCATAACAGTGGTCATGTTCTTTTTGGAGTGGTTTAACACATTTGATTAAAACAATTATTTTCAAATCGATTCTGCCAGACACTATTCAGACTGAGTCCACATTTTCTACCTTTCTTATTATTATTTTATTAATTAAAAGCCTTAAACTTGTTATGCTTGTATGCTTGTTATTTTATATATGTAGCAATCCTGCCATTCTTTCAGTGCAGTATTGCATTTTGTTCATTATTTAGGTTTGCATCCAAACGTTAACACATCAGCTGGAGTCAGACAGTGACTCATGACTAACACTTGTCTGGTTGTTTGTAATGGTCTGCATGGCATATAAACAAGCCATAAAACACACGTAGGGTTATCATAATGGCATCTTAAATTTTAAAGAAGATTTTGAAAACTAGTATGCATTTTAGAGTCCATCTTGTAGTGTGCGTGTAGTGAAGCAGACAAAAAGGAGGTCAAAAACAAAGCCTGTTGCTCTCAAATGTTTGGTCTCAATGACTTTCAGACATAAAACAGATTCAGTCTAATTACTTCCAGGCTCATGGTCATTCTCTCTTTTCCACAGACAATCGTTCTCTTTCTTTCTCTGCCTTCTCTTTCTCCCCTTCTGATCAAACCAACACCAATACGTCAAGTGAACATAATGCAAGTTAGAAGCAGAAACAGGAAACTGGGCCAGATTTATCTGTGTTTCAAACAAAGGAGGGTCTATTCATCTGAAGTCCAGTGTCCCAGTAGGAGTGGGTGTTAAGTCCAACTCAGCTGACCTCTAATGGCCACTCATGTCTAGTCCAAAACATTACATAGTTCTTTAAATGTTTTGGAAAAGACATGGGGGATTCAGTCATAGACACTATACAACATTCACAACAGGGATACTGTCACTTTAAAATTAAATTTTTGAGAAAATTATCTCTACTGAACAAAAGAAAACATTTTGACCCAAAATGGTCCTTAACTTAAGTGTTGATTTTGTTTTGGCAGACAGGTGCAAATATATTTGAAAAAAGGAAACCTATCAAAAATATCCTGTTCATATACATTTAAGTCGGAGCTGCACAATATTGGAAAGTGTGCAGTATTATTGAATATTGCGATAATATCAGCTTCAATAAATTCACTAGTTTTTTCTCTTTTTTTAACTTGTCTCTTTCTATTCTGTCCTCAGGACACTCAACACTGTGTTTTAGCATCTTTGCCATTATTATTTAAACTGGGTGTGGGGATTGAAAGGTCTATCGACTTGGTTTATTGCACTTCAACATACCAATCCTGCAATAACAACAACTACAATGGCACAGTATATTGTTTAAGCATTGTCATTGCAATGTACATGTGTGCAATAGTCACATCGCAGATCCTGCAATGTAGGAGGCAAATTAAATCAACGTGTTATCTATATATCACAGTAGACACATGTTCAATATCAATAGGAAACACGTCCGATATAATATTGATAATTTCACTGGTTATTAACTGAAATGGGTGATAACTTTCTGATAAAATAAGCTAGGACCTTTCAGCTAAACAACACCTGGAAAGCTAAGATTCACCTTCAAAATAAAAGCTTCAAGCTGTTAATAGATGACAAATGCCCCCTAAAGAAATAAAAACTCTTGGTGTTATATTTTAAAATGTGTAAACCAATAGAGAGCTAGCTTCCTGGACCAGTCGGGTTAATACAAAATGAATTATTGATTTAGGAAGCTGCTACACTGAGGCATCTAAAACTGGAAGAAGGTGTCAATATGATGACCCAAATAAAAGCCTTCAGCTAAACAAGGTAAGCTAGCATAAAACCTGTGGAGTAACGTGCAACAGCTGTTTCATGTTTCTCGACTGTGCCCCATAACTGCTTAAAAAAATTAAAACAACATGGCGTGAAAGGAGAAAATCATATCTCAAGAGGAAATTATAGACAAAAGGGGAAAGTAGTTTGGCAGTATTTTAGATATTTTAAGTTCGACATGAGTCAGACAAATTTTTTATGGATAGAACGATATGAAAGTTTTTCATCCTATATCCCGGCTATAGACCAAACCACTCAACTGCAAGTCATTGTACTAAACAGTTGCATGTTACAGCTTTTATTTTGACAGGTTGCTTCCACCAGCAGCTTTGTGTCAAAAAAGCTAAAACTTTAGACAATGAGGATCTTGATAAAAACAAAGAAGATGAGAAAATTCAAAAAAATGGAGGAAAAGTAGTAAATTGGTTGTTAAAGTGTGACAAAAACAGAAACTAAGAGAGTAAGACAACTCGTTAATACATCTGAAGTCCTCCTTAGCACAAAAGTGTTATTCAAGTAGGGTTGGGCGATATTGGCAAAAAAAATTAAATCACGTTTGTGATATTTAGCCGATAATGATTTAATATGATGATTAATCCCCTAGAGTCCATGGACGCCTGCATGCCCTTGTTATATAACCAATTTAAATCAATCTAGTGGTAAAGATTTGCTCTTTGTAAAAATCTGTTCCAAATTGTGTCAAAGGTATAGACTTCAGGCTACACATCCATTTTTAAATTGTGTTGCTAGGCCAAGTGAAACTGGAGCTATAATAAATAAAGTGCAGAACATTTTTTTAAATGTTTGCCATATTTGATTTGATTTATAAACTTTATTCATTTCATAAAACAAATTTCTATGTACAATAAAAACATACAAATAAAAATGAAATGAAAGGCAGCAGAGAGAAGAAAAAAAATCTTATAATATCTGCCCCTTTTTTCTCAATTATAGATTCAAACTAAAATGCTATTCAATTAACAAAAACAAAACATTGAATCTTTCTAGAACTTCAAATTAAATGTCTACATATTAAACCATTTCATCTTTTTTAACAGTCTAGTCTTTATCATTCTCTTAAACATGCAGATTGATGTGGCACTTTTAACAACATCTTCCACAATCTCACTCCTTGAATTGAGAAGCATCGAGCTGACTGACCTGGGAAATCTCCAGTCAGTCTGCCTGGTGGCATGAACTGTTTTAATCGTCAAGCGCCAAAAAATAAAATCGATTAAAATTTTTCTAATGATTAATTGCACACAATAGGATTTTGCACAACCCTATATTCAAGTCATCTGTTGAAAATCCCTGTATTTTTTCATATTGCAAGATAAGAAATAAATTGCAATGTCAGTTTTTTACAATAGCACGCAGCCCTATTAGATTTATCATGTAGCTCTAATTTTAATTACAAGCAGTGAACATTTACAAAAAGTCGACAGAACAAATAAAATACAGTTTTATTGGAGCTTTTGTTTTCTTTTAAACACCAAAGCCGTCTCAGCAACATGTCACTAATCACAGGAGCACCACCAAAGTGTAATAAGTCACATGAAACATACAGGACATATGCCACTTGAGAAAGGAGGATGTGTTGTGTGAGGATGAGCTGGTTAACTGAGCAGCTGCAGCAGGAAGGGGTTGATGGATGTGTTCAACAACAGAGGAGCGGAGCCCGGCTATTAGATCATGAATAGAGTCGGAGCTGATGGCCAAAATAACAGCTTCAGTGACATTAGTCAAGAACGAGCAACAGCCTGTAGGCAGACGACCTGCACTCAGATGCACACAAATGGATCCACACACACACACACACACACACACACACACACACAAACAGGCTCACTCAAGCGTGGCATGACACAGCCAGCCACAGCGGCTCATACAGCCAATTAGGAAGGAGGGGCACTGAAAGAGGTGGGGGACAGAGAGAGGAGAAAAAACGAGGAGGATGTCAGGAGCTGACAGATGGAGAGGGAGTCAGAGGAGGGGAGGAAGTGCACGGTCACACTGGTGGGTGGGAGGTGTGAGGACTCGACAAGCTCACCGGGCAACCCAAAACTTCAGCTGCCATTGCCATGGCAACACACAAGCACGCAAATCTATTTGTAGATTAGCATGCGAGCCTCGTCACAAGAGTTTGTTGTGAGGCTGGCTGACTCAGACCAGCTGATGAATTTCTTAATCTGTCAGTAAAGAAATACCAGAAAGGAAGAGGCGATCTGTGCTCGATTAATCCCCCCCTTTACGCACCGTCTCCCTTCTGCACAAACACATGGACGATGAGTCAGCTTTCCCCTGCCTCCATCAGGCCACAGGCCCAAATGTAAAAATCAATAGTCTCTTGTCCATTCCCTAAAGAGATCAGGTTCCATGCACACACAGAAACACACACAAAGGGGTTCAGGTGGTCTGCTGCAATGTATTGTTACAAACTTGCAAACATGACGCTGCAGACATTAAAAAACAAGCTTAAAAAAAGACACAATTCAGCTCTTATAGTGCAGAATTAAATCCTGCTGCACTGCCACACAAACCCTTATTTAGTGTCTGATCAGATGTGAACTGAACCCTAAATAACCAGGCTGTGGCTGCGCTGTAAATACATCAGTACCACTGCCACTTTTTATTAACGTTTCTGCTGCTTTATGACCACTGAAGAACAACAATATGGATGGAGTGATTTAATACTTCATATTTCTCTCAGAGCTTCTCAGCAGATGCAATTAGATAAAGTGGCTTGTGGAAGAATCAAAACTAATGGATTAATGGATTCATTTTGTTATCCTGCTGTATGTATGTGTTTAAATAAATAAATGATTGTTTATATGATCTTTCTATTAATAACGCTAAGAATATGTCAACCTTCAGAAATAAAGGAAGCCAATACCCAGTTTATCAAACCAAATTTTAACAGTCTACATTCAATATATTTGTGATGAAACTCAAATAAATCTACTTTTTACAGTTACTCGGGGGAGGTCAAAGAAAAAAAAATCTGGCTTTAGAAAAACTTATTTTAAAGGCAAGTGGATATCTAACTGCACAGTGAGGAGTGTTTCCACCAGTAGGCAGAGTTTGTGTGACATTTGAGTTGCGTTACACACCAGAAGATGATAAAAAAATAGAGTCTGTAACAATATATGGTCTTCTAAGTGTTTATTTGCTTCAAAATACAATATCGATCTGTTGCTAACAAGCATCTGCAGCTGTCCTTTATATTTACCTCAGGTATAAAACATGATTCAGTTCTACTGTCCTTGATTTTCTTCAGTGGAAAAGCAAAAAAAAAAATATCCCCATATTAGCCATTCCATGTTAACACAAAATATAAATAACTTCTATGGTCATTTCCTCCCTCCTGAGGGTCATTAGGGTCTTTGTTGGCCTGAATGGTCAATAAAACTTCAGGCCCTGTTTACACGAGACCGGTCCCTGTTAATGCTGGTGATTATTTTCAATGTTTATTGGGGCGAATGAACAAAAAAAATGTCTGAGACGCCAATCTCAGGTGACATGTAAACGAGAGTCTGGACCACAACGAAAATGTTGAAGTTTCACTGAAAATCAGCTCCATGTATATGGCCCCGACATTTTCGATATGACTAGTTCAGACTTTTAGTGTCCACTTTCACTATCTACTCTTAGCAGGTAATGAAAATCATATTTATAGCCAATTATTACATTTTAGTTTGGCAGAATTGTGTTTAGGCACAGTTCAGTTTGTGGTCCTTTGGGTGGGATAGCAATTGCCTCGTTTTAAAAGTTGTACCGAATTGTTTTTTTGGGGGCGGGGAGGTGAACTCACATACACCCTCCTCTCCCTCCTGAGGGTCCTCTTTGGTTCAGAGAAGTTTTGGTCACAAGCATGAAGGTTTGAACAGAAGTGAAACTGACTGAATTTAGATTCTAAACTGTATCAAATGTTCAGACAAGTTAAAATCTGAGTCGTCCCCTGTTTGACAGGTCTTTGTTGACAAACATGGCTTCCTTCACTCGTCTCTTAAACCAGCCGTCTTCTCTTGCTGACATAGCTCTTTGGAGGACAGCAATGTTCCTAAAATGTAAGCAAAGAGGTGAGCCTTGACCCCGTCTCTCCTGTGTTTTCCCCTACATAGAGGTCTCTTGGGAATTGCCTGGAAGACCGAGAATCTACTCCAACACATGTACACCATCAACTTAAGATAAATTAAATCAATAATATAGGATTAGCTTCCCACTGTGATATTCATGCTGTCTGCACAGTAGGTCTACATCTGCCACCTGTTATTAAAAATCTAAAGTGGGTGTAACATATTGTTTGAGCAAAACAGACCAACACAATCACACATAAGAGCAACACACTGGGAAAATGGCGTTGAGGTAAATACACAAACACCATGACCAGCTGGGAAAGTTGTCCCCTGTTTGCTCACCAGCGTATCTTTCTTTACTCTCCTTCTGTCCAATCCCCTGCAGCTGCTGTGTGTTTTTGCGTCTCGAAAGACGGGCAGAAAATGTGCCAGCGTGTTTCCTGCCACAGCACCTCCAGCCTTCCCCTCGTCGTGCCAAAAACACACAGCGCCACGCTTAAATACTGTATCCCCTAAAGGCCTTCGTGGTTCCGACTTCAGAGCCAGCAGGAGAGATCAGTTCAAGGGCAGCGCTACAAGAGGGCCTGCTGCGTGAAGAAAACAGTTGCCAGGACAACTTTGTCACAGATCAACAACTGCGTGTTAAGAGAATGATTGTGTTGATGGACATGCTGAAAGATACAGACAGCTGAGTGGGGATGTTTGTGTGTGTGTGTTCACGTGACAAACACACTCATACACAGATAGGAGCTGTTAAAAACCTGTCTGATCCACAGGCAGCTCCACTTCCTGGAACAGTTCAAGTCCAGCAGACTTCCTCCTTCTCACACAAGATTCTATTTGTACAGCTGCCTGAAACACATCTTCCTTTATCCTATTTTTATTTTGTTTTGTGCACATCACAGCATTGTTTGTCAAATTTAAAATCATCAGTGATGACTGAAGCAAACACCTCTACAACTCTCAACGGTAAATTGAAATGTCTTGTCTGTCACCTCCAAACATTGGGTGATACAGGTTTTGACAAGATCTGTTAGTAAAATATCTTCTAATGTCATTCACTGGATGTACATGTATAAGAGATTAGCTTTTGGTGCTGATACTAGGGATTACGGACAAGTCAATTTTCAATTAATGAATTAATCTAAAGTTGATTGATCTTATCAATTGACTAATGATTAATTGATAAGCAGCCATTTTACTAAAAACATAGGTTTTCTCTTGTATCAAGAGGGTCTTTCCATAATATGAAGGGGTAATCCTTTATGCTGACTGAAGCAGATTAATATATTTTAACAATTTATTTTACCATTTGTATTAAATACTGACTGAATAAACCAAAAAATGTGGATTTCTCACACATTATTAAACTGAAGATATTTATACAAACAAAACAGAAATCTATTAGGCTGCTGAATGGGGGGAAAAACAGATGAAAATAATAAAATATGATTTTTAGATGCTAAACTATTATTAATTTATTATTATAATTATATTTTATTTACATTTAGAATTCGTAATGTTTCTCTCATAATGTTTCTTTGTTGCCTCCTTATTGGTTCTGTCTGTGGCTAAAATGACAGAAAGTGGGCCTATACCTGGACTCCAGGTGTTGTCTGTGGCTGGAAGATAAACACCTTACTCTGTTTTCCAGAGCTCAGAACTGATCCTTGGTTTTATTGGCCCATTTAAGTGTGGTTCTGGAGCAGGCCTCCCTCCCTTCCCTACCGAGTCAGACGTCCAAGTGCTGCTCGCTCTCTTTTCTTCATCGTGTAGATTTCTTGCTGCTTGACAAATAACTTTGGGCCTCGGTCAGGAAAAAGACCGGAGGCTTTTTATATTTTCAGCATGAACGGAGGAGGAAACTCACGGTGGATTGAGGTGTTTTTTTCCACAGGAACGTGTTTCTTGCTCACAACCCGACGCGCATCAAATCAGACCATCATTTTAAGAAAATAAAATGTGGCGTATACTGTTTATCATAGCTCCGGTCCTACTTTGCCTAACAACACAATTTAAAAACTAGTTTAAAGTTTGAAGTATCTACTTTTGACACAAATTGTAACAGAGTCTCAGAGAAGGCATACCTTTCTGGTTAGAGCGGTTTAAATGGACCATGTGATGCACCGGCAGACTTTATCACTTGTTTAAATGGAAAGTATTTTAATCTAATAAACCATTATTCGACAATTAATTGAAGTTGATTAATTGTTTGCATCCCTAGCTGATGCAATTTAAGAGCTGCCACAGCCAATTGAAACTAGAAAACAATTTTTTAGAAATGTTCGTATTTCAGTGAATTTTTAAGATATTGAGTTAAAATCTGGTGTGGTTGTGTCTGAATTTTGCATGTGATTGAGCCAAGTTACTTCCAACAAGGTTTGAACTAAAATGGCACCAACTTCAAACTCTGGCATAACGCATTTATTGAAGGAATGCTAGGCTTTTAATCAACTAATAAATAAGACAGGGTTTAAGGAACAGGTTTCTTTTTAAAAATGTTCATTATGCACAAACTTTGCTGTCATCTGAAGAAAGAGGTGATAAATATTCCACTTCATCCACAGTAGCTGTGTAGAATGTAGAAAATCACCAAAAACCAACCAGACTTCGAGCAATACATTGGAATTAGTGTCTTTTCTACATATTTCTGTCCCCAAAAACATCTACACATGTAAGCTAAATTGTTGGTACCCCTTGTTTAATGAAAGAAAAACCTACAATGGTCACAGAAATAACTAGAATCTGACAGTAATAATAATAAAAACTTATATGAAAATGAATAAATGAAAGTCAGACATTACTTTTCAGTCATGCTTGAACAGAATTTATTTACGAAACAGGCCTGGACAGAAATGATGGTAGCCTTAACTTATAGGGTGTATTCACACCAAGAAAGTCCTTTGGTCCGCTTGTTTGGTCCAGACCAAAATTGGAATTTATTTTTTTCGTTTGATGCGGTTTGCAGTCACATTGTGCTTTTTGCAAACAAACTATAACTTGTGTTGTAAACAAAACTATGAGGGTGACGATCATTGCTCCTATTGGACAGAAAGGACGGGGGCAGGACTGAGCGCACAGACCCACAACAAAACACAGAAGTCCTGTGTGCCGCGGTTCTGATGTGCACATTTATGCTGTTACTACAACTGCAATACCATTTAAAATGTCAAAAACAGCTAATTTAATGTTGTTTTTGCGATGATATTCTAATGATGGAGCAGCGTCAGTAAATGTGTCCCGCAACCCAAAGGAGACGAGGTGCTCTGTGTTCTGATCATGCTGACAGCAGAGCTGCTAAGCAGGAGTTGACAAATCAGGTATGATTTCAGTTTATTTAGCTCAGCAACGGTGGCCCAAAAAGTCCAAAAAGGCGCATGTTTTATGGAGTTGATTCGGTTCGAGTCTGGTCTGTATTCCCACCAGAAGCAAACTGAAGTGAACCACACTAGAGTTTGTTTTGAAGTTTGTTTTGAAGTGGACCGAGACCACCTCAAAAAGCAGGTCTTGGTTCGGTTGTTTGATCCTCACCAGAGTTCACGTGAGTGTATTTACACCTGCACAAAAAGTCCTGACCAACACTGAACACGAACTCTGGTCCGTTTAATGCGGACCAAATGTGTCAGGTGTGAATAAGACCTTAATATTTTGTTGCACAACCTTTTGAGGCAATCACTGCAATCAAATGATTCGTGTAACTGTCAATGGGCTTCTGCACCTCTCAGCAGGTATTTTGGTCCACTCCTCATGAGCAAACTGCTCCAGTTGTCTCAGGTTTTAAGGGTATCTTTTCCAGAAGGCATGTTTCAGCTCCTTCCAAAGATGCTCAATAGGATTATTGGTCAGGCTCATAGAAAGCCACTTCAGAATAGTCCAATGTTTTCCTCTTAGCCATTCTTCTGTGTTTTTAGCTGTTTTGGGTTATTATCCTGTTGCAAGACCCATGACCTGCGACTGAGACCAAGCTTTCTGACACTGGGCAACACATTTCTCTCTAGAATCTTTGATAGTCTTGAGATTTCATAGTACCCTGCACAGATTCAAGACCCCGTGTGCCAGATGCAGCAAAGCAGCCCCAGAACTTAAGAGATCCTCCTCCATGTTTCACAGTAGGGACAGTGTTCTTTTCTTCATGCCTCATTTTTCCCTCTGTGAACATAGAGCTGATGTGCCTTTCCAAAAGTTCCATTTTTGTCTCATTTGTCCAAAAGACATTCTCCCAGAAACTTTGTGGCTTGTCAGCATGTAGTTTGGCAAGTTCCAGTCTGGATTTTATGATTTGTTTTCAACAATGGTGTCCTCCTTGGTCGTCTCTCATTAAGTCTACTTTGTCTCAAACGACGGCAGATGGTGTGATTTGACACTGATGTTCCATTAAGTTCACCTTTAATCTCTTTAGAAGTTTTTCTGGGCTCTTTTGTTACCACTCGTATTATCCGTCTCTTTGATTTGTCATCAATTTTCCTTCTGCTGCCACATCCAGGGAGGTTGGCTACAGTCCCATAGATCTTAAACTTCTCAATAATATGTGCAACTGTAGTCACAGGAACATCAAGCAGCTTGGAGATGGAGCCCTATATACAGGCCCACTGACTGATTACAAGGTTGTAGACACCTGTGATGTTAATTAGTGGACACACCTTGATTTAACATGTCCCTTTGGTCACATTATTTTTAAGGGTACCATCATTTCTGTCCAGGCCTGTTTGATTTTTTTAATCACTTCAGTAGAAAAAGGAACTAAATATTAGTTTCTTAATTTCTTCATCACCAGTGATTTTTTTATAGAAAAGAAGAAAGAGAAAAGAAGAGAAGGAAAAAAAAAAGAAACATGATTAAGATTGAAACAAAATATATCTAATATACATCAAGAGAACACAAGGCCACACACCCAACGTCTGAAAATACATACAACAAGATACATATCCCTATAATAATAAATTAATTATAATTTGTTTGTTTTATAATTTGGCCTATTTGATTTTTAAATAAATGCTGCTGAAGCATGGCTGAAAAGAAATATCTGACTCTTATTTGTTCAGTTTCATAGAATTTTTATCTATTATTACTTTTTTCAGATTCTAGTTATATCTGTGACCATTGTAGGTTTTTCTTTCATTAAACAAGGGGAACCAACAATTCTGACCGTGTGTAGGAGGAACTTTTGTGTGTCAATTGTGCATTTTAGAAATTTTCATAAAGCTGCCATTTGTACTTTTATCTTCTCCGAAGTAAGATGTGTTTAAAAAGAAATACTGGAAAGGTTTCAGTCAAGTCAGAGATTTACACAGATTCTGTCCAATTAAAAAAAAAACATTCTGGAACGGAGATTCAGAATTTGGTAGACGAAAAAGGAACTTTTAAACTCAGACAACAAAACACAAGTCATGTATTCAAATTGTATAAATACAAGACTTTAAGAAAAAATTACTCATTAAGAAATAAAAACACAGTTACAATTCACCCTCACATGGATCCACTTAAGTTAGGATTTATCTCCTTCGGGGAGAAAGACTCTCCCTTAAAGACTTGGCTTCTCTTTCATTTGGTTGAGATTTACAAGGCCTTCTCAAATCAAGGCTTTTTGGAGAATAAAATGCTTCCAACACTGGGCTCAACTTTTTAACTCACAACAAAAATTCAATTCAAAACTACCACCTTCTTTAAAACGGTGACAATTCAAGTGTGTGCGTGTCAGAGTCATAGCAATAAAACCGGTGTTTAAGACCACCTTAAAGAGTGCTGCTGTGGAATTAGTGACATTTTTGCAGAAAGAAGAGGGAATTTTGCAGAGTTTACTGGCACCAGGCTCAATTACTCCCCCTTTTATTACCAAAAAACATAACATTTACTCACTACAGTTTACAGGAACTCTTACTTCTGAAGTGGCTTCTCCTTCTTCCTGCTGAGGTTAAAGGTCAGACAAAACCACCACTTCACTCTGCGGCCAGGATCTTATCCCCTACAACAGAGGAAAGAAACAATCATTAGCAATAAGTTAGAGTCCAGCAACCGTACCTCATCCATTACTCTAACATCATGGAACGGGTTTGCTCTACCTGTACTGCAGAAGAACTGAGACTCGGCTGCCAGAGCAGAACAGAGAGATTTTACTGTCACAAGAATGCAGAGGATTAACTCTGAAGGGTGCTCGAGAGAGGGACTTAGCTGAGTACAGACAAAATGACGCTTGCTGCGGCGCTCAAAGCAATCAAGCTCTGTCCGAAGTCTCCATTATAAACTCTCATCACTTTGAGAGATTCATCTGCAATAACTAAATTCACTTATATAATAGACTTAATTAAAGCTCAATATCTGAAAACTGAGGTGCAACCATTTTCTTTTGTTCGCTAAGATTGCTAACCATCCTTGATTGTGGCGACTCCAAAAGTTAAATCTGTTGTAGATCCAACAATTATTTTCTGAGAGGTTTGGTTAATGCCAAGGTTGTGATCAAAGACTTTGCAGAATCAGTTAGCTCTCAAGCTATGTGTTGGGGTGACTCTCTGCTACTATCACACCGAATTTGAGCTCAATATCTGTAAAAATGACCAGGTGTTTGTGTTTTCTAAAAAGGTGAATATTTGATTTTTGCATTATTATTGACAATCATTTGCTTTTATTCTAATAATTTCAATACAAAAATATTTTATATAATTACAAATGTTTGTTTGTTTGGCTGTTAGAAAAATATTTCTGGTCAAAATCGATCAAACTGACTTAGTTAAACCGAATGTTTTAAACAAAGTTCTAGTTTTTACCCATCTGAGTATGTGTTGGTGATGACTTGCTTACCAACAGACAATTCATTCTAGGTCACCATCTCCAAAACTAAGTGATTTGTAGACATTTTGTGTGTCAGTGTCATGTGTCTGTGGGGGTGTCACATGCCCCTGTGTCACTTTTATAAATGAATGTCTGCTTAGTTAACATGTCATGTTTGCAGACCTGATTGGATGACAATTCTTTAAAAGGAAAGAGATGGTGCCACTCATCTCCACATTCACTCCCTATTATAGATGCCAAAATTGTGCCATATCCCATTTGTTAGTTGTCTTTAAATGTTAAGTGTGTTAGGGATTTACCAGCAGTCCTGTTTTCAGGCTTTGTTTCTTAGGTTTTGTTTGAGAATTATAGGTCAAGTGGAGCAATCCAATTTTTGACGATCAACTGCTTGGCTGGTTTGAAGTTTCTCTCTCTTTTGTTTGTTTTGGCCGAGGCTTCCAACTCTTCTGGACTCCATGTTATGTGTCCTTTGAGCCACTCCCAGAAACTTGGACCTTTACAGATGGCCAACAGCGGTTACTCTGAGAGTTCCAATAAAATCCATGCATTTGCCAACACTGCAGACACACACACACACACGTTTGTATTTCTAACCTTATTATGACTGTGTATTGACTTCTTTTCATTTCTGTAGGATAACCTAACCCTTAGCCTTAACCTAACCAGTACATAACTAACCTTAACTTAAACTCAATTCACACCGTAGTCCTAAACCTAACTCCATCCCAAAAATATAATTCCAAAAGGACCAGGGTTTGGTCCCCAAAAGGACTACTTGTCCTGACTAAGTAATGCCCCTTTAGTATGGTTTGACCTGGCTCAACTCTGTTCAGCACAGTTCAGGTGGTTTTCCATTGCACTTCAGAAGCAGCTTGAGGGTAGGTTCTAGGCAGTCCCAGAGTCTAAAAATTGACACTGCATGCTTTTGTTAGCTGGTGGCGATAATGCTCCATTAAGCCATTTGCCAGCCACCATTAAACGTAGTAGAAGAAGAAGACCCCGATCACAACAAGGATGACACGGTGGTGTCTGTCAGACTCCAAAAAGAAATGACCAGAAAAAGGCTGCAAGCAGCGAGGCAAAACACTATGGAGAAGTACAGAAGAGAAGTTCTAAAGCAGTATGAAGCTGAAGACAGGACACAATCTACACGACATCTGAGGGTAAGCTAATGCTAATTTGCTAGTGGGCTATATGAATGAAGCAGAGCTTAAAAGTATATAATGTCGATTAAATAAGGTTTAGTAATAAATACGTTGTGTGTGTGTGTGTTTCAGACAAATCTCTTGAAAATAAGCACTGCAAACCTACAGTCTGGACGTGTGGAATTATTGTTTGGATTATTGTTCCTGCTTTTACTAATGCACAGTGGTTGCAGAGCTTAAAGATGTTGGATAATAAAGATGTTTTAAAAATGACTTGATTTTGGTTATTTACAGATAATGCAATATGACAAAGTGTTAAAATGACAAAAAAAAAATCTGCAGTGCTGTCATCACAGAAACGTAGCTTAAAGCTGCTGTTGATCTGAAAATTTAGTTTAACCTTGGTCTTAAATCATAATTGTTTTCCTAACAATTAGTATGTTTTTGGTCCCCATGAATCTTTACAAGTTATAATATAATTTCAATGGCTTGACTTTGGTAAGGACAATTATGAACTTTTAAGCTATTGTTTATCAGACGCAACCAGTGACTCCAACCAATCAGTGACCAACGGGGTTCTGATGTCGTGTATTCAGGCCAGGACGGTACGGTTGGAACCACAACGGAGTTGGTCCTAAAAAGGGGGCCGGCTCCATGAATCTTGAATAATGGAAACGGATTGGAACCGTGCAGAGCCGAGCTGAACAGTGCTGTACAGGCACTAGTGAAAAAATGGCACAAGTGTTTATACCAGAAATAATCATAAAGAGGTTAAAAAAAAAATTAAAAATTGTTACACACACACAAATAACGCCACCCAGACCAAACACACACACATGCACAGTCAGTGTAACAAGCATGGTAACCAGAGCAGGATGATAATTTCAAACATGAGTCAGCGTATGAGTGCATCTAACATTACTCATGAGTCTGCAAGGTTAAAGAATGTTTAAGCAAATCCTTAACGCATTTATTAACTCATTCATAACAGTGCTGACTCATGCATCACAAGCATGTTCCATCTAAAACTAGACGCTAAACAAGTGTCTGAGCATAAAAAGTGAGTTAGGGTAGTAGAGCTAAGAGCATGTTGAGCTGGTAAAGAAATATTAGAGAGCTTCAGATGTTGTGGCTTAACTACAGACAAGCTATTCCTGATGGTCTCAGCTGCTCCTTTCGTTTTTTACACACCAACTGTTGTTCAGTCACAGCATGTGGCGCCTCGGGCCGAAAAACAAAACATGCCTCCAAGTGTGTGTTTTCACAGCAAACAGACTTCATGTAACAAGGAGTGTGTCAGAAAGAGCATGAGGTGGTCTAAGGACATGCAGGTCATCCTTTCATGTGACCTAAAGAAAAAAAATACTGAATTGTCTGATTACAGGCTAACAAGCGCAGCGTCCATGTTGTAATTTACACACAGTTAACGTGTGATATCACTCAATCAACACAAGGCTGTTGAACAGGTGTGGCAGTGACACATGGGTCTGCGCAGCTGCAGGGAACAACACTGGCTTCAGTCACAACAGCACAGGGGGCCAGTGAGCAGCTGCTGCACTGCTGAAAACAAAGGAGTGCCTGCCTGACACACACACACACACACACACACACACACACACACACACACACACACACACACACGATCAAAAGTGAGTCCCTGGGCAAAGATCAGGGCAACACAAACTTCTCTTTATGGCCCGACACCAAAGGCGGAGGCATTATTGTTTTTGCCCGTGTCTGCAGTGTTAGCAAAATATGTCATTCATCACTAAATTATTTAAAGTGAAACTCTCAAAGTGAAACTGAATATATATCTACAACTAATTAACCTGTGCAGCCAATCCAACTCAACTTAGAACATCATGGATATAATTCAGTCAGTTTTACACATTGAGCTAAAACTGTGGTAGTCGCTGAGAGAAATTTGCAACAAATACTAACAAATCATGCGATATATCAGAATATCAAGAGATTCCACATAATGTTTTCAAAGCTAGACTCTATTTCTGAACAAAAGATAATCATATAATAGTATAAAACTCTGGCATAAAAGGCAGCGGGTGATATGTATTCCTTCTAGACCTTTAATTTTTTTTCTGAAATTAAAATAGTACCTTATATACAGAAAAAAGGTGCCCTGTGTGTTTATATGTGACCCAGATCAGTGCTCCAGTTCCACAACAAGCCGAGAGGAAACACAGGCTCCAGTGTAGTGGACACAGGTGTGTCCTTGTCCATTTTGAAGCCCTCCTTTGGGGCAGTTCATTTCCTGTCCTGAGCAGGAAGTGGGAAGCAGGGCAGAGCACTGAGCTAGCAGGGGTGACCGTGATGTCACAGCAGGAAATAAAGACAGGATTGTTGAAGGGGGAAGTACAGCCAACAAGTGAACAGGCAAATCAAATGGTAAGATGGTTAAAAATCAATCCATGTCTTCAAGGAGCAGCACAGACACACAGATTAATGCTTGAAGATCAGTTTTACTCATTACTGTGTTGAAGAGTCTGGGAATGCTTACAAAAAAAAACAACACATATAATCCTGAACACACGTCCTCATTTTCTGATCATTTGTAAAACAACTCAAACAGGAGATTTACTGATTAAAGTAAGACCGTGGCATATTAATCCAGTCTCCAAATAAGACGCAGCCTCGGCAGTGACCCCAAGGGTTTCTCTAAGAGCGCTGAGGTAAACCATCAGTCAGCTGATTGATGGTTCGCTACGAAGCCCATCCTCGCTCGGAAGGCACATTAATATTGATCAGTGCATCTCTTTTTGTTCCTAGTCAAGTGCAGATGCTTCCATTCTGGCTCAGTGGGATGTCTGACCTCTTCATTGGGTCAATAAAAAGACACTGTCAAAGCAGACTAAAAGGTAAAGAATGAAAGTAAATATATCAAAACAAAAGGTTGTCCTGAACTATATCAAATGGTGCAGTTAGAGAGGGTTTACTTCTGAAGCCTGACCATATTGGACAAGGGTAGCAATTAAAGTATGTAGTTTCGGTGCAAACGTGAGTGAATCTGCTGCTAGACACAACAAAAGAAGTGAAAGAATGATGGGAGACAGTGAAACACCAGACAAAGTTCACCATTTCCACTCAGGTTTGCAAACTTTTTCTAGAACATGTGTCAACTCTAGTCTAATGGCAACATACTTTACACAACATGTCCAAGCGTAAAGATGCCATTGTTTGCCTATTTTCCATCAATTAGTCTGTTTCCGTAGGTAAAAAAAACTCAAGAGATACTCAACATCTGGTCACAAATTTTGCTTATAATGCCTTTATATATGGACATATTAACCATCAAAATAGTAAACAATAGTTTAAGATTTTATAGAAATAACATATTTGAACATTTAAGGTTTTCTCTTATTTTTAGTATTTGTATTGCATTTGGGGAGTAACATTAAATAAAAACACTTTCATTGAACTGCTTGATACAATTTATTAGCTGTAAAACTTCACTGTTGTGGTTTAATACAATATCTGGGATACTGGATGATTTCTAATAATTACAAATCAATTTGTATACCAGATATTTAGAAAAGATCTATAAACTGAAGGATAAAATCCAACAATATAAAAAACATCTTAGCGGAGACATACACAACCCCCTCACTTAGAGTTTCCCCAAGTGGTAGGGATGTTATTGAGGATAAATCTCAACTCTCACGTGCCTTCAGCTGTTCTCACTCACACATGATGTAGTCTGGTTGTGATTACAGGGAACCCATCTCGACCGTCTCAGTGGGATTTTCCACGCTCTGTGCAGCAAAACTCCTCTGGAAAGAACACATGGTGGGAATTACGGAATAACGCTGTGTCAGGAATGTTCCCACGATGGCCAAGGGGGGAGATCTAATGGAGGTACCACTGATTGGCTAGTTGTCAGTTGGGTTTATTGGTAATAACAGAGGTACATGATGAAAAGCCTTGTGATGGTTTACATTTGGACCTTTTCCTTTTGGGTTGGATCAAAAGTCTTTGTAGTAAAGCATTTTTGAAAATTTAACTGTAAAGAAAAGCTTTTAAAAACTTTATCATTAGCAGAGCTCAAGTACAATGGATTATCCTAATAGAAAAGATTCCACTACCCCCATTTATACGGTTTTGTTCCAATAATCTCTTGATGGGAATTACCTCCGGCAGTGAAAAGGTCAAGCTGGCAAATTGTGCCAGTGACCCTTGCCTCAGCTCCAAAGGGAGGCATTGTGCCAAACAAAAGGGAGCAGGTCATGATTTACTCACTGAGCAGAGTTGTCTTTGAGGCCAAAATAATCAGGAATCACTTGAGAGCAAGGATCAGTTGTGTGGAGTGAGAGATTAACCATGAACTTAGCCTAGAATCTCAGTCAACAGAACCTTGCACTCACTTTCAGAGCTGCTCGGGTATTAGTCAGTGAGATTAGGATAAGTCACACGTGCATGCACACACACCGTTTTGTGAGATTAAGCTTGTAGGTTTGAGTTACTGTCATGGGATTCTGTTTCAAAGAAGGGGAAGGAGGAAACTGTGCCAATTCACTTTTACCAGTGGAAGCACAGTCGCCTTTATTGGCTGGATTCTTTCTGCATTGTAGGTCACTGCAGAGAAACTGTGTCCTCAATAAACCCTGATGTATAAGGAAAACAGGAGCAGTCTGCCAACATGGGGGCTGTTACAGTAGATGCAGAGCACTGGATCAAGGCGTGTGAAAGAGGGCGACCTCCAGACTTTGGCAGAGAATGCGAGGAAAATTGAGGAATGAGCTCCATGTTTCCAAGTCGTCGTATTTCATATGACATCAGCTTCACTAAACAAAATTTTATATGGTCTCTGCTCCGCCATATGTTACCACTTCTCTCCAAACATTTCTCTTCCTAACAGGTGCTCTGCTTTCCTAATTTTTTTTTTCCCTAAAAGCTCGCTCAGTTCTGGGGTCTTCACTGGTAACATCAGAATGTACAGTCTATGTTCTTAGTAATAAGCAGGCAATGTGACAAGAGCGAGCTGCTCCCATTCCCTCATTTCCTTGAGGTTTCACTGCCCACTTAACTACTGCCTGCAGAAGACAAGCTGGGGTGACTTCTCCCACTAACAAATGAGAGAACATCTAGAAGGAGAAAGTGGGCTAAAGTGCATATTAAATTGCAACACAAGTCGTTTCAGCCAATGTTTTTCCAAATCACTGTTAGTTTGCGGCTCGAGCTAAACACTTGAAACAGTTGGAAGATTTTAATAATGTATGTGTGCACCAGATTTTGCTTTTAAGAGTAGGCATGTAGTATTGCAAAACATTTGGATCTAAAATCTGAGGGGATGTTAACTTGAGGAGGACGTCTTCTGCTCATTTACAGTTTATATTTAGGAGGCTTAAAAAAGGATTACGCGGGTTGAGGTAATTGAATAAAACATCGATTTTTCCATTTACCCGAGGTCAAGTTGCAAAGGTAACAGCTACAGAAAGTAAACCCAGACATCCTCCTAGTGTTGTTGTACTCTAGGCCAATCTTTTTGATGGTCTTAGTCTCGTCTCCACCTTTGAACTCTGTCTTGTCTCAGACATAGAGGACTTGGCATTTTATTTCAAGACGAGTCCAGTCCAAAACTATGGAAATGTCACTAAATTGCCTGAATATTTTCCAATTTATTTGTTAAAGGGATCCACAATTAGTTATAGCATTAGACTTTATTTGATAAACATTTATTTTAACTGTAAAATAAAGACTGTAAAAATACTGTAGGCTGTTTAGTTTTGTAAATTTTAAAATATATATTTTTACACGAATGGAGCCATTTCATTTACACGCAAAGCATTCTGGGTAAATTATGATGTGGATAGGTCACCAGTGTGAACGAGCTATATCCACCCTGAAGGTTAATTTTGGACAATATCTGTTGATTGACTCTTTTAAATGAAACCAGAGAGTGTTGACAGAGAGGAGAAGGTAGAAATGACTCAGTCTGCAACTGAAAATATAGATGGAGGACAACAGAGCTGCTTCATGGAAGAAGAACCTCAGCTTAGCCTGTTAGCCTTTGCACTAGCGCAGGCGCTATATTGCCTTATATGTATTAGCTCCGCGCTAGCATGACAAACTAACAAGCTAAACTCCATCCATATTTTAGACCGAGTCACTTTTGTGTTCCCCTCTCTGTCATGTGGATGGAGGACCTCAGTGAGGAGAGGAGAATGTGTAGCGCTGAGCTAATGCATATGTAGTGATAGCGTAGGCGCTAGCGCGAAGGCTAACAGGCTAAGCTGAGGTTCTTCTTCCATGAAGCAGCTCTGTTGTTCTCTATTATTTTCAGTTGCAGGCTGAGTCGTTTTTACCTTCTCCTCTCTGTCAACGTTTTATTTAAAAGAGTCGATCATATATTGTCCAAAATTAACCTTCAGGGTGGATATAGCTCGCTCGCAGCCTCGCACCAAAGACCTGTCAACGTCATCATTTACCCAGAATGCTTTGTGTGTAAATAAAATGGCTCTGTCCATGTTACAATAGATTAAAAAAAATTACTAAACAGCCTACAGTATTTTTACAGTTTTTATTTTACATTTAAAATATATGTTTATCAAATAAAATCCAATGTTACAACTAATCATGGATCCCTTTAAAGTAAAAAGGGGAGGGGAGTTTACCTCAAGCCAGCCTCAACTGGAAATCTGTCCATACATTTTTTTTATTTAATGTAATTTTTGGCTTCTGCTTCATTAAACAGCATGGAGACACTGAGCAAATACCATAATTCCTTCTTTTAA
>JARVGW010000357.1:5456291-5494180 GCA_031762495.1 Anablepsoides rubrolineatus | reverse complement strand
AGGACCTGAGTTTGATACACCTGATCTAGAGTGTAGACAACAAAAAGACAGTGGCAATAATTCTATTTGTAAAAAACTTGTGTGAGAAAGTGATGGTTAAAATGGTTAAAATAGAACATTTAAATTTGTTTAAATCCAGTATTCAAATTATTTGGATCAATATTTAATCATCTTTTCATTGATTTTGGAGTTATCGTGATATATATCGTGTATCGCGATATAGCCAAAAAATATCGGGATAAAAGATTTTCCTCATATCGCCCAGCCCTAATTGTAACCAGAACAAAGAAATGTGATCTAGCACAGCTCTGCTCGGCTTTTAAAGGGAACCGTGTTATTGAGATGAGGACGGCGCTCACTCCTCTTGTCATGTTTACGATGCTCAGTGTCTCCCTTCATGCTGTAGTCCAGTTTCATCAGGATTGGCTCCAAGCCCGTGTACATCCTCTGGATCAGTTCGTGATACACCACCAACGGCCAGAGCAGCACGCTTAGAGCTGGAAATAAGCACAAAACAGGACAGATGGCTGTATAAAAAAAAATTTAAAAGAAATTATTTCAAAGCAATAGAAGATAAATTAAAGACCTAGCATTCCTTAAACGACTGCATATCACCCACCACCTTTTATGCCACATTGTTAGAGATTGTTGAGAAATTAGTGTTTACTTTTTTAAGTGTGTAAATGATTTTCAGCAATGTAATGGGGTTAAATCTCAGCTTCTAATACACCCAATTATCTGTCAATATCTGTAAAAATCACCCACTTATAGTCATGGGTTTATTAAAAAGGTTAGTTAGCTGTGGCAACATTTTGAATCCGCTTGATAGGTCAACCAATACATCGGCCGGACAACATTTTTGGGTGATAGTTGCGTTTTTTCCTTGTATCGTATTGGCCGATACTTTCATGGGTTTGGCCGATCCAAACTTGTTGAGATCATGTGAGCGCATGCATTGCCGCTGTGAGTCTCTTTACTCGATCAAACGTGGCAGAAATGTGTGACAACAGCCAATCAGAATCCACCTTCTCCTGCTCCACTTCAGTTTATAAGTTGTTAAAGAAACGTGGACGGAATTCACTATCAGAATGTAATCCAGTATAAAATGCTGAATCTCACAGAATTTGTTCATTTGGGTGAATTTCTGAGGTATTTTGTCCGCTGCTGCTCCCTGTACCCTTCTGTTATCTGCCAACAGGCAGGCTCCCTGAGCTCCCCTCCAGACACAAAGAGGGAGGAAAGTCAGCCTTGTCCCATTCTAGCTGTTGTTTATCTGGAGAGGAACTTTTCTGAAAATTTTGTCAGCACACGGTGGGCTGGATGTTTAAGAAAATGTGAAGACCGCTTGTCTGAGTCGCATCACAAACAGCAAGCTGAGAGAGACACGCTGCAAACTCATCTTTGAGTTTATCCAAGTTTTTGTTGTGTGTGCAGAATCAGATACTCCTTAAGAAAAAAATGAAAAAGCTTTGTCCGTTGTTTGATAAAGCACTGTAAACAGGAGGGGGCACGGGTGTGGGGGGTTCCTTCCATAACAGAGGTAAAAAAAAAATAGCTTAGTTCCTATCCAATAGGCAAGTGTGAACAAATTGTTACAGTTTGTAAGATTTATGTTTCTTTATGACTTATTTAATGTGAAATTCAAATCTAAAACTTTTATTTTACAAAAAGATAACTTTACTAATGTGAGATTCTATGTTTTAACCATAAGGGATGTTTTTTTTCTTGGTAAATAATTTTCAACACTTTGCAAAAATAATTCAATGTTCTACTGAACCACAGCTATTTGTTATATTAGTGAATGTGAAATAACAGCCTTTTTTTGTTTCTGTAGCTATTTATTTGTTAAATTATTTTTCAGTCACTTTATAAATTACACACTTTTTAGGTTAATAAAATAATTGTTACTGGACGATATGAAAAAGTTAATTGTGATCCATTTTTTTTGCCACATCACCCAGCCCTAATCTTGTTAATATACAAATCAAATAGAAAATGTAGCACTAGATAAAATCTTGAACGTGTTTTTTTTTTTAAAGAAATGGCTGAAAATTAAATCCTGTGTGGCAGCACTTCACTCAGCCTACACCAGACAAGGCTCAGTTAATAAATGTTTCTTCTTTGTTTAAATTGAGACCTGTGTAACATTTGTTATCATTTATATTTTTGTTATGTTAATGGAGGAAGAAAAAGGAGTATCAGCTTCAGGAATCGGCCAAAAATAATCAGCTGCACATATCGGCAAATCGGTTAGACTGATGTCAAAATAATCGGTATCGGCCTTCCAAAACCTGTATCGATTGATCTCTAATCAGCTTGAATCGAAAGTAATCAGTTGTAGATCTACATCCCATGATTACATTTTGTGAGTTTCATTGAAACTCATTCAGTGGTTCACAAACACAAACACATATATGAATAAATAACCATTATTGCCTACAGAGAATAAAAATATCAGTTTAAGATCTCTGTAATCTCAGCACTGCTGTTTTTACTCCCCCCACACACGTTTTCTCTTCTATCCTCATGGGGACTTTTACATTGACTTCAATTAATTTACTGGTCATTTCTATAGCCTAACCCTGACCCCTTACCCTAAACAAAACCCCTGACCCTCCAACGGTATTTCCCCCCAATGGGGACCGGGCTTTTGTCTCCATAAGGAACAGTGGGTCCTCACCAGGCTGTTTGTACCAGGAAAATGGTCAAAAATTATCCCCACCAGGTAACAAACACATGTATGTACACACACACACACACACACACACACACACAGTCTGTCATGACAACCAGACAGCTCAACAGTGTTTCTGCATGTTAATTAGACACAAAATGACTCACCGATAATATACGATATCATGATTCCTGGCACGTAATGTCCAACCACAGCCAGCACGAAGCAGCCGCTGCACATCATCGCACAGAACTGTCCAAACAGAACGTGGCTTTTAGAAACAAAACATCTGCAAGGGTTAACAGCTAGTGGCGGTCAGGTCGTACCTTGCCGTGGTTTCGCCGTTTGTACTGCAGCGTCTCCTGCAGATACAGGCAGCAGGTCAGGTAGCTCTCAGCCAGGTGGTGACTGAGCTCAGGAACACTGAGCAGGCGGTGCTCTGAGCTCATCGTTTCACTGTGTTGGGGAAAAAAGCAAACACAGACGAAAGCGTAGTAAGGATGTAGGATGTCGTGTTTTTGAAGAGACAGTGAAAGACAACACAAATACTTTTATATCTTATTATTTAAACTATGATACAAAATAGAAAAAGCAGCTTGAAAATAAACATTTTAAATTTCTTATGAGCTCACCTTTGTTCAGGCTGAGCCTCTGCATGTTGAACTGCATGAGGGGGAAAAAAGAAAACACACAATTAAATCATGAGCAACATGTGAGTTTAGAGAAACTTTTATCAGATAAAACTACACAGAATATGCTTCCGTTTGTGCACAGAGGCTCAGAAACATAAAGCTACTGTATATAACCACATCTGATATAAGTACACTATGTTCATTCATCTAGCCAAGTCAAACCATTTTTATTACATCATACATTAAAAAAACAACAGATATATCACAAGACAAAGTTATAATGATAAAAACAAACATAACACTGACACATGATATTACAATTATAAACAAAATAATATGCTGTTTTTTAAATATACATTTCCTGTCTGCCAATAAAGTCTGTTCGCAAAATGTCATATTCCACTGAATGGATTTTAATGAAACTCTCGGAAAGTAACCATTAGCTGTAAATCTACGATTGGAATTAACCTAACTCTTAATGGTCATCACAGATAATCAACATTAGCAAACGCAGAAATGTCTACAACTTGGTCTATTTTATAGATTTTGAGCTCAAATTTGGAGTGGTAGTAGCTGAGAGTCATTCCCAACATATTCTTTGAGTGCTATAACATTTTATGAGATCTCACAATATCACCTATGTCCATGTCTTTTGCATGGTTTGATCCAAACAGCAAGAAGTTTGTCCTTTTTTAGGCATAAGATGATTTTAGTGTAAAGCCCTGTCATAAAAAGCAGCAATGCATTCCTTCAATACTAAAAGTTTAACATTTATTTAATTGCAGTACTGGGTTAATTAACCATGCCTGTGAGCAAAGATTACACATTTTGTTTAAACTCTTAATTTAGTGTTTAAATGAGAAATTTAAATATAACGACAACTGCATTATATGTTACATCAGTACTGTAGTTAGAGGTCGATTAATAAGGTGCAAGTCAATGCAGATCTTTAGAAATTATGAATTTTGATTATTTTTAGCAAATGTTTTTGTGAAAACATTTAACAAAATCCAACAATTGTTTGATTTAAATAAATGCATAATTAACAGACCTTAGAGGAACTCGTACACTTTAATATACAGAAGCACATTCTTTATTTTTTTTAAAAATTGACAAACTGAGGGCTACAATGAGCCTGTTGTAGCAGCTGTTGGAGCTTCATTATCCTCAGTATGGACAAAGTGTTTTTTTTCTAAGTGGCCAATATCAGCAGATTTAGATAGGTGCATCTCCAACTTTAATGTTGAGCTAAATTATAAGAATACAACAAGAAGATAAAATAGTTAATTAAGCCTTGATAATCTGAAAAGCTATGTGGCAATTAAGGCTCTAAATTAATTTCAGTCTAAATAGGATGAATTGGGACCCATGTGCAAAGAGTTGCAACATTTAAAACCAGACAACCCGGCCTTTTGCACCACTGATTTGTTTGTTTGAAAGAAGTCAAACTGTCCCTGTAACTGAGCCCACATATTACCAGTAATAACACTGCTGTGATTTACACTGGAGGGCCTGGACTCACCAGTAATGATGGGTAACTTGGGCTTCCATCTTTCCAGCAGCATTAACCCCAGCAGGGACACGCTCAGCAGGAACAGGGGCCGCAGAGAGGCGGAGGACAGAAGCCTGTGGAAACGGACATACATGTAATCATGCCTCTGAATAGACTGGTACGGTTAGCTTTGCCCCTCTGCTTCGTACGAGCCTGACAGCTAGTTAACAAGGCCCGGTCACTCAGCCTAATAAAAACATGTAAATAAGTTAACGAGGGTAACAGCTTTAATACCGGTGTCCAATAATGTATTTACAGGTAAACACAGCGACACATCTCCCTGCTAGCTGATTTTAAACTACAAGCTAGGTTAGCATTAGCTTAAAGACGTGGGATTAGCTAACTTATCTTGACATTTATTCGTAATATCCTCTCTGACACCAAGCAGCGAAGTAAAGACGAGCTTTCAAATAAGTTTTATCATCGATTAAACACAAACTCTTGGGTTACCAGAATAATGTGTTGAGTGTCAGGGCGGCGGAGATGCTGTAGAACGGCCTCTCCCAGACCAGCAGCCGCTGCGCCCAAAGCAGCAGGGGCTCGTACTGCGATAACCAAGCCTGGAGACGCTCCCGCAAGCGGTCGAGCTCCGGGTTCCCGAATCCGCAAGTCTGCTCCGACGTGCCTGCGGTAAACAGGTCCTCCAGGCCGACCGAAGAAGAGGTAACCGAGGGGCGTCCGCTGGCCTCGTCCCCGCTCGCCATGTTTCCCCCACTTTGTTATGGTGTTTAGAGATCACCGTGTATATGGAAAGATCATCGTCACGAAGACGCACTGAAGCAACCCGAAGCTTCCGATTATCTCTTTAAAAATAAAACCGACTAACCTTACTTACTTAATCTTAAATTGTGAAATTTATTTTAAATCATGGATTTTAATTCAAGTTCTGAAAATGTATTAATGTAGGTGCATACTTTGAATCTAAACATTACTATTTTTTTTTACTAGAAAAGAAAATATGACTTTTTCATTACATGTAAAAACAGCATTTTTACTTATTGCTTGGACTTCTAATCAATTTTCCTACTGTATAGCTAAAGGACCACAAGAAAAAAATCGCAATTTTACGCCTTACTGGCAGTAAACTCGTTTTATTTTGAAGGAGGGACAAATTTTTGCTTAACTTCTTTTTAACTTGACGTAACGATGGTGGGCGTAGATGGGCGGACGGATCACCAGGGTCGTCATAAGATAAGAGGAGAAAAGTAGTCACGTGCTTTCTTGTTTACTGTGTAGGGTGAAGCACCACCATGCGGTTAGAGTAGTGTTGATTGAACTTTTGTACTTTTGTTCCTTATTAAATGAAACACTTCAGCAATTGATAAAATAATTTAATAATAAAAAAGAAACATTCTTCGAGTTCATCAAGTGGGGACATTATACAAGGGGGCATAGAAGTCCCAGTAGGGCACAGAGGTCAATTCTCCCTGTCCTTTATTTTGGAAAAACAATGATCATCATGCTGTTTTAAGAACACCTGGGACTTTTTTCTCCACTTATTTAACTTTTGTTTCACTTCTGAAAAACAGATGAAATTCAGACAGGAATCTATTTAAACACAGTCTTTACAAAATGAGGTAATGGGTCAGTCAAGCAGAGGAGCACTATAATAAAAGTAGATGTTTTGCTGCTGACTTCAGATTTATGAGATCACAGGGTGGAGGGTTACAAGGAGTGGGAGATTAAATGTAAGTGGAGCAGAAAAGGGGAACCTCCACCATCCCCTGCTAGGACAAAAGGGCATCAATACCTGCAGGCGTTAAGACCAAAGCCTGCAGCAGATCCGACAGCGAGACAATACCCTTTACCACGTCAGCCCTGTCCACAAGAACCAGCCGGTGGACCTGCATGGAAAAGAAAACTTAGTGATCGTCATTTAACTTGATCTCTTGTTTAAATAAATCTTCTTGTTTAAATAAATCTAAAGCCACACAGGAAAACACCAACCTCAGCTTTGACTATTCGTTCTATAATCACTTCTAAAGTTTCATCAGGATAGCAGGTGATGACGCCTTCAACGTAACACGTGCGACTGCGAATGGCTTCTTGCATTGTTACGTCCAGATTATTATAGGTCTTTTGGGCTGCCAGATTCTACCAGGGAACAAACCCACTTTATGAGAAAGTCAGTAAACAACACAGAGACATGAAAAGATTTAAAAATATAAACAGCTTTTTAATGTGACCAATGGTGGTAGAGGAGACAGAACAATTTTAGTTCTTTAGGACTTAAACATCACTTCGACACCAATAGACCAATTGTAGTTTATTTGCTCCAAACTGATTCATGTTAAACTTTCCTTTAAGATCCTAGATGAGAGTTTTCATAAATATCTTTCAGCTATAAATCTGCTTTCTGAGCTTGTTGAATTTGTTTAATTCAGAAGACGTTTCCATGAAAAAACTGATCTTTTATACGGAAAGACATGACCTTGGCTGTAAATACAAAATGGTCTACTGCAGGGGTCTTCAATGTTTTTTCAGTCTGGGACCCCCAAATTGATGGAGTGCCGTCTAAAATAGGGTCAGGCTGTAAGTGAAGCAGAGTTCAGCTGATGTGCTCACTGAACGTGTGCATTATTGACCGAAATACATTATTTTATGCCTACATATATCAGTTAACATGCTGGAGTCATGTTAATGTGTGTGAATAAAAAAAATGATACCCTCACCACCACCACCACCACCAGGAGTATCTCCACAGACCCAGTAGGGTCACGACCCAAATGGCCTTTGGTCTGTTGGGATTTCTAAAGTTATAGTTAGTTCAATCTATTACAAGAGATAAAACTGCTACTCGTAAATGGATAAAAGTTAATATAATGGTCAAAGAGGCTCTTTGTGAGCAATGTTTGCAGACTCATACAATCAACACTAGGCATCATAAGTCTTGCCAGTTTGTATTTTGTCGGTCAAAAGCTGCAGTCTGGAAACCGCCAACTCATGGGTTGGTATTTAGGACTCAGCTTTGAGTTTGTTATGCTCATAACTCTCAAACCAAATATTTTTGGTCACTTATTGGCATTGTTATGTTCCACAGGGATGTGTCTTCAGTCCAGTTGTTTCCGCTTGGTGAGTGTTACTATTTCTTTGCAGATAACAATACAGGCCAATAAAACCTTTAGCAGCAGCCTTGTTAATCTTACAGCCCAGAATTTGTTCAAATCTCAAAATAACAAGGTTATGGGTCACATTTTATGAATAAAACGATGAAAGGGTTACTCACAATGACATCAAATCTTGAGTATAGTGCCACCACTTTGCCTGAAGAATAAAAAAATAACAATAGCCAGCCATGCTGATAAAAAAATGTGCTTATTGTAACAAGAATACCTTGTTTGTCCACTACTGGGAGAGCCGACACCCGTCTCTCTACAAATATAGACAGAGCATCGTAAAGTGATGCTGTCTGCTGGATTGAGGCAATGTTCCTGAAAGTTCCTATCCCTAGTTCCTGGATCTGCTTTTGGACAAATGCCGGCCTAGGAACCTTTGTCCACTTGAAAAAATACACAAGCATCACACATTAGCTGAAGGTTAGATATGCCCCACGGTGTTAACTTACAGAAAATTAAAACTATAGCTCACAAAGATATGGAGGAACTTGAGGATTCGTTTGTGGGTCAGAATGTGCAGAACGTTTCCAGATTCTGGATCGATGACAGGCAGCCTGTGGATTCTGTACCTCAGTAAAGAGTAGATGGCATCAAAGAGGCTATGGTGGTAGAACAGGTGATACCAGAAGAATTATATTAATAACAATAATTAGCAGGAAAATTTTAATTCACAAAGAGTGACATGTCCTCTCACCTGGCCTCTGGAGAAATGCTGATGAGATACTGACTAGGATTATGCAAGTACACATCTAGACAGAAAAATTAAAATATTAAAATCTCAAATGGAGAATGTTTTGGATCAGTGTGCAGAGTTTAGTTGTAATAATCTGTGCAGATTATTTACTTTGAAATGAATCACCTCTCCATGTTTCAATCTTGTGGTTCTCCAGACCATAAATTTGGACCTTTTTTGAGAGTGAAACACCATACAACAACAACAACAACAACAACAACAAAAGAAAAACAGGTAAAATTAAATAGTGAAGTTCACAAGAGGCATTTCACTTTATGTGGCCTAAATAGTTTAAAGCAGCAGGGGTTCTTAAACGTTTTGGATCTGGGGACCTCATACAAGGGTGAAAAATTTCTAGAGAACCCATTACAAACCCCATGTTTTAAAAATAGTTTACTGTCATTGTACCTCCTAAATGCAATGGAAATATTATCTTTTGTTTGGTTAGTATGTTTATTTTACTAGTGTATTTTTCCTCATATGCATTTTTTTAAATAAATGTCAAATGAAAAAAGAAGTACATTTATTAGAAAAACAAAATTGGGAAAAATGTGCAAAACCATAAAACAAACAAACAAACAACCACAAAAAGAGGTCAAATAGGCATCCATGTGCCCAAACTGATCAAACAACCATGAAGAGGAAGCAAAATGGGTAAAAATAGCACCAAAATGAGCCATACAATAAGAATGAACAGCAAGTAACATCTATGAAGAAAAAAATGCCAACCAAAATCAAGATATACAACCAAAAAAACAACCAATTTTTTTTTTAAATATTCAACTAAAGAGGTAAACCGTTTTTTATGGGAGACAGAAACAGGCAAAACAGAACTATAATTAATATGATTGAACAAAAAGGGCAGACTGTGTTTATGCTCACCATTGGTGACTTGTAATAGCAGTGGAGGATGTTGATAAAATCTGTAATGGTCAACATGCCTGTGACAGAAAGGGATTTAAATCTCTATTTGTTTCAGATCAATAAAAGTGTAAATTCACACCAGGAACACGTCTTACCCACAAACCTCTGCAGCTTGTTGTCCCACAGAGGTGCAGCCCTCAGGCCATTCGCCACCAGAGCAAGAAAGGCCTTTTTCACCTTCAGAGTGCGAAAAAAAAAGTCAATTTGTTTCTATTTCAGTGCCCCAGCCTTTGTAGAAAATGTATTTTAGTTTGAGCTTTTATTTAGATATTATCATTAATAGTTAAAAGGTTGTTCCTACTTGTAATGCTGTGTCAAAAATGACCAGTTTACAGCTGACTGGAATGGCGTCATAGCAGCTGTGATTTTTCATAAAATTCATGTAGACGGTGGCTTCTGCCTCTAGAAGAAACAACAGCTGGTCAATCGTATCGGATGGCCGAACTCTGAGCAACATGTTGGTGATAATATGTTTACATACACTAATCATTAATGTCATTCATTTTGGACTTAAACTGAGTTAAGCTTTTCACTTTCCACGGTGGTCTCGATTTATACGACTTTAAATTGACAGCTCTTCTTGTCAGAACTGGCAACGTTCGCTTAAATCAGTTGTTTTTCTGTCATGAAGTGGACTTTTAAACACGGGCCACAAATCGTTTCAAAAGATTGAGATCATGACTTTACAAAGACTGTTACAAAAAGTGTCCCATTAACCAATCACAAAACAGTTCTGCTGCGTTTGGCATCCAAGTTTCAACCATGTTGATCTGAGAAGAGTTTAAAAGGTACTCCTCCTTTTTCTTTATTAGCTTTATAGGATGCACCAGTATCACAGCATGATGCTATCACCACCAAGCTTGGCATTTGGGTCAGTTGGCTCAGGTTTGACAGGCTCAATTTGACTCCTCCAAACATACATCTTTGTCTCGTCTGACTATAAAACCTTTCTCCAGAGGGCATCTACCTTGATTTAAGAGCTGGAAGGAGTCAGCTTTAGAGCAGAAGAATGTTTTCTTGGTTCTCTAAGTCCACAGAAACATAAAACTATTTCCATTTGAGACAGGCTTGAGGCTCGGTGGAGTTATTCCTGAACATCCTAATTTGTTTTCATCTGAGGGTGACAGCTGAGTATTGATCAGTCCAAAACAGGCTGCCATACAGAAGCAATCAATCCTGATCACCAACAATAAGTTATTAGACCTTGGCCGTGTCGAGGTTAAGGACACTCTGAACCTGTATGCCCACAATAAAGCCAAACTCACGCAACCTATTCTTGTTTTTAATAAAACTACTCCAGTTGGATGTTGTATGGTCATCTCATCCTGAGAAAAGGACGATTTAAACAAGTGATTTAAAAATAATGTTACTAATGACATCCATGAGGGCGATGGGTACAAGGAAATCTTATCCAAGAACTTGAACATATAAACATCTACAAAACATGTTGGCTTAAATCTCTTTCCTCTTTTCTATTTACTTGACTGTGGAGATCTATAAATCAGTGGAAACATACCTTGCTTTTGTGTCTCCAGCTTCATGCACAAACAGGGTGTCTGTAAGGAAAACAGCCCCCTGATGACATTTACACAACAGTTCCTGCAAATCAAACTTATTTCTTTGCTCAAAGCGGTTTGTTCGTTTCACCTGCGGAATACGAGGCTCCATTGTTCTGTGCGTCCATGAAAAAGTTGGTCTTGAACGAAGAGGACCGTTGGGTTTGTTACCCTTTCCCTTTAGGGTCTATATTAGGAGCGCTCCAGGCGGTATGCGGAGGAGCAGGGGAGGGGGGGTAACAGAAGCTGGCCCAGGTTCAAGAGGAGGGACACTGTCTTCTGCCAAAACTAGACATCTGCTCTTTTAAATACCAACGATCTTAACATCGCTGTTTAGGGAAAAACCTTGATTTTAAGGCCATGTCTATTTTACATTAATAGATTTTAACAGAAAAAAAAACACAATTGTTGACCAAAAAAGCTTTTTTTAATTCTGTTTTTCTACACATTTTACACCATGTACAAAATTAAAGATCTTTGTGCTCCAAAGTGTATCAAATACAAATACTTAGGAGTTGTTTGCTTGACGTCTCATGTTGAAACAAATGTATTCCCTTCGTCTGTCGTTTTGCATAAATGGAGACAAATCAAAGTGAGGTGTAACGTGATGTAAAAGGAGCAAAGTGTGCAAATTCCAGAGGGAAACAGTACAGAACAGGGTGGTTAGCTTACAAACTGAACCAGAAAGAGCTGAGACTTAAACAGACCTTGAACATGGAGGATTATGTAACATTTTATCACCAATAATTCAAATAAATGCTTTGATTACAGAAAAAAATTGCTTAATTTCTGTGAAACAAACAGCAACTGCACCATGAAAACCATCTACTTCCTGACACTTTAAGTTAAACTATCAAGGTTAAGTTTTGCCCCCAAAAACGAAAAAGTTCAGTGCTTTTGCAGCATGTTTGACCAAAAAATTTCAAACTGAGTAAACACTATAAAATATTGAAAAACTGAAAACTTTGTCGATAAACTAGTTTATTTCCTCCGTCTTATGAACCCAGATTCCTAGGGAAAAAAAGCTCTCTATAAACATGCTTAACCTTCACACACATTCAAACCTGCCAAACAGCTTTCAGCTTTATTGTTGCTGCTTTAACACTTAAAATAAACTCAGCAGAAAAGACGCTCGTCCTTGTATAACAGACTGAAACTGATAAATCTGAGTGATGATAGTTTTTTATGACAATAAGGAGAACATTTTATAATCTCTGTATACTAAAGAGTTATTTGGAGTCAAAATAAAACGTAATAATCTCAGTTGACTTATATTGCATCATAGAACTACACCCTCTCTGCACCTGCCTGGAGAAAGCACACAGAAACATGACCTGAGGAAGTTATGAGTCATGAAAACGATGCCGGTTCAGTATCCAGACTGGAAATCATCAGGTTCCTAGCCGGGCATTAGCAGAGCTTGGTATTTGTTCGTAGGAAGCAGGAAGTCTGGGCGGCAAGGGCGCAAATTTATAGGTGGGAACAGCCCGAAGGAAGAGTCCAGACTCAGTTCTGCAGCTCCGAAAGGGTTGGAGGACAGCGGCGCGTTAAGACGGTTGTTGAGGGGGTCGTAACTGGGCAGTGCTGAGGCGTTTCGAAGCCTGCATTGAACAGGAGACAGGGTTGCGAGACACTCGGGGCAGACAATGGAGGAAGAAGACCAGGATTGAGGAGTTTCCATTTCAGGATTTCTACGACCCCCTGAAGCAAAAAGGGAAGACAGAAGAGACGTCTGTGCAGACTCTGATGTGGGATTCTGTTTGTGTCGTTGGCCAGTTTCCAGCGAACCCGTCTGATGGTTGAGACTCTTATTGGCCAGAACACAACAGGGTAGGCGGTGGGCTGCGGCAGGGGCTTCTGGGCTGGGATTGGAAGTCTGGATGTGGGGTAAACCGGTCTCGTCTGATGGAAGAACCAGGGACTGGTGACTCCTGGAGAGGCTGAGCTGGTGCAGCACTGCACTGGTAGCAATGATGCCAGCTACACTTGTCAGATAAACCAGGCCAAACATACAGGAAACCTGGGGATAAACAAACATATTTGTATTTAAACTGTTTGTTGTGGGCTTCATTAGCTATGTTCACATGTGCAAAATTCTTTGATAAGAATGAAATGTATTTGAATTAAATCATCTGAATGTATTGTTTATATGGGAACAAAATTAATTAAACCGATTATGGGGGGCCGTGTACATGCACTGGGCTTTTATTCAGAATAAAAGTACTGGCATATGCAGAATTGATAACTTTCCTTTAAAAAAAAAACACAACACAAAAGTTCTACTTCTGTGATAAACATAAACAAATGTTAAAATAAACAAACGCTGAAATAACTCCATGTTCTCACACATTTGACCATCAAGGTGTTCAATAATTTTGAGCTCTTTCAAAGTTTCTGATAGAAATGTTGAATCGCTAACCGACAAATTAGCATCTAGCCAGGCAGAAATACATCAGGTCAGTTTTTCCACAACCAGAATAACATGATCAGATTAAGTGTTAACACACGCACACAGTTTGAATTATCAATGGGTATAAACCACCCCCCTCATTCAAATTACAAATTTATTCCTATCAAGCTGCATCAGATCAGAATATTCTGATTAGTTATGTCCATGTAAACGTAACTATTGTTTGTCTGGTTTTAATTTAAAAGGAACATGTATAAAGTCACAGGAAGTTACTACATCTGAGAAGAACTTAGTGCAAGTATACACTTGTAGTTCCTGTTTTTTTGTTTTTTTACCTTTGCAAAGTGCTGATAGAGGGCCGTTAGGGCTTGACTCCATGAGGACTGCTCCAGCAGCACACACAGGTCAGTATAGGTGAACCACCCTCGTTTCATCCCCTGTCGTTCCGCAATGCTAAAAACAATAAAACCACTAAAATCAGATATTCTGTTTTTACTGCACCCTGTACTGCAGGAGCTCAATGTCAGTTTCACAAACCTGGTTTCCAGCAGGCTCAGTATGTCAAAGAAGTCTTTTGGCTCCGTGAAGAGGCTCCACTCCTTGAAAATGACATAACACAAGGGTTTGGAACAAGAGCTTAAACCAATTACACACTCAGGCAGGCACACACACACACACACACACACACACACACACACGCACGCACGCACGCACGCACACTTACAAGGGCGTTCAAAAAATTCATCTCCAGGTTGTTGACAGTTTGCACATCCAGTTTCCCAGCTGCTCCCCACTCGTCATTGAAAACCTCTTCTTCCTCACCTTCATCGTACAGATACTTGCTGGCAACCATCTAAACAAGATATAGCATGAGTTGGTTTTATACTTTAATGTTAACCTTAGACAAACGTTTTAACGATGCTGTAATAGTTGAAGGTCTGAACACATGCCATCGAAATCAGGAAGAGGTCAGACGAGGAGATTTTTTGCAGGTAATCTGGGTTTCTGTGTCGGAGCCTTTCTACGTAGACCAAAGCCAGCATCATGGCACACGGAGAGATGCAGGCCTCCCTGAACCAGATATAATCATTATTTTTTAAAAGTCAGTTTTAGATACAAGTGTAATAGCTGTATGTAATGCCTAAATTGAATGCACAAATGCTTGACGCAGAACAAACCTTGCAACATGTGCAGCATACTTCTTCTGGAGTTTTCGTATTGGGCTTGGGGCAGACTTCTGGAGGATTTCTACAGCAATATCTGGAATCACAGGAAGCACAAATGTCAACATGTAAGCAATATGTGGCAACAATGGTATATATCTGGTTCAGCAAAACTTAACAAACATGTACTTAACTGAGCATATGTTGTGTTGAGCCTGAAGATTAACTTACCTGTAACAGGGCAAGAGAGGCCATCTAAAGAGACATCTGGGTCCAGGCCATAATAAAGTCTTTTTCTTACTCGCTCAGTCAGTTTTTGGTGTCCAGGAAGAAACTGTAACATTATCTCACATTAGATTTACTTATTTTTAAGTAGACAAAGATTAGCATAGGTTGGGCTAAATGTAGCCTAACACTACAGGCTAACAAAGCAAAGAGTTCTACACTTTTCCTGTAGCAATGCAGCAAAAACAGTACAGAAAAGCCAATAAATGACAGTTAACTAGCATGACAAGTAAACTCACATTTCCGGTCTTATCCAAACAAGAGACATGTTTTATTTAATATCTAGATTTAGTGTTACATTTTGACTTAAGTTCGAGTCAACATAGTGTAGAAGTAAAACACTGCTTTTCTTCTTGACCGTTCCAGGAACCCAATTTGTCATTTCAGCTAATTAGCTTAGCATTTGCTAACGCAGTTTGTTGACCTAGCCTTTTGGTTTTAATACACCAACATACCGTGAACTCCTGGAAGTCCGAAAACTGAAAGGTGTTTTCGTTAAACAACGCCTCGAAATCCATATTTTCTATAGACTAAACATCAGTCCGCCTGAAAAGTGGGAGAGAAGTACGCTTGGCCTGGTCCCCGCCGCGCCAGCTCAGATACCAACACGCCCTGACCCGAAGCGGTGTTGCACCGAAAAGGGTACACACGTGGTGTTAGGAGCACACGTGACGCAGGAAGCACATTTGAAGTATTAAAAATAGTCAAAGTGACAAATACAGATATTTAAAAAAAAAATTATCCAACAATTATTTTAATATGACATACATAGTTTATATGCGTATGTGTTGCTTTAACCAAAATCATGTTTGGTGCAACGACCACATTTTCCGACATAAAAAATACAAAACGAACTGATTTGTAAATGATTGTTTTCCTAAGGGTTCTGAAAAATATACGTTCAATAATCACTTTTTACGTCGACACTATTAGTGAAATAATCTGCCTTTAGATAGTATAAATCTCTGATTTAAATAATCCTGCGACAGGAACTGGAGGGTCACATTTTTCAGTACAACACCAGTGACGACAAGAGGCTCTCCGCTGTTTACTTCCTTATTCGGACATAACGAAGCTCGGACTGCAGAGGGCGCTGTGGATCTCAGTAACACACCGAACGAAAACATTTATCATAAAAAAGTCTTTAAATCCTCTTAAAAATTACACTTAAAACAATTATTTGGTTACTACAAACTGTGATTCTTATGACAAACAAAACAAAACGTTAAAAATATACTATTTACAACTACATGTCAAGTGTTTACAGACATTTTCCTGCATTAAGTCCATATATTTCTGATCCACAACGTGGTCAATTCAAGACAATTAGACTCATACAACTTTCAACTTCAATCACATTTTATGTCAAATTTCTTGATCATTTGTAAGATTACAGTGATCAGGCAAATGAACACACCCGTCTTTACCTTTGTAAATAAATACATTTGTCCCACAACTCAAAACCCGTATTTAAAAAAAAGAAACATCCACAAAAACAATAATATAAAGATCCTGGCTGCTTGAAGTCAACAGCAACACTATATATCACCAAGACAAAATTGTATGCATTTATATTTTAACTTTTTTCTCCAGTTAAAGCTGCACAATAAAAACAATAAATTGATCTAATAACATACTTTAACTTGTTAAAGTAATTGGTAAAAAAAAAGAAAGAAAAGAAAAATAGACAAAATGAGACAAAAATGTTACTTCTTTTTCAATTTAAACATTTCTAATAAAAAAAAAGTTTTTTTGTTTGTTTTTTGGTAATGTCCCCGATAATCAATAAAAAAAAAAGCAGAATTAAGCAGACAGGAAGGAAATGTGTATTTTATAGTTTTGAACATAGTGTTACAACCTCCTCACTTTTAAAGGCACCTTGATTTCTACCTGACCTGACATTGCACATGAACTTAAAGTAACTAAATAAATAATAGTTTCACCTTACTAAATGCTCTATAACTTTTAAATAAAGCATCAATTAAAAAAAAAAAGGATTGTGATTATCCCAACAATAAATACAATCAGTGATGATGGTGGGCTGAAGAGGCGGACGGCGGTTGGAGTTTCTCAGATTTGCGATCTTTGGACTCAGTGTCTGACGAGGAATCGGAGTCTTGGGCCTGCAGCTGCTTCATCCACATATCTGCGTACAGGCCTCTTTTGAGGAGCAGCTCATCGTGGCTAAAGGGAGACAGTACTCATTTTACTCAGAACTCAAAGAAGATGTAGCTTTACTCAGAGCAGCAGGTCAAAAAGAAAAAAAAACAAACACTCACCATCCTCGTTCAGCAATCCGTCCATCGCTGATGACCAGGATCTGGTCTGCTCCGATGATCGTTGACAACCTTCGATGAGAACAAGACAGATCCGTTATTAAAGCAGAGAAAACAAGCTTAAAACAAGCTTAAAAAGGTTCCTGTGCTGAAAGGTTTTACCTGTGAGCTACAACAACTGTGGTACGATTGGTGCAGATTTTAGCCAGAGAGGCCTGGATGTTACGTTCTGTTTGTGTATCCAGTGCAGATGTCGCCTGAAGACAAACTCAGTTATTAAATGACAAAAGAGAGTGTAGGGGAATATTTCTGAAAGCCTTTAAGTTACTGTATTTATTTATGTAAAATGCATTCTCAAGTCCCCATTTATTTTAGCTTAAAAAGCATTTTTTTTTAATCTAATCTTCATGTATAATAGTGTCCTTAATTTCATGATTTTCCAGCCTTTGTGGTCTTTGTACACATCAGTAAAAAGATCAAAGGATGATTGTGTTATCAGATTTTTTAAAATGTTATTTAGCTTTGTAGCAGCATCATAGAAAAAAACCAGAGTTTAGACTAAGAAGAAGACTGCAGTCAGGAGTCAGAGGAGGGAGACTGCTCAAAAGGATCAGACAAGCTGCTCTTCAAATCTGTCATCTTGTTTATTTACCAATCGGCTTCTGGGAGCAGACCGTTTTCAGTAAAATGCAGAAGAACGTGCTATTTTGTGTAAAACAAAGTTCTGACCAATCACATACTGTGAACCACAATCAGCAAGAAAGAGTTCTGACAGGGTTAGGAAAAAAATATGTCCATTTAAAATACGACCCCACGAATTTATGGATGGCCTTTTTGGTTTAATTTTTCATAAATAAATAAACAAATAAATACAGTAAGTTAAAGAAGATAGTTTTGCAATGACAGCAGGTAAAAGAATAAAATAAAATAAAGACCTCATCCAGCAGAATGATCTGAGGTGCTTTGAGGATTGTTCTGGCTATGGCGACCCTCTGCTTCTCTCCTCCACTCAGCTTCAGGCCTCGTTCGCCCACCTGTGTGTCGTAACCTGCCACATAACACACACACACACGTTTTTACAGACGAACAGAAGTTTAAACACACAGAACCCTGATGCTGAGCGTCACAGAGAGACGGTGTCACCTTCAGGGAACCCCATGATTTTATCGTGTATGTCAGCGGCGACGGCAGCCTCCTCCACCTCCTGGTCAGTGGCGGTGTTGCGACCGTAGCGAATGTTTTCCCTGATGATGTCGTTGAAGAGGACGGTATCTTGGGGAACCACGCCGATGTGAGCGCGCAGAGATGCTTGCTTCACCTGCACGGTGACGGCATTAACGTTAGCGAAATATTTCACAAATCCATGAACTGCTAAGTGTTGATTCTTAGACCTACCTCGGAGATGTCCTGGCCATCGATGCGAATGCAGCCCCCCTGAACGTCATAGAAGCGGAACAGCAGTCGAATGATGGTGCTTTTCCCAGAACCAGACGGTCCAACCTGTTTGAAAGGAACAGAAAATAAAACCAGAGACAACATGAGCAGATTACAGGAGCGACGAGAAGCTGAATCTCTTGATTTAAAAGTGGTCGTACCAGTGCAACAGTTTGTCCTGGAGGAACAGTGAAGGAAATGTCCCTGAGGATCTCTTTGCTTTAAAACACAAGACGATGTGAGATTCAGTTCCATTACATACAAACTAACTGTTGTATCAAAATCACTGAAGGCAAACGTGAACAAACCCATTTGTGTAGCTGAAGTAGACGTTCTCAAACTCTATTCTTCCCTGCCTGAAGAGCAGATTTCCTGCATTTACATTATCTTTCACCTGCAAAATAATAATAAATAAAACATTACATATCTGCACACAGACAACACAAAAACACGCTTTAGCTTCATACGTACCTCTTCCTCCTCCTCAAACAGCTGGAACATGCTCTCCATGTCAATGAAGGAATTTTGGATCATTCTACAGTAACAAACAAACAAAACAAGTCATTAGATCAAATCTGAGTTAAGCACATAATTAGTTGGTCAAATTTAAAGTCTCTTCTCTCACCTGTAGTACGTTCCAAACCAGTTCAGAGGGGTGTAGAGTTGGATGATGTAAGTGCCAAAGAGAACAAAGTCTCCAACCTAAGATCAGAGGTTTTTCTTTTAATGGTAATATTTCAGGACATAACATCAAAAAGTTTTGAATTGGGATGGTGTCAGTACCTGAAACTTTCCCTCTGTGACAAAGTAGGCACAGAGCAGGGAGCCGGCCAGCAGACCCGAGCCGATCACCACGTTCTGAGTTTGGTTGAGTAAAGCCAGGGAAGCCTGAGTTTTCCACTCTGAGGACTGGACCAGAAGACAAGAAACATGACGATACGAGTCAAACACTCCCTTCATCGGTCACTAAATGTTCCCTCCACCTCTTTGGACCCTCTTCCACCTGCTCCCTACAGTTCATTGTAAAGGCAAATTAGACACATTTCCACTTATTGTTTTAGAGTGAATCAAGCAGGCTACGCACAGTGTAATTACATCAGGGATACACATCTCAGGACAATGGAGAGACGTCATCAGGAATGTGTTGCTATCAGACAAACTGTAATTATTCTGTCATATCAACTATTGGTGATGATACCTGCTGTACATGTGATGTTCTTGTCATCATATAGCAACTAGATCTGTCATAAGAAACAGATTTTTTTCAGAAAATGACGGTGAGAGCTGAACAACTGCTAACATTTGCTGAAGAAGCTGAAACTAAAGCAGTAAAATGACAGCAAAGTGCAATGAAAGATTAGCCAAGGACTAAAAGTAGTAACGACAGGTAGCATAATGTCAACTTTATTTATAAAGCACTTTAGAAAAACAGCAATCAACTGCACCAATGTGCTATACAGCATTCATAAAACAACTAATAAAAACATTTTGAAGTAAAACAATAAACTAAACAGACAACACATAGAATACAATGTAAACCCTTATAAAAATGCCAGAGAATAAAAAAAAAGAGTTTTCAGAAGAGATTTAAAGTGTTCCAGACTATGATCTAATATTAAATGGTAAGTTGTTCCACAAATCAAGCAGCAAATGCCCAGTCTCCTCTGCTTTTCAGCCTGGTTCTGGGAACGTGTAAAAGCAGTTTATTATTTGACCGAAGTGTTCTAGAAGAGGAATACTCATGCAGAAGATCCTGAAGATAAGCTGGGGCCAAGCCATTTATAGCTTTAAACACCAATAAAAGAATTTTGAATTCAATGCGATAGGAAACTGGCAGCCAATGCAGAGAAGCCAGTACTGGAGTTATATGATCATGTTTTTTGGTTCCAGTTAGAAGTGGAGCTGCAGCATTCTGAATCATTTGGAGACATTGTAAAGAAGATTGGTCCATATTTTTGTATAATGAGTTACAGTAATCTAAGCCTGTAGTAATGAATGCATAAATAAGCTTCTCAAAATCTTTGATACAAAACTAGATTTTACCTTTGTTAGAAGGCACAGATGAAAAAAAGCTTGATTTCACAATAGAGCTCACCTGCTTATCCAATGTCAAACAACTGTCAAATATTACACCAAGATTCTTAACAGAAGACTGATAAAAAGGGGCTTAGGAACCAAGATCAGGTTTGCTGATAAGGCTCTTTTGCCCAAAAAGTATAACTTGCATTACTATTAAAATTTTTGTAAATAAAGTTAAATATTTTAAAAAAGTATAAAATTACAAAAAAAAAGTCCAAGCACCTTTCTCCTGAATGAGCCAAACACTTTAAATAGTTAAAACAGCAGAAGTTAGCCTGCAAAAGATGCACAGTAATATAAAAAGGAGGAAAACCATATAAATGCTCAATCAGCATCTGTCATCACAGAAATGCTGACTCACTTCCACACAGCTTTGTGTAAACTTAACCATAAAGTAGAGGAGACAATCTGAGCCTAATGATAAATAAATCTCTCTGATTTACCTGATACTTCAAGATGGAGTCCTCAAAACGTCCGACCTCATAAACCTCTGCATTGTAGTATTTTACCTGTTAAAGAGGAAATAAAGGAAGACTTGTTATGTTTTTAAGGACACCTTAACTAAAAAAATATGATATATATATTCATTATGTTTGCTTTTCTTTCTTGTAGGGCAGCATATTAAAGTAACTACGGTATCATGATGCCCGTCACACTCTGTGTGTTTTAACATTTTAGCCACTATTATCTAAACCAAAGGTGTCCAAATCTGGTCCTTGAGGCCCACCATCCTGCCTGTTTCAGAGCTTTCTCTGCTCCAACACACCTGATTTGAATAAATAGGTGATTAACAGGCTTCTGCAAACTTAAAGAGGTGATTCAGTCACTGAATCAGGTGTGTTGGAGCAAAGAAATAAGTAAAACATGCAGGATAGAGGTCCTCGAGGACCAGGATCGAACAACCCTGATCTACATGGATTCTAAGAGTCCAACTAACCAACTTTAAATTATTTGCAATAAAGTGAGGCAAATCTCCACAAATGTTTGCGATTCTGCAGTCAAATGTTCCAAGAATATTTAATGGTTTCATAAATCAGGACAAAACACGAGGAACCTGAGGTAAACCCATTCATGAACAAGAACTGATAACATCTCACTCTGGCCTCTTTAACAAACCCAGAACTGAACGCAGGAGCAGAGTGTGAAAACAAACACTTTAGCCATCTGTAGAACCAATGGAATGCATTTCATAAACCTTTATCAGTGTTTGCCATCACCCAGGAATTTGGGGCCATTCTTAACGACATAGAATCAGTTCACTGAGATTTGCAGGTAATAGCTTGTCTCTAAGGTCCAGCAACAGCATTTTATTGGGGTTGACATCTGAAATTTGAATCAGCTTGAGTTTTTTTTTCTCATTCAGCCACTCAGTTGTAGCCTGGCCCTTGCCTTCTTACGCAGTTCCACTCAATTCTAGTTTCTCTTCACTGCTCCGTCTGGGATTTCTCCCATAGACGAGGATTTCTTCGGGAGCATATTTTCCAGGTCAATCAGAGAACAGAACATCAATTTTCTGCGCAGTGTCTGCTAGTTAGTTTAGCAAACGGCAGTGGAGGAAGTGAATGAAGCCAGTCCATGTTGATAAGGCTTCTAAATTAAATTAAAGCAGCAGCTCTCATTTACAGTCGTCTCGGTACTTCTCTCCTCTCAGTAGGGTTGTTTATAGGGTTGGGCATCGAGAATCGAGTATCAATTGGAACCGGGACTAATGTTTCAATTCTCCCGGAATCGTTCGTACTTAAATTTCGATGCTTAGTTTCAATACCCAGTCCACCAACTGGAAGAATAAGCCGCCCAACAACAACAAAGAAAAAAACCCAGGTGAGCCGCTGAACACCAATTTGAGTTGGTTTTCAGACTCAAATTGTCAAATTAAGTGAAATAATCTGCCAGTGCAGTAAGACAACTGTGCTTGGTAAGACTTGAAATAAGGAACACATTTCCAGTCTAACAAGATTAATAATCAAACACATTCTGCTCTTGCTTAGTATATCATCTCAAAACAAGATGAAAAATATTATTTGGCTGGCTATAAGTGTACCTTGTTTACCTCATTTAAACTATGTAAATGTTTTTGACCCTGCCTCTAAAAAGAATCGAAACCGGGAATTGTTAGGAATAGTGGAATTCAAACGAGGAACCGGAATCGTTCAAATTCAAACGATGCCCAACCCTAGTTGTTTACAGAGCACGTGATTACTGGTTAGCTTTTTAGCTTAGCCTCCTTCACAGTGGAGCTGGCACACATACAAAACAAAGTAAAGTAAAGAACAAGGGTCTGGTTTTTACCAGGCTAACTCAGTTGTAGATTTTCTGTCTCTGCACTATTTGGCCAAAAATGAATAGTTGGATATTTGACTCCTGATTTGTGTATTTAAAGGACTTAATGAATAATTCAACAACTGCAAAATTGAAGCCCAAATCATCACCCTTCAAACAACCGTGCCTCCTATGAATTAGGACAAAATAAAGAGTAAAGTAAGACGTGTGTTCTTGTGTCATTTTAGATGCAGTTTGTTCTCCTAAGAAACAAGAGGTTTTCTTCAGGCAATCCATGTGAACAACTTAAACTTGTCTTGACTGTTTTTCTAATTTTACTGTCGTGAAAGTTGACATTTAACTTGCAAACTGAGTCTAAAATGTAGCTCTCTGGTTTTATGTGATTTTTGACAGCATTGTTAGGGTCCTGATTAGTCAAACTTGGAGTCAGAAAGTAAAAAGTTGGACAAACCGTCTCAAAGTTTAACAAGGAGTCCACAGCTCTGGACTTGGCAGCGTTGTCCTGCAGATTCATGTCTCGTCTGTACTTGGTTCTCCACTCTGTGATTATGATGGTCAGCGCTAAAGGGGCAACAATAAGCCATCAGGACACTTTTATCATGTTTACGGTCATCGTTCAGGTTGAAGATCACCACGTACTTAGATACACAGTCATGCAGATGAAGATAATGAGGCCAAACCAGGCGTTGAAATTTGTGCTGAAGTAGATGATGGAAATGACGATATCAGCGATGGTTGGAAAGATGCTGAACACTATGTAGCTGTAAAGAAAACAAAAACAGAAATTTATAATAATTTTATGATTAACTGGAAAATGAGAGCGAACACACACCCTGGTGGTAATAAAACACAAGATAAAACACGTAAATTTGTTGATTAGCTCCAGTACGGAGCTCTTTTTCCATCATTAAAGGAACAAATGAATCCGTGTGATGTTGTACCTGAGCAGGCTGTTGATGGAGGACGTTCCGCGGTCGATGCTTCTCAGCACGTCGCCCGTTTTGCGACCCAGATGCCAGCGCAGAGACAGGGCATGCAGATGGGCAAACAGGCGAACTTGAACAACGCGATTGGTGAACTGCTGCACCCGGATCCAGAGGAAACTGCGCAAATTACTGACAAACCCAGAAGAACCTAAAGAAAAGACAACAAAACAAAATACATCATACTGCATTATGGCACGAAAGGCAGTGGGTGTTAAGTATTCATTTAAAATATGCTGGGTTTTATTTAGTGGTCACATTTACCTGCACCTCCACCCTGCAGGAACTTGAGCACAACATAAACGCCCACTGTAACAGATACTGTGTTCCAGCTGGAGCCACCGGTCAGATCATTCACTGTAAGAGAAATAAACACGTAATTGTTACACTTTTAAGGCTAAAACTATTCCTGAAATAATTTGAGTATATCAATTACTAAAAATCCTTGAGGTAAACGTACCAGCAGGTATATTTTGGCTAATGTTACATGTACTGACTGATCATAGCAGCTACCTGGCCTATTTTACTTACCCAATTTCTAACATTAAAAAAATAATAAAAAAAATCACATTCTAAATTCCAATGAACAAAAACAAATTTAAAGCATTTAAATTATCTGTGATGGTTAAAAATGATTCAGTGACAGAGTGCTTTTAGTTAATGCACCCTCAAACCCCACTCACATAAATATAAACAATTGAACTTAAAATGCAGAAACTGACAATTTGTTTTAATGCGACTAATCGATTACTAAAATAATCATTAGCTGCAGCCCTAAACACTTTTCTATACTGAGACAGGCTTGTTTAAACTGCAGAAAAGGCTTCACTCACCAATATTTTTGTAGTAGATGGGTACAAAGACGTTAACAGTCCTCTCGACGCCCAGCAGTCCCAAACAAAACAAGACCAGCAGCTGGAGGAAGATGTTGCCTCGCGGCCACATGTAGGGCAGGAGCAGGCGGACCTTGTTCCTGAACCCCTGCCAGGTGGACTGGTTCTCCTCCGTCCTTCCCAACAAGTTCTGACACAGAAAAACACATTCAACGTCATACATCAGTAGAATAAAAGGACGTACTCCAGCAGGAAAATGTTGCCAGACAAGAATGTCACGTGTTTGTACTGTTGTGAGTTTGTGCAGGCTTAACTAATTGGAAACAGTGTAAACAGACTGATGTGAGCTATTAGCGCGTCGCTACCTGGCCACCATTTTCCACATCTCGCTCGTCTTCATTTATCAGCAGCATGTAGGGTTTTCGAGGCAGGCCGGGAGCTCGGAGACCGATGAAGAAGAGCAGACCGGCGCCGATGTAGCGCATCAGCCACAGGCCAAACTGCACCTGAGGGATTTACAGACGGTTAAAGGCAGATCGATATGGACATGAACAGCAATTTAATATTCATAAAGCAGCTGTGTAACTGTAAACAACCTCGCTCATATCTGTCTTCAGTGCTTGCTTTAAAACTAATTAAAATGTCACTTTCTGAACAAAAAATGCACGTCTTGTCAAATGGAGAAACAAAAACATAATAAAACGAAGTCATGCTTGAAGTCTTTAGTCAAAACGTTGTACTTCCTTCCTCTGACTCAGCAGCGGAGCACTAATTTTCCTACAACGCCTGCAAGTGATGTATAGACTGATCAGCAGTGACTCAGCAAAAAACACATGTTGGGCTCTTGTCTGGTTCTTAGCTGCATTTCAAGGCATAGTTTAATGAGGAGTGGCTCACAAAACACAATGTTGACAAACTAACCTTTGGTCTAATAGAGACAATAAAAGCTGCTTTATGACAGTCCTGGATTAACCACAAACAATAGAAGCGATCATTGCTGAGGGTGTCACTGAGGGTTTTAAAACAGGTTGACAAAATATGTTTATAAATCCAGCGTTATGGCTCACAAGATTTACCCTTTTTAATTTGTTACCCCCAAAACAATGATCCTCACCTGCTGCTGGTTGTTCTCCAGCCCCCACCACCAGTGAGGACTGTACCAGGAGATGAAGGCCAAGTTCTCTGCTGAGAAAGCCACGGCCCAGAACACCAGCAGGACAGCACTGTGTCCCCTGGTCCGGTCCATCAAGAGGACCCTCCGTCTCTCCACCCTGAGCAGGGCCAAGGCCCAGGCCCATCCCAGAGTGGAGAAGCAGCCGTACAGCACCACGTAGCCCGGGAGCTCTCCTGCGCCGACAGCCTGCCACACCATCCCACCCAGGAACTGCAGCAGGAGGAGGACGGTGAGGGCCAGCTGGAAACCGTAGAGGCGGGAGCGCGGGATGAACTTGGGCTCCATCACCGTGCCGAACTTCTGGTAGAAGACGCAGTGGAGGGTGCCGAGGAGGAAGGAGATGCTGAGCAGGATGGTGGGGACCAGGGTGAAGTAGAAGCAGGGGGAGAGGCCACCATCCAGCCAGGTGTGGGAGATGGAGGCGTTCACCTCACAGTAGCTCTGGATGAGCATGGCTGCAGCTGAGGAACAACTTTATCAGAAACAGCTCCACATTCAGACAGTCACAACACAAATGACTTGTTTACATCCTTCCAAAGAGTCAGACTTTCTAGTAATATTTTAAAGAGGTTTTAATCAACATCTCTTCAGGCTTTCAGAAGCTTTGTCAAAGTTTCACAACATGCTGTGTCATGCTCGGTCCTTACAGCTGACCATGACACAGCACTTTAGCTGTTCGCTCTTTAGGATGAGCAAAGTGAAATACATAAGAAAATACTTTTAAAGAAGGTTATCTAAAGCAGATAAACAGATCTTTAAAAAATTTAGAAGACATGTTGTTATAAACTTTTGAACAGTCTTGTACATGTTAAAAAGACTTTGACTACAATAGCAAAAGAAAGCGAAGTAATATCCTTTATTAACAAAGCTTTTAAACAGTAAAACCCTGCCTGTGAACAATATTTTGCTGCTGGAACTGAGCACGAAACGTAAACTCTAAACAACAATAAAAGACAAGCATATATCACCGTTTTGATGTTTTTAAAAGACATTTGACATAAGAAACCGACTGTGCTGTGTGGTTACCTTTGCAGGTGAAGAAGGTTCTCGTTAAATGGAATCGCTCCACTCAAGCTAGCGACCCGGCTTATTTCGTCACCACTTCTCTGACTCGAACCGTCGCCTTATAACCAGAAGCTAAGATGTATGTATCTGCATATCGTTATTTATTGTTTCCCTCTCAGCAGTTGTGCCCGCCTCTGCTCCCAAAAACTGATGTCCTTGTGGCGTGAAAAAACAGCGATCCATGACTCGGCAATCGACGCTTACGCAACGTGGGCTGCGCAGGTTGAACGTCAGCGCCCCCAAGTGGGAAAAGCCGGAACTGACGCAAAAAAAAAAAAAAATAATGAAGAAAATGACTAAAGAGTATTAAAAGCACAATTACATTGTAAAAGAACATATTAAGATGAAAATGTATTTATAGCACTATATGAACCGCTTTGAGATGCTGAAAGGTGAATGTGTTGTTTTAATGTTTTATCTGTAATGTGATTTCCTATATGTAATTTGTCTTTTTTAAATTGACCCCAGGAAGAGTAGCTGATGCAGCATAATAATAAAAACAAACAAACAAACAAACAAAAAAACAAAAACAAAGTAGAAGTAGATGCAATAAGTTTATTGAAAAATAATTACTTAAATAAAGTACAGATAACCAAAAGTTATACTTAAGTAAAGTAACAAATTGTTTGTACTTTGTTACTTTACAAGTCATTCAACTAAAATCCATTCAGTGGCTAAATTTGAAAACAGACAGACACACTAACACATGCACACATGTGCAAAAACATTACTGCCACATATCATGTTTAGGCACCAGGTGTTAAAGCTGAAATAAACTGAATGCAAGTCTAGTACGACAATTAAAAGCAAAAACAGCAACAATCAAACCCAGTAATGTCTTACATTTCTTTACAGACTTCTAGTATTTTCATCACTTATTCCCACATCACATAATATGCTGGCTTCAAATGATCTAATTTAGTCTGATCCAGCTTTTATAATAGTAGCTTTAAAAACACTGTAGTTTTTTTTCTAGAAAAGATTGCAATGTTGCCAAATGGCCGCTAGATGGCACCAAATACAAACATATATTTACAAAAGTTGTGAACTCTGACTACTTTTATTGTTGTTTTTATAAAATCTTTATGAGTAAAACTATACAGGTGGAAAAGGAAAAACAGCTCTTATATGTGTCACATAATCACAGCTTATTAATAACATGTGACAGCTCCATAAAAGCCCCTGACTGACTGATGATATTGTCCAGTAGCAACCGTGCATCGCTTCCATTAAAAGGGGTAATTTTCAACTCAGGGACTCACAAAAAAAAAACATCATCTTGTGGTGATGAGAGGGTTTTAAGCTAAGCGCCTTTCCATTCAAACTGTAAATTCAGGGTTTAGGAAGAAGAGGAGAAGAGACTCAAAAGCCACCTGTCAAATCTGTCCTCTCTCTGAGGATGAATAAATTACTCTTCAGAAAAAGTGGATTTATTTGTCGGTATATGAGGGAAAAAAACATCCTGATGTTGAGTGTAAAGAAGAAGAAATGAAAGAGCTTGTGATGTGTTGTGTGGGCTCACACACAAAACACAGGCGAGGAAGAAAAAAAAAGGAGCTAAATCTTATCATTTAGAGCCTTCACAAAGAGAATAAAGAGCTGCTAATCTGCTTCATCTCCCCCGGTTCCTTTATGAGAGTGGAAATGGACCCTCTGTCCACCCGGCCGCTCGTCACCCCGCTCTTTTGTCCATCTCTGGATGTGACGGCCTGCCCATCAAAAACCTCATCTCTCTCCTCTTTTGTGGAGCCCTTTCTCTTCCAGCATGGGCCGAGGCCCCTGTAAGTCCTTTAGGTGTGTCTCATTCTCCTTCTTTTGTTTGCCTGAAGCTGCCTGACACATATGGATGATGAGAGGTGGGCAGCGGGGGGAAGAGAAGATGGATGGATGTGCCGATCTGAGCCGTTGATTTAGTGAGAAAGGAATATTGGTGGCGTTAGGAGTGCTACATCCAATCTTATTAGTGCTGAGGGCGATCGATGGAGCTTTCGATTCTGCTGAATGGAGTTTTCACTGAAAGACGCGGCTCTGGGAGCTCAGACGACTGCTTCTGCCTTTAATACTCCAACTGAAGGATGGAGCAACTCAGCTTCCATGTCAGATGCTTTTGAATTCCAGATTATCTGCTGGAGATAGTTTGTTAGACCTGACACTTGTCCTCCACTTGTTCCCTTTAAGATCTGCTGCCACGGTCAGTTACAAGAACTAAACTGAAAAATTGTGAAAAACAAAAGCCAAAGTCACAAGAGTTACTGACAAAAAACCTTCATTAGGCTTAAAGAGTTACTGATCAGGACCTTCTTAAGAGATTACAAGAAAGTCTGGCTTCCTGGAAGCAAAATATAACAAAGTTATGAGTTTAAAACTTTTAGCATGCAATATGTGGATTCAATCACATTTTTCAATATCTAGACCTCAGGTGGAGGAGTTCAAGTATCTGCAGGAGGTGGATCGATCAGATCAGGGTCACATCATCAGTAATGAGGGTGTTGCTTCAGTCGGTTGTGATGAAAAAAGAGTTGAGTCGAAAGCCAAATTGCTCAATTTATTGCTCTGTCTACGTTTCAACCCTCACCTGTGGTCGTGAGGTCCTGGATAAAAGCAGCTGAAGTGAGCTTCCTTCAAAGGGTGGCCGGGCTCGATCCAGGGGGAGCTCAGAGCTGCTGCTCCTCTGCATCGAAAGGAGTCAGTTGAGGGGGTTCCTTAACAGTCTGTGTTCCACCGGTGGGCTGAAATGGTGTGGTTTCTTTAAACATTTACAGACGCTACCGGGGCCTTTTTTTTAGAATGTGTCAGACAACCTTTAGCTTGACACCCTTACAAAAAATGTAAAATGTCGAAAGACTTTTAAGGAATTTCAAGGACGACTGTTAAGGGGTTAAGATATCTCCTGGACGCCTCCCTTTGGAGGGTTTCAGGCATGTCCCACTGGTATAATCCTCTGGGTAAGACCCAGAACTCACTGAAGGGAGTGGGGAAGTGCCGCTGGAGAGACGGATGTCAGAGTTTCTCTCCTGGACCTGTTGCCTGTGAGACCTGACAACAGCTAAGTGGTCTCCTAAATATAGATTAAGACTCTTTATAATGAAATCAAACATAAAATCGTTATTCTGAACTATATTAAACGTAATGCATAATCTGAGTTTCCAAAACTTTTGGATTTCTCCATCCCAAAAAGCTCTTCCTCCATGAATGTTATATTGTTGATATTTTCTGTCGTTTTGGCTGTTTCAGTGGGCAAACAGCTACTTCATGCTACTTTAAGGTAAACAGATTGTGATTGTGTATTTGGAAAACTGGACCCCTGTTAATACATTTAAATAACTTAAGAGGCACTGTGGAAATGTGTACTGACTGTAATCTTGTGAATAAACTAAACTAAAGAATAGCTGAAAGCTGTTCACTAATTCATATCTTAAGGACACATTAACCATCAATAGGAGAAAATCATTACGCAGATTTTCTCGTCTTCATAAAATTTCAATGAATATCTTTAATTTCTAAGGCTCAGACACATTTTCTGTGAATCCATCTTTTACATTTTTAATACTTCAGAGGTTTTGAAAGAATAATAAGTCTCTCAGTAAAAAGCCAAAAACCTTAAAACAACAGTTTAGACCTTGTGAAACAGGGTTGTGTGGAAACATGAACAGTTAATATCTTACCTGTTGTAGATAGCTCTGTAGCCCTCTAAGGTCTGGGGTCTAAATGGCCATTTTGGCTAATTTTGAATTTACTTATATTTTCATCTTATAAACTTATTTACTTTGCCTTGTTTGATTACATTATTATCAGCACAACCAAAATGTTGACTGTCTCAAAACACTCTCTTACATTCTCCACAAGCGTACAGACAAACCTTTTTCATTGGTTGCTTTGGAAATATGGTGCATTTCAGGAAATCAGAAAAATGGGTGTCATGTTGCATTCAAGCACTTCCTGGTCACAAAACGTTCACTGAATGCGCAAAGGCATAAAAAAAATGCTCACAAAATTATCATAAATCTGGTTTTATTTGGAAGTAAATAAAAAAACAAAAACAATATAAAAACACTATTTTATAGAGTTTGAAGTCTGTGCTGTCCAACCCAGTTGAAATGAGCACTCAGCATGCTTCCATTTTTATTGCATTAGCCCTTAAAGGTGTCATGTTGATGTCCATTCTGAAGTGGGATTGGACCTTAAAGGGTTAAAGGATCTCAGGCACGATGGGCTGAGATAAAGCTAGCTATTAAGCTAGCTTTACTCACTGATGTCAAAGTCCAGCAAAAAATGTGATCTCCACAATTTTGTTTTGTATTATGCATCAGTGTGTACCAGGGCAGCTGTGGCTACAATGTAGTTTGCCAGCATCAGTGTGTGAATGTGTGTGTGCATGGGTGAATGTCTGTTAGTGTAAAGTGCTTTGGGGTCCGGAGGGACTTACCATTTACCATTTATGTACAACCCTAACTCTATCTTGATCTTAACCTTCACTAACAGGTGGAAACGGACACTAGCATTAGCAGCTATCTGTAGCATTTGTACATTGCATCAAAGGTTAGATGATAGGGTAGGGGTAAGGTAGAAAATGACCAGCTGAAGTTAAGTTAAAGTTCGTGCATAATCCAAATAACTGCAGGATTTCCTTTGACAGTGAGTAAAAATGACCTTTTTGGGTTTGCATCAACTGGAAAAAGCCGGAGAATGTAGCCTTTTTAAAGCCTGTGGTACCTCCAGCAGGAATGTCATCAACTTTCTGCCAGAACAATCATGTGATGTGAAACTGACCATTATGTAAAGATGAATAAAATACTGTACACATGAACAGCTTTGGAAAATGTTGAGATTTGAGCTGTTTCAGGACAACAAGGATCTGTTTTTGATCTTAGCCGTTAGCTCGTCAATCCAGTCATCTGCAATGCTATTTCTCCAAACTGAGTTTGTTCAAAGAGCTATTATCTACAAAAAGTAAACCTTAATTGTTTGTTACTTTTCCCACAAAACTTTACTCAAGCAATACTTTCCGGCTCTATGTGAAGCAATACCTTCAGTTTGGCTCACAGTACTGTTGGACCCTTCCAGCCCATCAACATTAACTCAACCACTTGTCCTACTGTGAAAAAAAACACAGCGCCGGAGATAAGATCTGCTGTCGACTCGCTCTTGACAAACACAAAGGTTCTCTCTCCTCTGCGACTGAAGTGAACCCTCGCTTCAGTCAGAGACACACACACACACACACACACACACACACACACACACACACACACACACACAGAGGCTGAAGTGACTGAGGTAGAGAGGCCTCAGAAGCTGAAAGTAGCAGAAAAAGGAGATTGGGATAAAACATACAGCGTGTTTAAGATAACGCGGTTAAAGGAACCAGTCTGAGCCTCTGTAGCAACACTGTAGATTTTATCACGGATAAGGAGACAAAGAAGTGTTGTTAGAAGTGCTGAACTAACCTGTCTACACACTGCAGGTACAATGAACTTAAAAACTAAAAGTACTTTTCTCACACATGGACGCCAACCTTAGCACAGTTAAAACCTGTAAAGACTTGACATCTGGAGCTGCTCCTCTTCAACTTTTTACCATTTGGGTTATAAATATGTCACCTCCTGTGAGAAATATTATGCAGATTAACAAAAACTTAATGAAACTGGTCCTTGGGCCTTTCATTCGCTCAGACCTCAGGGCAGACATGCACTACTGCACACAGCTTTATGGTGAACAGTAAAATTACAGAGAGTTTTAAAGGAGAACAGCTCCAGCAGACAAAATGATAGATTTAATACAAAAAAATAAATGTGCTTTTTACAAACCTAGAAAAATCTCTCTCCTGACTATAGCGACATGAAAAGAAGAAAAAACAACCGTATTGATTTTTTTGGGGAAATTATACAAACAATGACCTTAGTTTGAAGTTGAATTCTGACAGAACAGATGAGCTAATGGCTAGTCTGAGCGGGTCAAAGACCAGAGTGAACTGCTGCTGTTTTAACTCAACTCTCTCACAATTGAACGTTTTATAGAAAATAAATGCTGAAGACATTTTAAAATACATTTATGAATAATTTTAACTTTACATTATCCTGGCAGAAATATAAAGATGAAATTTTGGCTCTTTGAGGGGATGTTGTGCATGGGTTTAGTTTGGAACAGTTAGTCACGTATTGAGCACCTGGCCACTTTTTAATTATGTTGTCACCTGTAATCAAATCTACCTGCAGGTACAACTAAAGCTGACTGACTGACTAATTGTTGTGAGGTACAACTCAAGGCTGTACCCCGTTACTTTGCCTGTTCTTTGCTTCAGGAACAGAAAAGGGGGACCCTGTGTGTTTGTATGCATCTCCATCTTTTACCTCTTATCCATAGTCAGGTTGTGGAGGCAACAGGTCCAGGAGAGAAACCCAGACTTTCCTCCATCACAGAGACACTTTCCAGCTCGTCCTGGGGGACGAGGCATTCCCAGGCCAGAGAGGGAACATAATCCCTCCAGCAGGTCCTGGGTCTGGGCCTCTTACTAGTGGGATGTGCCTGGACCATCTCTGGAGGCATCCTAATCAGATGATCCACCTCAACTAAATCTTTCAATGTGGAGGAGCAGCAGCTCTATTCTGAGCTCCCTCTGGATGACGGAGCTCCTCACCCTGTTTCTAAGGCTGAGCCCGGCCCCCCTACGAAGGAAGCTCATTTCAGCTGCTTGTATCCAGGATCTCGCTCTTTTGGTCATGATTCATGCCTCATGACCACAGGTGAGGGTTGGAACATAGACAGACCAGTAAATAAAGATGTTTCAACTCTTTCTTCACCAAATGATCGAAACAATCAAGTAGGGGTCTCTGCAGTACGTGTTGTCCTGTGGGTGGAGATGGCTCTAATCATGATTGGTGAAGTTGGTGTGTGGGCCTAACTGTGATTGTTTGGATTGACCTGTCTTGTGGGGCAACTTAAAAGAAGAAGTAATGATAATAGTAAAATAATATGACTTATTCACTTATATAGTTTAAAACAGAACAATGTCTCAAATAAAAATTATTGTGAACATGTAAACACAATTTATTGGCTTCAAATTTCATGCGACTAGCACCTTCCTGTCTCAAGTTAGAACTAATATTAATCTTTATATTTAAAAATCAATGGTGTTTCCTGCCCAACTTGACCAAGCTTCTGCCCCCAGGTTCTTCAAAGCCCACCATCAATCTGATCAATCATGTCTTGGGCCAAATCCTTCTACAAAACAAGAAACGCCTACTTTCAGACTGCAGAAACCCACTTCTCAAAGCAACGCCCTCATCACTGAGGTTGAGAGCCCAATCCATCGACCCATCACTTCCATCACCCGTAAAAAAGACACCCAGATACATAAACTCCTCAAACTGAGGCAAATGATTCTGATTGTTCATAAACATCACCTCTCTTACAAACATCATAATGTCCTCACTTTGTTTGCAGCTCTGTTGTGTTTTACTAGTAAGTTTTAGAGGTATGATGTGAATTAAGTTCTGGTTCAGGTTATGGTTAGCTATAGACCGGTAATGGATAAATTTAGGGAAAATGTCTGTGTTAGGCATAAATACAGTTACAAAAATGAATGGAAGTCAATACAATGTCTGCAGTTTGATGCAAATACAAGGATGTGTGTGTGTGTGTGTGTGTGTGTGTGTGTGTGTGTGTGTGTGTGTGTGTGTGTGTGTGTATTCCCTATGTTGTGGGACAGTTTTTTTGGCATATGCACCTATACTTGTGGGCACATAAAGCTACTTATGGGGGCCTGAATCTAGTCCCCATGAGGGGAAATGCTGTTGGTGAGTCAGGGCTTAAGTTTAGGGCTAAGGTGCAGTTTAGGTTAGTTTTAGGGTCAGTGAGGTTAGGGTTAGGGTTGGTGGTCAGGGTTAGGCTGTAGAAATGAATGAAAGTCAATGCCAGGTCCCCATAAATATAGCTGCACTAGACTGTGCGTGTGTGAGTGTGCATGTTTGGAAGGTGTCAGCACCACTGCCAGTGATGAAGTCTTTTCATGACTGAAACCAGCTCCTCGTGGCTCTTTAACAGCCCGCTGTAAATGTCAGAAGGTTGATGCATGTGACCTCCAAATATTTTAATTCAACTTTTGCCAATTCCACAACCCGAACAACGGAGCTGCAGAAGCAATAACGTGACCACGGCTGCTTCTTGACATCAGGGGTTCTGTTGATTAAGCTAAAAAAAACCACCATCTTCATTTCAGAGAACTGGAAGCAGCCGTGTCATGTTCTGGTTTGAGTTTTTTTAGGGTCCTATGAAGAAAGCTGCACAAAAAAAGATAATTGGCACTGCTGCAGGTGGAAAATTAAAGTTGTAATTTCAAAGCTTGAAAAGAAATATCGGAGGGAATGGTGACAAAAGAGATACTTGTGGCTTCATTCAGTTATCTTACTGCTGAATTGAAAAGACAGCTACAGTAGACTTTGGTGAAAATTATGTGAAATCCAGATTAAGAGTTGCAGCTGACTGAAAACACTAAAGCTCCTACAGCAAGAAATTGTAAAAAGATTTATTTATATAAAATATTTTTAAATCAAAATAATCTTTAGCTTGAAAACAGTTTTGTTGAACAGAAATCTTGTTAAAATCTCAACTTTTTCTTGCATGTAAATGTCCTTTTCTAACCCGTATTATCATTTTCTGAAACTAGAATGAACTTTTGCAGCATCCACAGTTTAAGCAGCCTCACCTCTCCACCCTCCATCTAACAGAGGAAAATCCACTTTCACAGGCAGAAAGGAACCAACTTGTCTGCCTCTCAGCCCACTGCCTCTCGAGGTCTCTTTACCTTCAAGTGGCCAACCTCCACACAGTGCGAGAAGAGCAACCCAGAATTATCAAATGTCAGGTTTTCTTCTGTGGATGATGAAGGGCCTGTTTGACGTCCAGACCTCTCAGTGGTAATTACTCCTTAGTTTCCGCTGCCTCTGATCACGTTGCTCGTGCTAATGATTTATGTAAGACGCTTTGATGAAAATAAATATTCATTTGTAGTCTCTCGACGGCAAGTTTGCCTGATTTAAATCCCGCCCCTTTGAGATGAACGAGGGCCGCTCAGAGAAGAAAGACGAGCTTTGCTCGACTTTTGCACAAGTTGCTTCTTTCATAAACCAGCATTCTCACATTGCGTCTTGATTTTAAAGCAAAGCCACTTCCATACTAACTGGGGCATCTCCCCCCATAAAGGGCATGGCATGTAATAAATTAATAAACATCTGTACTGATTTGCACATGACCAATTCACTGCAGCTGGGAGAGATGCCAATGTCGATACATCATCACCTACCTACCCCCCCAACCTCCCTAAGACTTTTGGAGTTTGGACAGAAGGGTTGGTGACAAGCTGAAAGATTTCCTTCTGCCATTATGAGTCCAACTACCAGTGATTGTTGTTGATGCATTTTTATTCTTCACCAATTAACTAATTATAAAAATTCATCGCAAGGGAATTTTTCTATCAACTATTTGTATTATTTTACCACGTAAATGTTCATTATTAACTGCAAAGAAATATACAAACTGCTGGGGGCAGAATCGCTTCTATTGTCTGTCTGAAGACACAGTGAGCTCATCAAAGAGTGATAATAATGGTGGAACGAAAAGATGATCACGTCAAAGAATTAAAAAAAAGACTTACACTTGAGTGTACAGTACAGTACAGTACTTACAACATGAACACCTAAAATGTTAACACACTGCAGGCATGGTTATGGCCTCTCCAAGTGTGTAAGTTTCAGGAAGCATAGATGGACATTATGACATAATTAACAATGACTAATCAATTAATAGATTTGACCTGAACAGCCAACCAGGAGCTGAAAGCTACAGATATGTGGTTGACTTCACATGTCCTCATGGTCACAACAAGTGGCTTAGAAGCCAAAGCTTTTTGGTTTGCTTCTCGGAACTGGCAGAAAAATTGTCACCAGGAGAGTGAATGATGAACACAGTCAGTTACTTTCTATTGAGTCATGAAGAATCATGAGATCACAGCCTCTTCACAACACTGAGGAGGACAAAACAAGAATGACAAATGGATGAATGATTGAATCAAAAATTTTGATTTGATTAAATAAATTAAAAGCAACACTAAAATCTGAAAATTATAGACTTTTGGGTCCCCAAAAAACTATGGAATCTCTAAATAAAACCTGTTCTACATAAACTAATCCCTGTTTAAGTTCCAATCCTGGACGAGCCCCCAATTTGTCCCAAACATGCTTAGTTTTCTTTCTCAGGCTTCATTACAAGCATTTGCAGGAGTTCTATCAGATTTGCTTGCTTTATTCTTTTTGTAAAAACATTAAAGGTTGCAAAAAAATAACCAAATAACTTATTGTGACCAAAAATCCTTGAAAAATGCAGAGTACAGGCTATTGTTATTAAAAAAAAAACAAATATAAAATATTAATTTAATCCTTGCAAAATAAAACAAGCCCCCCAAAAAGTCTGACTCTGATAAAAACTAAATTCAGTTGCACAAGATGCTGGTGTTTTAGATCCTGTTTAGAACACAGTGATCAGTAATGGAGTCCTCTCTGTATGCACCATTCTTTTCCACGAAGAGACACAAATGAACACTGTAATTTATCCCTCACATGTTTGAATAATGGAGTACAAAGTGAGACGTATTTAATGAAGTAGAAGTGCCTCTATGATTCCACCACTCAGGGAAGATTAGGAAGAAGGGAGGCACCTTTCCCTG